>JAWWLZ010000082.1:111252990-111272384 GCA_035041345.1 Poliocrania exsul
ACCATATTATCTGCCTTCCTATCTGTCTGCCCCTAATCTGCTGAATCATTGCTTTTTCATGGAAAGGAGCATTTTCTCTTTGAAACTCAGTTAAAAAAAAAAAAAAAAGAAAAAAAAGAAGAAAGAGAGAGAAACCAAGGGCTAATATATTCAGTGGAAGCACTTAGATATATGAAATATTCATGTGTGGGATACAGGGCTTAACAGCACAATAAAAATGCATTCCCAAAACAGAGGCCAGATCACTTAAATGAGATGGAAAAGGATATGTGACAGCACCAAACCCTTGTCCAGAGTTCTGGCCTAAAGGCAATGAAATAAGTGAATTGACAATCTGGGTAAAGCTTTTGTGGTTGAGAGCAATAATTCACATATTCTTTGTATGAACATGACAAGTGAAAATTACTTTTACATCCAGTTCTTCCTTCTGTCCTAAATCAGTCTATGATACAGCTTAAGTTTTTTGAAAGGACATTGGTCATCATCATAGTCCAATAGTATACAAAATAAAAGATTAAAGTTCTGAAACTTCTCTAATCCTACAGTAATACTTCTTTTCACATCACAGATTGTACTTATTGCTTTCTTGAGACCACTAAATTGTGATGTGGTTTATAATTCAAGTTTAAAAATAAACTAAGATGCCTTTTAATAAAGTTCACTTGAAGTATAAATTAATTTGCATTAGTTTATCAGTTACAAAGTATATTTGCCTTTGAGCAATGACTTTGTCACATCATCAAGTCATGGAAAATTCAATCTGTCATAGGCTGAAGGGCCAAACTATAATAACTTCATTACTGCATCACAAAGAGAGACATGGGAAATTATATTGACGGTAAATTATTTCTCTCAAATCCCCACAGTTAGAGGACTTTTCTAATAATATAATTTTAGAAGAATACAATCCTATGTCATTGCTGATTTCACAAAGTGCAAAGATAATACTGAGGAAGCGTGGACAAAACTGTTTTTTATTTGAATGTATGCTGGGAGATTACCCTAGACCTGTTTCAGGGACCCTTTTTCTACTGATATCTTAGGTCTCAGATATCAGTAATGGTGATAAACAGCAGTTGCTTACATCTAAACAAGGCAAATTTTCAGGTTCTCAAATTTTGCAAAACCCACTAGAAACAATTGTTAACATAAGCTTTCTTAGGGTCCAAAGACTTTTTTCTGAACTGTGGTTTTGCTAACTGGGTTTATACATAACCACATTTAATAGATTCAATAATTAATTTAATAGGTATTATTGTGAGCTACACAGCTAGGAGATTTTACTGCTTTAGTAAAATAATACAGACAGGCAGAAATTGCTATCAATGCAGTTGTGAATGGAAAAGTTGTGGAACTGATTTAAATCAGCTCAGCTGGTTTAAATTTATACCTCAATTTAACTCAAATAGTTAATCAGTGAATTTTTCAAACTCATCAGATTAGCTGTCTTACTCACAAAAACCTCCTGTAACCATCAATATTTAAACATATAAATAAATACTTTGGACATACAGGGCTACCAGATGCCAAGTACTGACATTTGAAAATACAGTCCTAAGTGTCATATACTACCCTTGATTGATGCACACAGATCACAACGGCTTCGGAGAGACTTCTACACACAGATTGAGGGTAAGATACAATGGTAATAAAATGAACATTATTCTATGAACAGTGTTGTTCTCTACCATAGGGCAATGATAGGTTCACCATAAACCTTTTCCATCTGTCAAATGCATTGCAGCATTCTTGTGCTTAACTGATATTCTTTCATATTTATAGCAGGGGTTTTTGAACACCATGTCAGACCAAATTCAAAATAGTTGTGTAAAAATCCAAATCTGGCTTGGAAAGAAAAAAGCCTATAACTTGCAAATGAATCTGACTTCAGCTGAACAATTCCAACCAACAACATTAACATCACTATAATGCAAATATTGGGAATCTGTTTATTGAAAGTGTTGTCTATAGTTCTTCATAAGGGAGATTTAAAAAAGCTAAACTGCTGCCAGAATCATGATTCAGGGGAAATGATCAACTTCCATATCAGCTGTGGAGAAGTGAGGACTGCAGTACTTCTTCAGTCCATTAGGTTTACTCCTCAACCCGAGTTTATATTAGTGGTATGTGTGAATATAAAAAAGATTTTACTTTTACAGAAAACATCTCAAAGCAGGTTCATGCCATAGGTAAATGCATTGAAGTAAATAATGAAAAACAATATTCTAATACTCATTGGGTTTTTTTCCTGATAATAATTGAGTTCAACTTAATAATATTGTTTGATCATTTAAAAAGCTGGTTGAATAATGAAAATAATTACTTGTGAGTATTTTAGTGTCAATTGACAGAAAAATAGTTCACATAATTAAACATTATTTGACTATCTATACTACTAATTGAATAACGGAAACATTTATTCACTAGTAATACATTCATCTAGTATAGAAGAAAGAAAACAAACAATTTGCAAATCAGACCTACATTAAAAGGATCTGATGAATGTCTGCAATATTGCCCAAAATTTTTGTTATTTTTACAAACAATATGAAAGCTTACTGAAATAATATTGTCATTTACAATGACGGAACCTCAAAAGGAAAATAATTTGGCTAGAACATGCTGGTATCATTAATCCACTGTATATTTAACTTGATGAATGGAATGACATTTCAAAGCACAGAATAAGGAACAATAACCTCATATTTTAGGTATAGGACCAAGAACTAGATGACCTGTTTTCTACTCCTAGTTCTATCATCAATTATTTTCACAGAATTTTCATCTCTCTAGCTGGAAATTACTGGTGTCTGAGCTAATTGCTTTCACCTAAGGCAAAATTATGAGCTGTATTCACAGTACAGTGAGTAACTAAGTTTCCTTAACTACCCTTGAGTTAGGGCAACTGTAGTAACATGGGTGTGATTAACTGAGGCTCAGAAGAATAGAATGCTTGAAAGAAACAATATTATTAAAGGTCTCTCACTTCTGCTTCCTCTAGGGTTCCTGTGAGGGGACCTTTCACCAGCGAGTGAAATCAATGAGTAAGTGTGAATAACTATCATTGTTTATGTTACTTGACACTTTAAAAAATCATCTGCCTGAAACACATGAAACCAAAGTGGTTGGAAGAACAAATGTAAAACTGTGAAAACCATCTGCAGCTGGTGATTTATGCAGTATTCAAGTTCACTTAACCAGTACAGGGACTGAGGTGATGAATAAATCCCTTTCGTCAGGAACCTCAGTTTATCGAAAATGTCAAGTTCCCAGTGTCCTTAACTATGAAAAACACCAGCCTTTGAAGATGCAGTGTGCTTTCATTACAGTATCTGTAGGGTCTTGGAAAGTGGTGTGCAACTTCACCCCGAATGAACAACATTCAGCTCTTCTCTCTATACTTCATCTCCAATTATTATTAGCCAGCTTGTGAACAAGAAAGAATTTCTAGGCCACAGTACTGCGTGGATTTTATAAAGCATCTTTGGCTGATTCACTACAGCAAGCTCAATTCTATTGTCTGTGTTCTCTGCTTCTGAGCAGAAAGCAGACTTAAAAGGTGCAAGATATTTGCTCTTACTCAGCAAAAAGAGGATACTGGAACCACAGCAGGAAACCAGGACTAAGAAAGGAACAAAGTTGTAAAGTAATAAAAATAAAAGAAATTCTTTCTCAGACCTTGAGAAAGAGTAAAATTTTATCCTTATAAGGTCAGATATCTGTTTATTTTAATCTGAAAAGGACTCTAAAACTATGTAAACTAATTTAAGATTGCAAGTATAGCTCTTTTCCAAATCAAAACAAAGGCTAACACAACCAAAAACTCAAATGCTAATTTCTGATTATTCAGAATTCAGCAACAACTGTGCTATTTTGTACTGAGGCACAATACTAAATGTCAACAAGAAAAATCAGCTTGAAGTTAATGTTTTAACCTTTTTTGTTCTGACAGAAATGGAATTGCCCCCCACACCTTTCCCTCTCAAATAAAATTCATGCAAAACCGGCCACTTCTGTGAAACACTTTGACTTTGACAGAACTGCACATTCTCTGAGCAGCAATACTGGTCAGCCCTTAGCTATAAAGCTGCATATAAATTAATGACTTGAACAAGCTTGCAAAGCTGAAAACTGAATTTTAATATGGACCTGTACTTTTTTCTGTATCTTCCTCTTCAGAGTACAGTATAATACAGGTGATGAATATTTATTCAACCCTGATTATACTTGAGCTGCATTAGTGTACTTTAGATTAAAGCTCTGTTGTTTCTACTGTCAATTCTCTTGCATGGTAATATTTTACATTTTAGATCTTTCGATTTACACATAAAAATATATTTATTATAGTGTCTGCTTTATTAACCCTCTTTTCTGTTCTGCATTCTATTCATGCTAATATTGTATTTGTGAAGTGGGTTATTATATTTGCAAACTTCCTTATTTACTGCAAATGTAGAAATCAATATTATTAACTATGCATTCAGTACAAAACTTAGCTCTTCAGGCTCAAAGTAGGATATTTTTCTGCTTAAAATATTTCACTATCAGGAACCTAGACATTTTTATTTTTAATTTTGAATTAATGTAGAGATGAAGTTATTGTGTAGTAGAAAGTGGGGTTGTCTCCACAACCAACACAGGATCCTGTAAGATACTAGAAACTGGAAAACTCATTATGCAGCACCCTTAGATGCCAAGAGTGTGGCTTACTGAGGACATAAACTTAGTTATGCATCTGGGAAGGCCATCCAGATGTCATCTGTACCCTCCAAGACATTATTTCCTCAACAAGTCTTCTCAGAGTCCATTTGACTTATGGACTTGATTTAAAAGATATTGGAAAGAGAGAAATTTCCAGCTTAGATACTGGCTGATATGACTGGGTGGAAGGCTTGAAGTGCACTGGTAGGCAGATATTATCTCACATAGTGCCTTGTGAGCAGGCACTACAGGGAAGGTTTACTTACGGTTTGGGGGTTTCTTTGTTTGTTTGTTTTTTTTTGTCTTTTTTTTTGTTTTGTTTTGTTTTTGTTTGGTTTGGGGTTTTTTGTGTTTGCTTTTTTTAATAGCACAACAGAGAGAAGAACAAGCATCTCTGCTAATCATTGTCACTACTATTCTGAACCTAGCTTCATCATTCACACAGCTAAGCCCTACAGAAAAGAGGAGACTCATCTACAGGTTCAGCACTGATGAAAAAATTTCTTCCCAGCCCCAAACAACACCTAGTGTATTTGCCATGAGTAAACACAAAGCTCACCATTAACTGAGCATGAACAGAGCAGAGCAGAAGTATTGTTCTATCCAAGTACATTGTAAATAAACTATTTTCCATCCTTTGCTAACACGTTGCCAGGTAGGTGGTAGCATTTTGTTTTATACCAAAACCAAAATCTTGGGAAATATAAAGAAATAAAACAGAGAAGAAATAATGGAAAAAAAGCCCCACACACTGAAAAAATTATTTCTCTTACTGGCCTTATATGTGCTCTTTACTCTTTCCATTTCTCTTTCTTTCTCCTCACATGGAGACTTTACAAAGATTTTTAAAATATAAGAACATTAGAAACAGAATTGGGCACATAAAGAAAAGTCTAGGTAAGCATCCTGCAATCAGAAAATAAATATATGTCAGAATCTGATAATTCTGAAAGATCTTACTTTCAGTACATACAATATAGTGCTTTCAAGGTACAAGCACACCTCTGCTCTGTATGTTTGATATGTTGCCATTACAAATACAGGACATTTTCTTACAGTTGTGCATCTGACAGCATCAATTCCTTTGAACAAAACTACCATGGTGTTCTATAGTACAAATGAAAGAAAGTAGCAATGTTAAAAAATCATGATACCCCAAAATGCAACATATTAGAAGTGCAATAGTGCATGAAATAATGAAAATAAAGAATTGAAGACAGAAATTAGGTAGGCTATTTTTCATTATATGTCTATGTTAATAACATCAATCTGTCTGTATATGAGGGCATCTCATAATGTCAGTAAACCTGTTTACAACATACAGAAAAACACAAAAATTTCCTGATCTAAGGAACTAAGAGTTAGTCAAAGCAAAAGAAAGAGCAGAACTGTGGCAAAGAAAGTGATGCAACCCAACAAAGGTGGACAGTAACAATAATACAGCCACCTAAAAAAAAACTTAGATGGAACCTTTGCTAGCTATTTTGATGTAGGTATTTGTAGAAGGCAATCATGTTCTCAGTTATGTTTCCTAATGAGATGGTCTAGAGACAAACTGAGCATATATTTCCCTACCAGAAGCTGTATTTCTGAAGAGTAGATACCAGCATTCCTTTAAGAGGTCTGTCATCTCACTGCAGCTGAACATCTTAAGAGCACAGGTCCATATGAACACTCAGCTTGTCTTAGAACAGCAAAAATTACAGAGACACCAATTGCAGTTGTAAAGAACCTAGAAGACCTTCAGCATCCTCAGACACCAACCCAAGCAGTCAATCATCATCCCCCAAGAGACATTTTCCTTTATGAGGAAAAATGCAGAGTAACCTGATTCATGGTGTTGTAATGTAGACACAAAGAACTTCAGAAACTCATCACAAACGAAATCTTAATGAGGCAGTGAATCCTAGAAAACTTAAACAATATGCACTACCAGAAATTAAATTGCTAAATATTTTGGCTAAATGCCATTTCGGTAATCATTAGTCTGAAATATTTGGCTGGTAAATTCAGTATCTTTAATCTTAATCAGATTTGAGAGTTTGCAAATGATGCAGCTGTTGCTATAAAGATAATTAAATGACAAAATAGCCAGCGACTTCAATTTTAGGGAGGATTTTTGAGAGATTTGAAGATTAGAGTTATTTGCAAACTCCTCAAACCCCACTGTTCTCTTCACTGAGAAAGAAATAATCTCAAGTCATGATCTATGCAAAATATATTTGTTGTTTTAGCCAAGTTTTGAAGTCTGACAGTCTTCACAAATCTCACCATCAAACAGCATCTTTGTTCTCAATCTCACCAAAAAGCCAAAAGAAACCACAGAGATGTAGTTATGCCCCTCTCCTCCTTACAGTTGGTCCCACTATGTGAAAAGCAAGCTGATGGCATAGATCACAAAGAAGGAATTCACAGTTCTCACTGTTTGCCCTGACTTGTTTTGTTTGTCTGTTAGTCTCTCTAGATCAAGTTGTGAAATTACAAAAATATTACATTTCTTATTTTGAATATGATGATTTTATTGAGTAACAACTATCCTCATTGCAAATCAATATATATTTGAAGAAAATAAAATTACTCCAATAGAGTTACCCAAGACTTTTCTTGACATAGCAGTTGTGATCCCTGATTCTACAGGCTGCTGCTAATCTTTGGCTTGGGAGTCAAGTTCATGCTTAGTATTTAATATCAGAAGCAGCAAAAGGTTTATCTGAAAATAATTCAAAGTGCAGCTCTCTCCTCAAGTTTACATCATATTGCTTGGATTATACCTAAATATAGTATCTTGAAATAAGAGTACCATAATGGACTGTAGCTTACAGGTATATTCTGAGAGATATTCTGCCAGGAAGAACTCCAGGAAGAACTAAATCCTATGAAAAACAATATTTGCTTATGCAATTCTGGGTAGTGTTTTTATTCTCCAAGTACAGATGCCTTGTTTGCATATATGTGACTTCAATAAGGATTCACAACCATAATACTTACAGTATGGTAGCCCAGAAAAATTCAAAACCCTAAAAATTCTTTGATGTCTCCTTAAAGCAGCACAAGGCACAGCATGAAATACTCCAGGAAGTGCAGACATAACCTGACTCAGTGGTGGTGATATTTTGATTCAAGAGAACCAAGAATTTTTAATTAAAGACTTACCCTCAAAATCATACAGAATCTCTCACTGACACTGACATGAAAGTCAAAAACTCATCCTAGGTGTCATCAGGGTAACCACTTTTTTTTTTGTTGTTGTTGCATTTGTATGCTAATCACATAAGAAGCAAAAATAGGCTTAGATTGGAAATCAAAGATTGGTTATATGCAGGTAATAGAGTGCTCGAATGCTTTATTTAAAGATAGAAGGCTCTTGAACCAGGCTTTATTATTGAACTAAGACTATCTATCCTTTTTGACAGTTTTTAAATTAAGTTCTTCCTCTAATTTATGTTTTTGTCAGCTTTCCTCCCTTACCTGGCTTTAAACTGATTTTTTTCTCTCAAAGTAATAAACTACTTCAGAGAGGAGAGAAAAAAATTTTAATGACCCTAGGAATTCAGATTAACAAAATGGATCATTTGTATACAGCTGCAGAATTATGAAACCTTCTGAAGTAGAGAGTCTCCAGCAATACACTGCTTCTACACATTGCCACAAAATTCTTGTTAGTGTTCCTTACATTCTCAATTCCTAGCATGTTTTAGCAGTACCCTGCCCCCTGAGTGCAAAATTAGGAGGACAAAGTAAAACCAAAGGGATAATGTTAAGGCCAAGACCATCAATGTACTCTCTTTTTTTTTTTTCTTTTTTTCTTTTTAATGCTGTGATGGATAAACCCACAAGCCCTTGTACTAAAGCACCAAACAAAAGTCTGGGTGAGCCTGGATTTGCAACACTAGTCATGTTTGACTCTTTACTGGCAGCATAGTCTGACTTCTTATTATTGCTAATCCAACCTGCTTCCAAGCATGGACTGCATCCCGTCTGACTTCAGCAGAGATGCAGGAAGCTGGTTCAGAAAAGCAGAGCAGGGTAGCAGCTGCAGCCTGATGAGTGGTGGCAGCCAGATAATCTGCTGTGATGTCTTGTTGGAGAAAATTTGGGACAATGTAATTTCCCGTTTGACATCAAACCCTTGTCAGAGCAACACGAGGCTCTATATAGTACTCTCAGCCTTCAAATGCTGTGAGTGATACCTGTTTCTTTTGCAAGAATTAAGATTGCATATGCATACTCCTACGGAATCTTCAAATTTTCAATAGTTTATGTGCTTAAGATATGAATAAGATTGAAAAAAGAATTATCTATTCAAGAGGAAAATTATAGTAGCTCACATGTCTTCCCTGCTTCCTTTCTTTATCTCTCCCTGTCTCCAACGTGATCTTAATTCTTCCTATCAGTGGGTCATGCTGCAGGCATTTTTTGAGACTCCTTTTAAAGTAAATAAAGGCAAAGTGATTTTTAAAAAGGAGCTACTGATGTGAAAAGTGATCTAGTTTTCCTGCATTAAATAGAGTGACGTTCACAAAATTGTGCAAACATCCACCTCTCACTTAGGTTTGTCCTAGTTCAGTAGGTAGGACCAGTACATAGCTTTGATCACCCCCACACAGTGATAAACTACTGAATTAGGACAGGTTTCAAAGTGGTATCTTATTTTGGCATGTCTTGCAAGGTTCATGATTTAGCATGAGAAAAAATTATAGGGTTTAGGAGCTGTGAATTCTTACAATATAAGGCCTCATTAAGGCAGTTTCACTCAGAAAAATATCCAATAATAACATCTAATAATAATGTAAGGAAGCATTATTTCCAACCAGGTCTCTCTGTGGACATTCTCTTTCCACATTTGAATGTATTTTCCATACAGAAAAATAAGTACACTCAACTAAAATGAAAACAACAATTAGACAGGATCTTAACTTGCCTTCAGAACCTCAGTTTGTCCTTTTAATTTTAAATAAAGCTTATATCACTGGCTGAAACTCACATTCCCTTCCAAATTTTTCAGAAGATATTGATTCAAGTACATTTTTCAGATTTATTTTGTACTGATAATAGTATGCTGATTTTGTACACCTTTTCAACAACTTTGGCCTTAGGAATTTAGATAAATGTAAAACAAAACCTCAAGAATATGAATGTTCTGTACAATTCACTACCACAAATTGCCCTTACACTCCAGATTATTTCTAAAAGTTTCTATGTGAATATACTTCCTAAGATAATATTCCAGTACTGGTAATTTTTATTTTCTAATGTTGAAACAACAGTATCTGACTCTGGTATGGCCTTCTGTAGGAACTAAACCATGAGGATGGATGGTAGAGCTGAAGCCCACTGTGATTACACAAGTATTACCAGATCTGATGATATGGAAGTAGTTTAAATTCATCATTTTCATTCCTCTGTCCACACCTTCATAAAAACAGAGGACTAAGTATTCAAAGAATGATCCTTAAATGCCAGACACATAGATAAAGATTAAGTAATCTGTGTGAATCGCTTAATTTGAAGAAAAAAAAATGCTGAAAACATGCAATGCCTGTTATAACTAATGAAAATTCAATTAATGAAAACTAAATGTAGTTTAGGTACTTTGATCTAAAACTTAAGTAATTAACCACAATTTTTGAAATTTGTGCAAGCTAAAGAAGAAAACTGGTCAAGTTTTCTATATATCTGTAGGCAGCAGAAGCTGCATAAGCTTTTCCACTCCATATGCTCCACATGTGTTTTACTAACATATTCCTCAGATCTTTCGTGGTTTGGATTTGATAATTGAGACTTCTCAATACATGGATGTTGTCATTTTGGGAGAAACAGGAACATGGAAGTAAACTGAGTGTGACTGCATCTGTAGAGGTAAACAAAAAGTAAAAAACATTTTCCTTTCCCATTGGACAGAGAGAGAGAATAGAGAGAGTAGAGAAAAAAAATAAACAAATGCAACTTACTTTCTTACTATATAGCTGTTAGTAACATAGTTCTTTTGTCTAAATTGAATTCATTAAAACTTTCAACTAAATTTGCCACTAGATTCTCCCTAAAATACTCAAGTGCAGAATCAAGCCAAGGGGAGCTCTGACTTAAAATCAGATTTCTGCTGCAGAAAAGGTTACAACTGAGAAGAAAAGATTGGAACACACTATGGCTTCATCAGTTGTAACAGCAATTTAGATAGCCAAGTGTTTACAAAGAAAGGACCATGAAACACATTTATGCATGATAGAGGCCTCTCTCAATCTCCCCATGAGTGCTGACTTCTGAATGAAATCAAAGAGTGTGATGCTATTGAAGCAATTGAATTAATACTTTTGGGGCTGAACAGATCTGTCAGGAAGAGAGACAATGCCATAGAGTGTCATTGTCTTTTCCACTTCATTATTGATTCTCTGTCAGCATACAGGGCCCCTGCCTCCCTGCATGGTGCATACCAGTGTCATGTGCCATGTTTAACACCTGGGCTCATGGTAACTGAAGAAATGTAGCTCGACAGTCCTTGTCATAGCATTATCTGGACCAGAAATACTATTTATTCTTTCCTTAAAAAAAAAAAAAAAAAAAGGGAGGAGGGGGAATAAAATAGTTTCCTGAAGGGATTTTTCTGATCATTTACAATAGTTAACTACAGGTATGATAAATTTGCTTAATTAGCATCGACCTCTAAAATGAATGATAGTAAATTCTACTATGAACGGTATGCTACACTATATGCTACATTACGCTGTATTGCATCTATATTATCTTCTGTGCAGAAAAGGAAACTCTCAGTTGAATTTTTGAGTCAGACTGTATGTCACACTCACATACACAAACACAAAGTGCAAAGTACTGTTACAGAGCAGCAAATACGATCTTTTACCATGGCAGCAAAAGTTACATTCTGTGCATGCATACAGAATGTCCAGTGAGGTTAAGAGAAATTACACATCTGATTGTAAACAACAAAGTGTCTGTCCTAGCATTATAACTACTAGGCAGCCTTGTTGTGTGATTTGAGATGTTAGTTACTAGGCATACATGTGCTTTTGGAATAGGTAATAGCATATTTTCAGAGTAATATGACATGCAGTTAATATACGTACTATCGTAGATGTTTTAAAAATGTTAAAATCTTTTCCAAGCTACATGGGCAATATCCATGATACACCAGTAAATACTGCATACCTGCAGATTACTACAGCCAGTCTCACTCCAGTCTGTGTTGCTGGGAAAAGTACATTTGAAAACAAAAGTGCATTTTGCTCAGATCATGTGCAACTCATCACAGAGGACATCCTTGTTAGCACATGAAGGAGCTGTGGTTATGTCATTGAGCTCTTGATTTGTATTCTGTTCAATTTGTTTTCTCAGTTCCACAGTTAGTGCTTCATGTTTGTGGTATTGTGATGCCTGGAATGTAGAAAAGCTAGGGTCTCATTTTTCTTTCATATGGTGTAATGGGAGTGGTGATGGTAAAGTAATTATGCTTCTGGGTTGCCACCTAGATATCATTAGTATTAGTAACAGAGACACAATGTGTAAAGCTGCTGAGGTATTTAATGCCATCTCTGTTAGTGACAGCAAAACAGCAATACAGTTGCATTCAGTATGTTCTCACACCCAATTATTCCAACGTAGTGTGTGTCATGGTACATTAGAGTAGTTCAGAATTTTCATTAAGGTTTCTCTTTTCAGTGTGTTGCAAGGTGATCTTAATAATTTGCTTTGTTTTCAAAGCAGATACATGAAATTTCAATTCAAGTATGAATTTCATTTGTGTGTGAGAGTGTTTGCCAGAGTAATAATAAAAGAAAAAAAGGTAGATGTTGCTTGCTTTCCTGCTTTAACTAATAGGTGCCTTTAAGAACTTTTCTCCAGTGAATCTTCCAATGTGAGATCATCTAAGTCAAATTGGGATGTGAGGAACAGTACCAGAAAGAAGGTATGACTCAAAGGAGTCCCGATTCCCTGTCCAGCCGTGCATGTATGGGGAGGAAAAAGGCTGGCAACTTGTAAAGGCCTGTTGCTGTATAATTCTTATCAACTCTGCCATATGGAGGAGAATGAAGTCACAGACCTATGTACTCACAGGTAAACACCTCTGGGAGGAACAAGGTGTATGCATCTGGGGGAAAACATATGGTACAGAGTACACTATTTGCTCTTCCTCCTGAGTTCAAGACACAATCTGACATCTGCAACATGAATCAGGAAGTTAGAAGAGCTTTGGATTTACAAACCTATATTTTCACTGTATGGCTGGCCACATTCTAGCATAGTGGGACTTGAAGGTTTTGAATGAAACTCCTTGCATAGTCTACATCCACATTTTTAATAAACACTTAGAAAAATAGTGTGTGTGGTTTTTACATTTTAATTTGGGGTTTTTTTCATAGAACTTTCTTAAGGATTTATGGATAAGTTAGAATAATGAAAGTGGTCACTTTGATTAGAGTTACTTTGGTTTCCTTAAAAGTATGAATTACAGTGTTTTCCTCACTCATGAAAAGGCAAAATACACATTTTTTAAAAGACAGACACATTTACAGAAAAAACCTGCTGATTCTGAAAGATTAGTGAAATCACTTGAGTGGCTTGAAAGCTTTTTAATTACTTTGAACAGATACTTCCTTGAGTATCTTGTCTCTTTTTAAAGGGAATATTAAACATTCTGCTGGTTGAGAGAAGGAATCATGATTACACATACGTGGTTTGTTCATCCACCTGTAGGTAACTTCATCTTTAGAGAGATTCAAACTAATTTCACAGTGAACCATACATCAAAAGTGTAAGATTACCTGTTGCTTGCTGCTGGATAAGTTTTGAAATGTACGTTATAAAATGTGGTACAATGATTTTTAAGAAGGCAGTAACTGCTTCAGATGTGATTTTTGAATGATTTTTTCTTTCAGTTGGAATTAATTTAAAAAGCCAAAACTGTACCAGAAATGAAGCCATAACAAAATATGTGTTAGAAACCTTTGGAGAATTTTCCTTCTCAGGGATTTTACAAGGAATTATCTGACAGGGTTAAATATAATTGTGTGCAGAATCATTTGTTCTAAAAAACTGAAAATAGCACAAGTTATGTGTCATTGACTGTATGAGACTGCAATACTGATCTACTGTATATGATACCCTGTTTTATCTATGACTATAGCTACTACACCTAAGAGGGCTAAAAGATTGCTATATTTTTTTTTTTCTGGAAGCTGAAGAATATATCATCAAAGCAAATCTTTTGCAACCCTAATAAGGTACCTAAAAAAGTCTCAAAGGATAAGAAACTCTTAACTCCAAGACACTATATTAACTTCCACAGCAAAAGGTATCATTAAATTTCTATGAGCTCTTACAGCTCAGTATTCTTTTAGACTCCTGTCATTGAACCTATGCCACATGGGGTTTCACACCAAGTTTTAGAGGAATCTTAGTCCTTGACCCAGTAAAACCATGAAATCATAGAATCATAACATCAAAGAATCATTAAGGTTAGAAAAGACTTCCAAGATCACTGAGTCCAACCTTTGACTGAATACCACCATGCCAACTAAACCATAGAATGAAGTGCCATGTCCAATCATTTCCCGAATGCTTCCAGGGAGGGTGATGACTCCACCTCCCTGGGCAGCACATTCCAATGCTCAACCACCCTTTCAGTGAAAAAAATTCTTCCTGATATCCAGCTGGAACCTCCCCTGGCACAGCAAAAGACCATTTCCTCTTGTCCTGTTGTTAATTCATAGAATGATAGACTCATAGAATATTCTGAGTTGGATCATTCAAAGTCCAACTCATGGCCTACACAAGACAGCCAAAAGAATCACACCATCTGCCTGAGAGCTTTGTCCAAATGTTTCTTGTCCAAATGTTTGGTGCTGCGACCACTTCCCTGGGAGCCTGTTCCAGTGCCCAACCACCCTCTTGGGTGAAAAGCCTTTTCCTAATATCCAATATAAACCTCCCTGACACAACTTCATATCATTCCCTCAGGTCCTTTAACTGGTCACTAGATAGAAGAGATCAGTGTCTGCTCCTTTGCTTCTTCTCACAAGGAAGCTGTAGCCTTCAGTGAGGTCTCCCTTTAGTATCCTCTGGCTGAACAAGCCAAGGGACTTCAGCTGTTCCTCATATGGCTTTCCCTCAAGGCCCTTCATCATCTTTGCATCATCTTTGGATGGTCTCTAATAGTTTTTTATATTTTTTTTATATTGTAGTGCTCAAAACTGCACACAATATTCAAGGTGAAGCCACACTGGTGCAGAGCAGAGCAGGACAGTCACCTCCCTTGACCTGCTCGCAATGTTTTGCCTGATGCGCCCCAGGACATGGTTGGCCCTCCTGGCTGCCTCAAAGAAGAAACTGAACCTCATCCTGCTACAACCGAGAGAGTGAAAAGGTCCCCCAATGAGACTCCTTCACTCCAGGCTAAACAATCCCAGCTCCCTCACCCACTTTCCATAACACCTGTGCTCCAGACCATCTGCCAGCTCCGTTGTCTTTCTCTGGACATGCTCTAACACATCAATGTCTTTTTTGAAGAGAAGGGGCCCACGACTGGACACAGAATTCGAGGTGCAGTCTTACCAGTGCTGAGTACATGGGTAAAATGAGTCCCTGGTCCTTCTGGCCACACTATTCTTGCTAGAAGCCAGGATGCCCTTGGACTTCTTGGCCACTCGGTTGCACTGCTGATGTGTTCAAATGGCTGATGACCAGCACCCCAGGTCGTCTACTGCTCTGCCTCTTTCCAGTCACTCTTCCTCAAGCCTGTGGTTGTTGTGACCCAAGTGCAGGACCCGATACTTGGCCTTGTTGAACCTCATATCATTGGCCTTAGCCCATTGATCCAGCCTGTCCATATACCTCTGCAGAGCCTTCCTATCCTTCAGCAGGAAAAGCCAAAATTCCACCAATGGTACCAGCCTTTAGGCCACGTGTTGATCAGGTGGGTTCTCCTGTTCCTCAAATTTCCATATTCCTGAAAATATTTCATTACACTCTCATGTCCATAAAAGCTACTCCTATAACCCTTACATAAACTAAATTTCTTCAGAAATAAGCTAGATAAGTACAAAATAGTCATTCTACTGCAAAAAGTTGCCTAAAAATTAAGTGCAAAGAAGTGCTGTGTACAGAGAGGAGCAAGCTGGCATTTATAGCCTGAAGACAGTTGAAGGCAATAGGTAAACTGAGAAATGAAGGGTGAGGTAAAATAGATGCTATGTTTTTGATCAGCTTTAATTAAAATCTGATAAGAACTATTTAGCATTAACACAAAAACACCTGGAGTATGAATTCAGATTTTCTTGGTATTCACATGAAAATTAAAGGGAAAAAAATGGTGTGAAGGATATTACATAGACCCCCTATTGAATCTGTAAAATCTAACACAAAAAGAGATCTCAGGATGTGCTTGCACTACAGTCCAATAGACAAAACATGTATTTTGCCCTATGTTAAAAAGGGGGAAAAATGGTTGACTAGGGGTAGAATATGTGCATTATCTTTGTTTAACAGGTTAGAATATCTCCTGGCTGGAAGCTCCCTGACATATGTGAGGGTGAATCAGGACATGTAATTCTCAGCAGTTTCACAACTTGGTGGCATGCTGCCAGAAGAGCCAGCAGGTCATTGATTGTTATTGGGGAATCCCCTGACAGTTCCAACCCCCAGGAAAAGAGAAAGAAGACTGGGCAGCCAGCCAGGACTTCACTCCTGCAAAAATCCTAAATGCTGCTCCCTGACTAGTTATGCAAGAACCATATAAACCTTTAGTACTGCTCACACCCAAGAAATTAATGATAAAACATTGAGACAACGTAGAGTTTAATTAAGGTTTGAACTGTGGGCTGGTGCTGACATCTTTACTTGACTTGGATATATAGTTCATTACACTAACAACAATACCACCTCCAAGCGTTATAATACCTTTTAGTACACATCTTCTACAGAATCAGTATTTACTATTATATGTTATCTGAACCCCCAAACCAAATTATTTAATCTGAGTACATTCCTGTGACAGTAGTGATAAAGTCAGTGGTTGTCACTCTGATCACTTCAGTGCTATATGATGTACCCAATGGGCATGTGAAATGTATTCCACTGATGCAGGTGGATGTATAGGTTACTGTACATTTTGATATTACATCCAAATGAATGAACTATTTATTCAGAGCTGTTGCCACTGCCAGGCTGGGCTTCTATCCTGAGAGCACTGAAGGGGTTAACAGTGATTTTTCATGAAAACAACTTAGGCACCATAAAAATGCAGTGTCACACAGTAGAGAAAATACAGTCCCCACCTAAACATCAGCAAGGACAAAAGTCAATAATTATTTTAAAATATAACCGAGTGAAGAGAGCATTTCCTGGTTTGCATAACACCTTGTTTTCTCAGTGACTACAAAGGAACAAGGAATTACCCTGTCAAGTTGGGTTCTTTTGTCTGATTTCTTTGTCTTGCCCTTTTAACACACTTGTTTTTCTGAACACATTTGGATTTCCAGAGGCACTGACTTCTCCATGAAGGACTCAGAATATAATGCTAAAAATTTCCATATATCACATTTTCAAGATTCATCTCCAAGAGTAAAGATGGAAATTCTAAGAAAATTCTAAAAAAATGTTTTGAGATCAACATTTGGGATTTTAAAATTTTCTTTATGGGATAGTATTGCCTGTGAATGTGGTCCATAAAATACTTCTTAAGCAGTGAATGAAAGCAGAAAGTGAGATTAATGGTACGTTATAAGACTTCTTGAAGCCAATGAGTACTTCTTTACAGTCCTGGAGTATCTTGGGAGAGATGGCCTCATGAGCTGATTAGTACCATTGCTCAAACAAGCCAGTTAACTGGTCTTTGGGCTTCTAAACTGCCTAGTGAAGAATGATCTGGAAACACTGAACTGTGTGCAGCAGTTAAATCTTCAGGAAAATGTAGAATTACAAAGGAAAATAGTTATTAAACATTGAAAAGTTATCAGTTGCTATTGCATATTGTTGTGGAAACAGAATAATTAAAAATTTCTTGTACTTAAAAATCAATACTTAGCATAAGAGTATATATTTAAGCTCAACAATTCATTCCATTCAACTCCCTATTGTAAGTAAGTAAATATTTCACTTGAGGTGGTGTAAAAGCATTCACCTGCAAGGCTAGTGATAAGCAACCAGAGATAACAGGGCAGCAGTATCTTCTTCACTTGCAGCCAGCTGCAGCCAGTAGACAATAGATAGATTTTGGCTATTCAGAATCATAGAGTCGTGGAACTTTTTAGATTGGTAAAAACCAGTAAGGTCATCGAGTTCAACCATTGACCCAGCACTGCCAAGTTCACCACTAAACCATGTCCCTAAGTGCCACATCCACACATCTTTTAAATACCTTCAAGGATAATAACTCCATCACTTCCCTGGGCAGTTTATTCCAATACTTCACAACCCTTTCCACAAAGAAATTTTTCCTAATATCTAATCTAAACCTCCTGTGGAACAACTTAAGGCCATTTCCTCTTGTCGTATTTCTTGTTACCTGGGAGAACAGAATGATCCCCACCACACTACAGTCTCCTTTCAGATAGTTGTAGAGAATGATAACATCTCCCCTGAGCCTTGTTTTCTCTGGGTTAAACACTCCCAAGCTCCCTCAGCTGCTCCTCATAACATCTGTGCTCCAGACCCTTCACCACCTTCATTGCCCTTCTCTAGACACACTCCATGTATTTTATGAAGTGGAGGGTCTGAGCACAGGATTCAATGTGCAGCCTCACCAGTGCTGAGCACAGGGGAAAAATCACTGCCCTGGTCCTGCTGGCCATTCTGTTGCTGACACAGGCCATGATGCCATTGTCCTTCTTGGCCACCTGGGCACACTGCTGGTTCATGTTCAGTGGCTGTTGACCAGCACCTCCAGGTTTTTGGTTGGTTTTTTTTTTTGGCTGGGCAGCTTTCCAGCCACTCATGCCCAAGCCTGCAGCACTGCATGGGATTATTGTGACCCAAGTGCGGAACTCATCACTTTGTGCTGTTGAACCTCATATAGTTGGCATCATCCCTTTGATCCAGCCTATCTACATCCCTCTGCTGATCCTTCCTTCCCTCCAGCAGTTCAGCATTCCAATCCAACTTGGTGCTGGCTGTGAACTGACTGGGGTTGCACTTGATCCCCTTGTCCATATTGTCAATAAAGGTATTAAACAGGGTTGGCCCCAGTACTGGGCCCTGGGGAGCACCACTTGTGACTGGGTACCAACTGGACATAACTCCATTCACCCCCACTCTCTGGGCCTGACCATCCAGACATTTTTCTACTCAGCAAAGATGAACTTGTCCAAGCCATGGGCAGCCAGTTTCTCTATGAGAATACTGAGGGAGACAGTGTCAAATGCTATACTGAAGTCTAGACAGACAACATCCACAACCTCTCCCTTGATGCCTTGAAATACAGGTTATATAGATTTTAGTATAACTATTTTAGCACCTTTAATATCACTTTAGATAAGTACCTTTGTATTAGATTCCTGAAATATTGTTTAATGTTCCTGATCAAAGATTTCAATGGATAAAGATGTTAGCAAGAACACCTACTTTGTATAGAATGTCCCCAGAAAAATATAATAGTCACATTGTGTTGCAAGATTGCTTGCAGAAAGTGAATTTCTGAGCAATCCAAACTGCTTCTGCTTTGTGAGAATCAAGCAGATATTTCA
>JAWWLZ010000082.1:111272484-111282648 GCA_035041345.1 Poliocrania exsul
AAATAAATGGCTTCGCTTTGAATCTCATAGATTCGTACTGTGGAGTCCTTTCTCTCTGCGAAAGTTTGTTTACTTTAACGTTGTTTGATACAACTCTAGTCAAAACTATTCAAAAGGCCTAGAAACCTTGAAATGATTCCAAGAAGAACAGAGATAATGAGGAAGAGGAAGACAAGATGAAGATAAAGGGTCCTCAAGACCTCTGATTCAATTCAGGAGAAGTGCCTGAGGGAGGTCCCACACACCTGACAGTTTTGGAAGTGGGTCTAACAGCACTGGGTAATGCTTTGAATTGTTAATTAGGTAACTAAATAAAAGCAAAAGGCTTTTGTAACTCTGCGTGCGTGCTTTTGAAGAACTTAGATTCTCATGCATCTTATGCAACAAAAGGAATGTTGCAAATTTATTCTTAGAGGTTTTCCTTTAAGAGTCAATATTAGGCATCACGCTCATCTACTAAGCGGGTCACTTTGTCACAGAAGATCACATTAGTCAAGTTCATTAACCCGTGTTGGCTGGGCCTGATTCCCTGGTTGTCCTGCACATGCCATGTGATGGTGCTCAAGATGATCTGTTCCATGACCTTCTCCAGCACTAAGGTCAGGCTGAAAGGCTGGTAGTGATGTATTTTCAGGATAATGGAATCAGAAAACTTTTGAATAAACAATCCTTGTGTTGAAGCTTTGTATAAGCCATTTTCATGACCTTTTGCTCTTAAATCAGCATCCAAATAAATCCTCCACCATTTTATTGCAGTTTGTGTAAAATGGAGTCACCTCTGCCTGTAACTTTCTAAAGATGGCTAAAAATAATTCTACTTCAGGACTTTACACCGAGAATCTATTAAATGCTCATTATAAGCATTAAAAGTAAATGCAAACTCTGTCTTTGAATTAATCTTCAACATCAATATCAGAATTTGCAGGTCTACTTTTTTCTTCACATAAACTGTAACAGCAAGATGGTTATTCCCCTTACTGCTTTAGAAGTGTTGAGACAGAGAAAAATCTAAGTAACACACTTTGCAACATCACTGATGGAACTAAGTGGCCAAACAGGAAAAGACATATTGCAAGTTCTCAAGTCTCTCCCATTCAGCAGTTTGCACACACACACATGCCTTCTCAAATCCTTTGGGTTAGAATTGAAGTGGTAGCAAAGCTGCTGTTGCCATCACCTTAGCAGCTGATTTCAGGCTTGAGTACATACAGGTAAAGAGAAGTCACATCACAATTCCAGGTACAGATGCAGATGGTGAATCAGTCCCATTCTAGAACATTTGGTCAACTAACATAATCCACCAAGTGCCAGTGAAACAATACAGTAAGGGACTAGAACTTCAGCGTATTTCTTGAGAATTCCCTGATAAAATAACAAAATGAGCTTTCTCTGAGATGCGAAATCAAGCACAAACTAACCCTGGTGAAATACAAGGAAGAAACCTAGAAAACCATCCTATGAAGGGATGAACAGAAAGTGATCCCCCAGAAAAAAAAAATGAGAACATGGAAATGTAAAATATCCTACTGACAGCTCCATGTAGCTAGCCCTATTTACAATGGTGTGCAAGTACAAAAAAACCCATGTAGCCCACTTATGCAATTAAGGCTTGGCAATTTGATGAAAATATCATGGAACAGAATTGATGTGAATTTGAACACCCTGCCAGCTCATTGGGATGGAATTGGCAGTCAGGGAAAGAGACGGGTGGTGTGATGTGCACGCACAAGCCTGCAAAGGCAAACTCTGGGCTCCAGGGCAATTGCCAGGAGTTGGTTATCCTGCAGGAAAGCAGGGATATTAACAATAGTTAAGCTCACGAGGGAGGTAGGTTTTTCAAGGCTTCAGATAATTGAAGGGATAATAGTGGGGGATATACATATTACCAATGTCTAATAGACACAACGCCCAGACAAAATTAAAAACATTATCACACAGGTAGTTAAAAATTAAGTGATTTTTTTCTCCTAGAAAAAACTGCATTTAATTGCAAAACTTTATGCACTTCACAGTAATGTTAACATCTATGGTGGTTTTCTCTTCAGATTAGCTCAATACTAAATAAAAATAAAATGCATCACACACCACTTTGCATATGCATGATTTTCTTCAGTGATTTCAAATTTATGCCAGATGCCACGGGAACTACTGAAGGGATTAAATCAGTTGCATGTTTAAAGATTTGCAAAAATTTCAGCAAAAAGACCAGTAAGATTTATGAAATGCTACTTTAGGATTTAAGGTTAGAGCACTGTGTTTCAAAAAGAACAAAGAAGTTTCTCCATTTACAGAATAATTGCTATAGTTATATAATAATATTCTCTAAAAAATTCTTTCTTTGCTACGAAGCTTTTTGCTCCACCAAGAAGCAACAACTGACCATTCCTGTAACAGATTTGGCAGAGAACACAAAGACAATGAAAAGTTAATTATATGCCAATGCAATAAATGTTCAAGCATCCTGAAAAAAAATAGTGTTGTACTACATTTCATTTCAAAAAGGGGTTCTATTTTATAAGGATATTTTTTACTTGTATTCATTATTTACTGTCAGACAGCAAGCACTTACTGTCAGGTCTCACATTGTGCATATTACTGTATGATAGCAGAATGGTCACAATTCTGCAAAAGCTTATAAATTGTGCCAATAACTGGACTTGCTAGTCAAACCCAATTAACTTCTAACACCAGTTTGCCTAGTAAAGCATCCACTTAGTCAGAACTCATTTGTGCTTTAAAACTGACACATTATACATTTTTTAAAAAGTATTATTTTTTCAGTACACCATTGGAATTAAAAAGATAGATATATATATATATATATAGAGAGAGAGAGAGAGATACAGCCAATTAGAAATTCTAAAGTTAGAAATAAAATGAAGCTAAATACTTAGGTTTTACAACATTTGAACATGCTGTAAGTACACAGTATTTTGAAGCATCAAGCAGTTCTCAGCTTCCTGCTGTGTCCCATATAGAGTCTCCACCACTATCATCAGTCATGCATAAAATAATTGTTTTTCTGCTCTTACAATAGGACCAAGAAAACCCTGCTTTCTGGTTGAAATGAAAATGAGGCAACATGAGTAATCACATCATGATGGGTCAGCTGTTGTGTACCAAACATCCTTAAAAGCAGTTCAATAATGGTACCTTTAACTAAATGTTTACTTAACGTAATCACAGAGGTAAAAATGTACAAATATTTTTTAAAAAATCAGTATAATTTTAAGAGACACTTTGAATTAAATATTTAGAAAATCTGTGATGAAAAGAAAAGCTTGTTGACAATATTTATAAAAATGATAAGAATATATTTACAAAGGAAAAAAAAAGCAACACCTGAGATAGCTTGAATGATGAAATGAACAACTAGCATTAAAATTTCTATTAACTACTGAATTGTGTTGTAACAAAATAAAAGCAACTGAGTACCAGATATTATTTTGATTTTTTTGAAAAATATGTGAAATAAACATACCTTATTTGAGCAATACATTGTTGTTTAATCTATTAACAGAACATGAGAAACATTTCGGTAAATTTTTGAATTGGTAAACTGCTTTCACTCTGACTATTGTCTTAATAAAACCTTGCAAGCCAGTGAATTAAAATATATTCTAGTTAGTTAAAAAGTAAACTGAAACTGGATTAGAAATAATATAATTTCTCCCCTCTTTCCATGAATTAACAATAGATCTGGGATGCAGAATAGTATTATTACAGTTATTAGTTCTTCATACAATGGTACGTTTGGATCCCACAGAATTGCAGATGGGAAAATATTTAACTACATTGAAGAATTCTGCTATTGGTGTAGTGTTTGTTTGACTCAACTTGGCTCTTCAGTTTGGTTTATAATAACTCCTTGACAGGAATATTTGGCCTCGACCCCTAAAATCCTTAACTATATGCATTGTTTTACACACTTTAATTGCCCCCTTAAACTCAAGTCAGCTTTAGCAGGTAAGTGTTTGGAGAATAAGAGCTGAACAGGTTTTTAGAAGCACCTCAGTGGTTTGAAGAAAAAAGTAAACATCATACTGTGATATATAAATGCAACAATGGAGAGACAGTGTACAAATAGGAGTGTCATGTTAGATTCGTGAAGTCATCCTTCCACTCTACTTGGTTCTAGCTGTATCACATGGAGTTTTTGGCAGGGAGATGTGGATCAACTGGAAAGAGTCCAGAGGAAAGCAAAAGCAATGAATTAGGTTTAGAAAACAAGATTTAGAAATAAAGACTGAAGAAACTGAGTTTGCTTATCTTGACAAGTGAGAAATTTCAGAGAATGCAGGTTGTTTGGTGGAGTTGTATAGGCATTATGTGAGAAAATTCCCCCCAGAATTTCAGCGCCGGTCATTGATGTGTAGGTTCACAGCCACAAGGTTACATGTCATATCTTCTAAACCTTTCTTTATATACTTTAGATGCATGAGGTCCCCCACAAAAATCACACATAGGTGAGAATAGATGAGAATAAAAGTACCCAAATAGTTTTGGGGTTTGCTTTTCACTCAACAAAATTCTATAATCTATTGATTTCTCCTTTGTTATGGAATTCATTTAAATCCCCAAATAAAATTCAGAATTGCACTTAATTTTTTTTGTTTTTCAGAAAGACTGTGGGGATCCAGGGGGGAAACAAATCAGTTATTTTATTTTCCTTTTCTGGATTGTTTTTCTCATTTGTAGGAAAAGAAATGCTTCTGAGGTAGCTAATTTGATCACGATACACAACTGTAGTGAGTCACTCCCACCATATTATCTATGGATTACTGGAGTTTAATATTCTTACTTACAGAGATTAGGAGGAGATCAAAAATGAACAGAATGGGGATGTTCATCCCTAATTATCTTTATTATGACAGAGAATCATTGTTTTAAGTTGCAAGGTTATTGCTTATGAAACAGTTGTGTATAAAATATTGATATTACAGTAATACTGTATTTTGACTGTTAGCATGGTGCATGCCGTCTGTATGAAACATAAGATCTGGCAAAAAAAATGTTTTTCAAGGAGATTTACAAAGTGACAAGTTTTTTTTTATTATTTAAGCAATCCTAAGCATTGAATAAATACATATTTTTTCTTGTAACTCTATTCCAAGAGTGAATGCCTCAGGAGCAACATTAATCAGGAAAAAAATCTGTAATCTGTAACATTTGTCATGTAATTAAAATGATAAAAAGCCGGTAAACAGGAGGGAAATGGTTGTCTGAAAGGAGCTACAAGTAGGCAGATATCCAACACATGCTTCTGTATGGAAATCATAAAACAAAGATAATGCATTTAATAATTTGTAAAATTCTAAAAGCAAAAAGTCCTCAAACACTAAATGTACATGGAAATATCCCAAGAGTTTCAGCTCTCTATTTTTCTTTTTGAGACTCCTGGAATGTTTTTCGATGCTACCTGGGTTTTGTTCAAGCATTTGTAAACTCATGGTTCTCCATATATGGTGCTGTCTTTCTTTCTTCTGTTTTTGTGTTCCTACTTTAGCTCAGCCTACATTGTAGACCACCCTATTATCCTATAGCATGCCACAGTTCACCTTTTACACTACGTGGTAGGAAAGTGTTCACACTTAACCTAGATTCATCAAGTGCTCTGAATTTCAAAACAGAGTTTTTCTTCTCTAGGCAGCTACTGGAGAATGGTCAGATTCCAAATGATGACTTGGAGCAGTTCATATGCCTTGCATGATGTAATATAAAGATGATATTTAGTATTGCCTATCTGGAAAATCAAAATTCTCTTTGGTATCTAATGATACTATGCTGATATTTTCAATCAGACAAAGAATCAAAGGAAAAAATAAAATTGAGATGAGACAGATAGAGAGAACAGGAGAATATTTGTGAAACCTGAAACTTCTATCTGATTTGAGACAACAGGTTGAAACTGTCTTTTACAGGTCAGACATTAAACACACTTCCTAGAAAG
Source organism: Poliocrania exsul (assembly GCA_035041345.1). Classification (NCBI taxonomy): domain Eukaryota; kingdom Metazoa; phylum Chordata; class Aves; order Passeriformes; family Thamnophilidae; genus Poliocrania; species Poliocrania exsul. Next base: position 111,278,435 of record JAWWLZ010000082.1, read on the forward strand.
CTTCCCTCTAAGTGACTGAATATTTAACTATTTATACTATAACTCTAGCTTGATGGTGATGGGTGGGAGTCTGGCAGAGTAGATGGTTTTGAAGCAGGCAGACAGGATATTTCTACATCGACATATGCAGACAGATTTCTGTCTTAGGAATTTCAGTGCTACCATAGCACTCTATAGAGCTAGAATGATTATATCTTCCCTCAAACATTAGCAGACAGGCAGAGGAGCTGTCATCTTTTTATACCTTTTCACATAGATATGCTATAATTTCCTTTTAATAACATGCTTGAAACACAGAACTATTCACATTCCCATCTCCAGTCAAAATTATCCAGAAGGGTATCCTAGACCTGGCACTACACAGTCATAACGAACTCACTAGTTTTGGGGACGTGTTAGACACCAGATCAGTAATTAATGGGTCAGAACCATCTTGTGGGGTTGTGTGTGTTTGTGTAGAGGGAGCAGGGATGGGTCAAACCTCACGGAGCTGGGGTGGTAGTGTATCCCTCATGGCAGGGCCTGGAACCCACATGGGGAAACCCTGGAGCAGCTGCCAGTCACAAACAGCCTGGGAAAACCTTAATACCCCACAGATCCTGGAGCCCTGACCCAGCTTGGACTGACAGAGACAGTGAGAACACAGTTCCTCACCCTGGGCTGGGACCCCAGAGTGGTCTGTGGGTCAGAGGATCTGCTTGGGGGTTTGGTCACAAGGACCAGAGCAGATAAAGCCAGAGGCACAGGCGTGCCACGTGTCACAACCAGGCCATCTGGATGTGTGAGAGCTGATCTGCAACAAGGTTCCACTGGTAGCTCTATGACTCGTCTCTCCTTCTCCTTCTCTCTTCTTGCTCCCTCTGCTGCTCTTTGTTTGCTCCTTTCTTGATGCTTTGGTTGGCATTGTGGTGGAAAATTTTGTCTAGCCTGTGTAGTGCCTTTTTTGAACCGTTGCCAAGTTCCCATATTTTCTCCCCTAAATTAATAAAGATACCTCTTGAGAAAAAGTCCATGGCTTATTGTCTTGATGCTATCTCAAGGTATAAAAGAATCCTATATATATGTTTTAAAGCAAACTCCTGGCTTAACCCCTGAGCTTGCAGCTCCCAGGGCTGGAGTGTTACAGGATGTTATGTATTTCAGGTGGATGCTCTGCTGTCCATTCTTGACAAAGGTATTTAGGAATTTTGCTCACAGCAGAAATTTTGGTATCATCAAATCCTGAGTTTCCAGTTAACGCATTCTTGGCAAGTCCTGATGGGCTCTTGGTATGGTCCTGCTAATCTTCAATGAACTTCATGGTGAGAGATTGAGGTTCTCATAAGGACTCAGTGTAGTCATTTGTCAATATGTAGTCAGTAACAGAAATCCTTTTGTTTTAAATGTTACCTAGTCAGTTTTCAAGACCTTAATTATGAGGGATGTCATACTGAGCTGTGGATGTATTCAACACAGACACATTTCAAATATTTTCCTCTTAAAGTTCTGAAGTTCCTTGAAAAAGTTCCTTTTAATATCTTATTATTAATTTCCTTTCTTCTGCTTAAATCAAATGGTTTATTTAAGCTTGAAGTTTGAAAATCTAACTGTAGGGAACCCTACATATCAAGGAAACATTTAATGTCTCCTCAAGATTATATTGCAAATTACAAGGCAAATTACAATATAAATGCAAACAACATATGCTATAAGCAAACAGGAAACTGCCAGAATTATACTAATTCATGAAAATAACAACCTATTGATCTGCTGAATCTAATCAAAGAGAGTAACAATTGGCTAAACATTTCCCATTTAAATCTTTTTATGAACAGAGCTTTCCATTTCAATACGTACTGTAGAGTTAAATAGGAATCAATATTTCTGTGGAGAAAATGGAAAAAAAAATCATATGTTTCATGCTGACTTAGATGGGATAAAGTAGAAATATAATGTAGGAAACAGATCTTTGTGTCTATGTTGCCATTATTGCAAATGATTGTCCTTCTTCAGACTGTACCACAGACTTTTCTTCTGCGGTTTTTTGGGGTTTTTGGTTTGGCTTGGGCTTTTTTCTGTGTGCAGTTGTTTGTTGTTGTTGTTGTTGTTGTTTAGGAGAGAGGAAATGAAAAATAGTGGGTGCTGAAGAATTACCGCCAAGATGTGACCCACAAGAAAAATCCCTGATTCTCAAGCAGTATGCAGGAAATATTGCATATTCAAGCATGTGCTAGTTTAAATGAAAGATCTAGTTTTGCTGGTCTGTACAAGACCAAAAAGACAAAATCGTTGCTTAGTTATGACCTTAAAAGCTTAAGGTAATGTAAAGGCACTAGTTGCACCCAGTAGGAATAAAGTGTGGAGCTTGTTTTTTAATAAGTAGGTATCTACTTGACTTTGCATCTCCCCATGTGCTTCTAAGATAAAAGTTATTGTAAGAATCTCAAACTGTTTTCACTTAATTCGGTCTCTCAATCTAGCATTGGCCTAGGCATACATACTAGATTTGGATATATTACATGTAGAAGTGAAGCAGGCTTTTTTTAAACTCTCAAATAAAGCTTCAGGAAAGTCTGGTTTTACTACCATGTTTCACAAAGCACTGTGGATTAAACTAGCCCCAGATGCACAGTTCAGATCCATGCACCTCATCTCTCCTACTTTATATGAGGTGATAATATCTTTTATTCACAAAGCTGAGAAAGATGTCCTTGAACGTACCAACCATAGACATTTATATTGTTAAGACTTGATAATAAAATACTCCCCCATGATGTGATAGACAGGGACCAATCCAGCTTTGTAAAAGTTTCATTAGCTCTGGAGAAAGTGTCTGAGCAACCAAAATAACTCATTTAGAACCTCTGTACTAGGATGCTATTTATTAACCATAATGTAAAGGGCAGGTTTGATCTATCGAGTGTTATTAAAGATATATTAAAACCAGGAACATGTCTGAACTGAATTGTTATTTTTGGTCTGTGGTAGAGATTAGAGAACTCATCATGGGTGGCGAGTCTGGGAGGAACCCATTCTATGAGGCATCACACACATCACTAAAAGACAATCCCTGTTGCTAAAAGATTGTTGTGTAACAACTTCATTGACAACATATTGTACTCTGATGGTGCTTTGCTTTCTGTTGTCTCTGACGTCCTTCTGGATGCCTGTCTGTATTGGGTTTCTGTGGCCAGGTTTCGGTAGCAGGGGGACTATAGGTGTGGCTTCTGTGAGAAGCTGCCAGAAGCTTCCCCCATCTCGGATACAGCCAATGCCAACTGGCTCCAGGATGGACTCACTGCTGGCCAAGGCCAAGCCAATCAGGAATGATAGTAACACCTCTGTCATAAGGCATTTAAGAAGGATAAAACAGTTGTTGCGCAGATGAAAATTGCAACCAGAGAAGAGGGAACTGAAAACATGTGAACAACTCTGCAGACGCCAAGGTCAGTGGCATCTGATGTTCACCTGCAGCCCGTGATTCTGACCATGATGAAGCAGTTGTGCCCCTGCAGCACATGGAGGAAGGACCACAGGAATGCAGAGATCAACTTGCAGCCTATGGAGAAGACCCATGCCAGAGCAGGCAGATGCCAAAAGCAGGCTGTGACTTTGTGTGAGGCCCATGTTGAAGCAGGGTCCTGTCAGGGACCTGATGACTGGTAGGGAGAGGAGTCCACACTGGAGCAGGTTTTCGTAGTAGCATCTGCAGCCCTGGGGGGGACCCACGCTGGAGCAGGCTGTGCCTGAAAGACTACAGCCTGTGGAAAAATAACCCACATTGCAGTAGTTTGTGAAAAACTGTTGCCAGTGGGATGGACTCACACTAGAGAAGTTTGTGAAGGACTGTTTCACCTGGGAGTGACCCCACAGGGAGCAGGGGAAGGACTCATCTCCCTGAGGAGTGGCAGAAACAACTGACTGTAACCCTCATTGTCTGTATCTCTGCAACACCGGTGGGAATTGTTTTTAAGATTTATTTTACTTCTCATTCTCCTGCTCTGTTTCTGTTAGTAATAAATTTAATTAATATCCCCACTTTGAGTCTGTTTGGCCCATGATGGTGATCAGTGAGTGATCTCTCCCAGTCGTTAGCTCAGCTCATGAACCTTTCATTATATTTTCTCTCCTCTGTCCAGCTGCAGAGTGGTGATGCCTTGAGAGACTCCAACAAAGCAGGACTCTGAGCCAAGTTAGTGTGGGATAAGATAAAAAGTGAAAGTCCTTTAATATCA
>JAWWLZ010000082.1:111282748-111383726 GCA_035041345.1 Poliocrania exsul
CAATCCCCAGTTCACACATCTCTCGGTCCAGCCCTGTTCAGCCCCTGGTCACAGCTCCTCAGGATTTGAGACAGGGGTCAGTGGGACACTCTCTTCATCATTTTCTCTTCCTCAGCACACATAGGGCCCTTGGAACTTTTCCAGTGTTCTTAGACCCAAGGTTGTTTGCTCATATTTATGTCTCATTCTGTAAGCCTTTCAGATATTCTTCAGCCTTCTGCCTTGAAGAGAAGTCTAAACAGCTAAAAAAAATTGAGCTACTGATATGTGGCAAAGGTTGGCATATATAGACATTGAACTTAAACTGCTAGAAATATTAACACACTAAATCTACATTTTACTAGAGTTACAAGTACTTCTAAAATCTATAAAAATGAAAAAAAAAAATCAAAACCCCCTACAGCATCAGTGGAATGAGAGAGTGGCTTTAGTGGGTACCTAGTATCCAGTAAGGATCAACCCCCTACACAATCTTACCACATATCTAGAGAAGAAGGAACTACACTTACACCTAGAGGAAGAGATATTGTGGTGATGAAACAGACAGATGGGGGAGCATTGTGCACCAGAGATTTATGACAAGTGTAACATGAAGTAATTAATCACTTGAACATACATTTCTGGGGAAAAAAATGTTAATAGCAAATTTTCAACACTACAGTCCAGCGTTTCCAACCTGTTTAAATACTTATCATTTAAAATTAGCAAGCTGGTTGCATTCATAAAGGTCACAAAAATATTTATAGTTCAGGCCTCTTCACATTAACTGCAAGGCAACTTGGCACTGCTGTCAGGAATTCTTTCATACCAATAAGGGACTCTTAGGTGCTACTACTACAGAAGTATGATTGTGCTAATGAAGTATCTGCAGGAGGGGGAAAACTGCCATTTCATATAGATTGTGCTATAATGTTTCTGCTTAAGCCAGTGAAATAATTTCCTCATTTATTACAATAGCTGTAATTATAATAGCTGTATCATCATTAATAGCTGTATAATGGCTGTGCAGTTATTAATACTGAGGTACAAAATCAATTTAAATTCTCAGAACTTTTGTTATTATCCAGCAGTTATTAAGATGCCTTTTACCTACAACTTTTATTTGCCCCCTAAGAATACTGAAGAGCTAGGCTTGAGGATATAGAATGAAAGATGATAAAATCATTGAAATAAATTCTAATTTTCCAGAAAGTTTAAGCATAACTTCTGTGGGAGAAAGCTAAAATGGACCCTTGAAGAGAACAGTTGGATAAGCACCCTGAACCTCACAAGCTGCATTCAATTTGTTGTTGAAGTATTATGTGTTTTTAACTGTACTGGGTTTTTAGTTACAAAGTTTCTCTATCTCTCTCCCTGCTCGTTATCACTTTCCTGCTGGGTTGTCAGCCCCCACCTGTCCCTTGTTTTCCCCTGTGTTCCTGGGAGTCTTGTTCTCCAAGGGAGTCATCACCAGGAGCTCCTTAAGTACAGCATTGTTTCTTCCCCGGGACTAGGACGGTTCCAGCCACCCACCCCCGACCCCCCAGCACTGCCGCGGTGGGAGCCGCGTGAAATGCCTGAGCAGCCTCAACTGGTCCGGGGCAGATATTGTTTCTCTGCAGACTGCCACGGCCCTGCCTCGGGGTGTGTGTGCCCTTCCTCTCTCCCTGGCACTGCCGGAGCGGCAGCAGCAACCAGAACTTGCATGGAGCTGCCCCTGCAGCTCCAGGACAAACCAGAGCAGCCCCCACCGGTCCAAGCAGGGGTGGCTCCGTGCCAGAATGGCTCTGTCTCGTGGAGCCGGGGTGGCATGGCTGCAGCTGCTGCCCGCTTCCACGCCTCTCCTAATCCTATTGACTACTGCCCCCGTCTGTCCCCAAACCATGGATTTCTGTTGGGTCCCTCCATTTTTCTATTCACTAGCCGATCACCTAAGCCACTTCCCCTTCTGGAGTTCTTACCCAATCCAGTCCCGGCTCTAGCACCTTCCCCCCGGGACCTCATAAAAGCCTCGTATATTTCGCAATAAAGGTATTTCGCCTCTTGTCCTCCAGATTGCAAACATCTCTTTCTCAGCGCTCCCTCGGCTCTGGAGGCAGGGGGGAACCATTTTCCCCTCCACTAAACGCTGCATAAACTTCAGCAAGTAATTTTCAACCCTTTTTGTATTACAAACTCACATCAGCAAAGCTGCTCATCTAGTCATTATCAAAGGCAGAGTGGACTCCTGTGATAGTCCTGATGGCCACACCTATGTTCTGCATTTTTCTGCTATTCTTCCTTCTCCCATTTCAGCTTTCACCTTTACTGGAGCTCTTGGGATCTTTTATTCTGGTAAGTGGAATCTAATGAGCAATATGCAAACTGATTTTCTTGATGAATCAGTTTACCATGTAAGACCTGATGCTTTATATTGCTTGCAGAGGAACACAATGTTATGGAACTGTGCTGAACAATCCCCCTATCCCCTGCAAAAGGATGGCTTCACCGTCTCCTATGAAGGCACCAAATGCTCAAGCTTTGCACCTGTCACATAAATATGAATTCATCAGTCTTTGTACAAAATGTTACTCAGTGTTAGTGAAAGAGTGTATGTCCAGTGTGACACAGTAAAAAGGGCCTGCATTTTGGTCAAATGAAGGTTGCATTCAGTTGCATTTGAAAGAATATGATTGCAGCCATGACAACACAACAGCATTACATATCAGGAACTCCTCTTTGAATGAACAGCTGGATCACATGAGGAACATACCTTATATTCATGTGTAAGGCAAGGCATAAAGAACTTTGGAAAAGGAGGCCAGGAGCAAACAGCCATAAAAATTCATCTAGACAACAGTTCACTCTTTGTCCCTATCTAAAGAGATCCAAGGAAAAAGAATGAAGCTCTGAGTCAAATGACTTTTTTTTTTTCCTACTGGCCTGTATCCTCTATATGAGGGACATTCTTCCAGGAAATAGAACTTTCATACAGACAAGCCTTTAGATGTCAGAACTGTATCAAAGAACATAAATATCTCCTATCATTGCCTCATCTTTAAATTTTACTTTCAGGCTATGACTCTGATCAAAATTGACAAATAGGGTTTTTTTTAATGAATCAGAAGTGTATATTCCTCCATTTATATTAGTCTAAGACTGTGCAGTGTGCATGTCTTGGAAAAAAATGCTATCTTAACCACATCTCAAGGACAATAAAATCTTATGCTCATATGTATTAAAGCAGGAACAGACAAGTACCATGTGTTTGAGACTGGCCCCATGAATTAAGAGACCCTAAACTGAAGGAAAGGATTATCACCAAGTAGTGCTACCTCACATCACAATAAAGAAGCAAGAAACAGTAATGCAGGTCAGAGAGTTTTGCATTGGGTAGAGAAATTTGCCATGTTGGGGGATGCTATGCCAGCAATTTAATCTGCATTTTATTTCATTCACTCTAGTTGCCTTATCTTTTGCCGTTTGACATCCAAGATTCACAGGCCTATAATGACATGCATTAGTTAATTAGTTAATGTTTCTAAAGCACTTTGAAAATGTAAAGCACTGTGTTGAGCACTACATATGAGAAATTGATATGAGGATACATTTAACTGTGGGAGTGGGAAATACACTTTTCAGATATGGTAATAGGGAAGAGATAAATATTTTTGCATAATTAAACTAGACTATATTCTACTCCCTGAAAATATACAAGAGATATATTTGTGTCATACCATGCAGCTATGCCATCCCTTTATATAAGTAGAAAAACACTATTCACATGTTCACTGGAAAGAACACCACAAATCCACAGTTACGTGTAAAAGATGCACAGCTTTATGCAATATGAGAGCAGAAAATTTGAAGAGATTATATAGCCCATATACTATACATAAGCTACATGGACATGATATTGCCTGTCTTTTTTTTGAGTGCTATAAGCTAGTACTTACTCTTCATTTTGTGGTGCAGAGAAGGCTAAAGGGGAGCAAGAAGAATAAGAAAACTTTTTATAGGTTTATATTGCCTGACTGCAGTAGTCTTTAAGTTACAGAGCCCTCTTAGAGATATCTAAAAAGTATCACCTGAGTCAAGGTATTCCAAGGTGTAGCATTTAAGATGTAGGTATCTGTGTGCTGACAACTTGTACAGAAACCTGCTGCAATATGGACTTAACATGTATCCCACAGTGCACTGATAGGCCTGAGTTAGATATGGAAGTCATAAATGAGGATATGACCAGCAGGTACTTGAAAAAACATCAGCTATCATTGGTCACACTAGTATGGAGCAGCTCATATTCAGTCCAGATTCTAGTATTAGAAAGTTTTGGCAGTTTCATGCAGGGTAGCAGCATGTCATGCAGGCATGCAGGCATTTAAAAAAATAATTAAGGGACCTACTGAATATTTATGGTGTTTCTAGTACAGAAGCTGACTGATTATCATGCTTTTTTCCCAAACAACAACCTCTAGATATATCAGGCACTGATGAGACCAGATAAGAATTCTTTAAGTTATCACTGAAGATAAAAACCACAATTGTTAGGAAATTGGTAAAAAATCTGTAGCAGTTGCAGTACAGCAAAGGCACATCCTGTGTCAAAACTACATGGGTTACCCAATGTTATGTTCTAGTTGAAGATCCATGAAAAAAAACCCCAAAGATGAATGCCTGCATTCACAGAAAGTAGGTTCTATATAGTCTTCTAAGAGAGACTCTGAGTACTCTTAAAACTCAGAAACTGGTTTATCCGAAAACTTGTAATTTCCTTTAAAGTCAACACAGCAAAGAAAAACAGAAGTATATTTATGAGAAATTAAAAGAGAAAGAAGAGACAAAGTCAAAAAAGATAATATTATGGAAATGTCAAAAATATTAAAAGTCTTTTTCAATACAATTAACTGTTTTGGCTTTATTTTTGTGAAGTTGTATCTAGCAATTAGGAAAAAAAAGTAATGTGTAGGTGTAGCTCAATGTCTTGAATGAGGTAAACTTAACTTGCATGTGTCTGTCCATCCCCACAATATGCCTCAATTTCACTGGATGAGCACCTTCTGCTGAAAAAACATTTTAATTTTTTTTCCCCTAACAGATTCTAAATTCATCAAAACTAGTTTATCTTTGTAAAACATGAAAGGATATCACATAGTTGTATTTACAATTAAGTATAACAATGCAAGGTTCATTTTTTTTTATCAGTAGGGTTCTTCATCAACAAAGTGAACGTACAAACTATGCTGACTCATGCTACACTCTCCTGTATATCATTAATTGTACCATTTCATTTCCAACTCCTTGCACAGGTAAGAATTGATTTTTATGGCAAACAGTGCATTCTGTCCTCACTTTCTTTAAAAGCTGAAGACAACCAGGTCTTTGTCCAAAAAGTGCATCAAGTCCTATCTGTGTTTTCAGTTGACTTTTTGCTAATGAGAGAAAAATCAGACTCTACAGCTGCCAGTGGCTACATTTCCATATCCTCCAGTGGGGTCAGGACTTTTTCCTATGAGCTTTTGGAATTATTACTTTTTCTACAAGCATCTAAGCCTTCCTGTGGTCTCTGGTAGAACTTGATTTTTACATCTGATAGAGAACAGGACTTACTCATCTAGTGGGAACAAGGAAGGACATATTCCAGGAGCTATAGATGCCTTTTTATACAGAGTCTACTCCAGAATTGCCAGCCTGCTGGAAAAGAGTTTTAGTCATCTGTGCCATACATACGTCTTTTCAGATATAACAAAATTATTTTGCAATTTTAGGTGCCTCTCTTGATAATCTGCTCTTTTCAGGTCTTTTCATAATAGTGGTGAATGTAGCACTTTTTATTTCCTCCTGTGCTGTTTAAGAACAGGATGTTGCCTGCTACCCTTTCCTACAAGTGCTAATTGCTCAATGCCTCACTTATGCAATGAGCTTTTCAGTCTTCCCTCAAGCTACAAAGAAATAAATTAACAAAACTGCTAGTACTGAAGAATAGAGAGCTGGAAACTTAATTCTTGTCTGAGGAGCACAAGCACAAACCCTCTAAAACAGTTAATATATTTTGTCACAATTTTTCGTAGTGCAAAATTTTGGCTTAATTTACAAAGGGGCATTGATTGATAAGTTGACATTGTTTAAATAACAGACACTACTGAAAATAAGTGGTAGAAGTTTCTTTCTCAGCATTTTTATAGCAAGCATATAATACAGCCAGTGGCTTCTTTTCAAAAAAATTGTAACAGATGACTATGATCACCTACACCACAGCAACAAATAATACATTAGGGGAGGGGAGGAGAGGGGAGGCAAGATGTGCAGTTTTCTGTATAACTAGAACTGCCCAGGAAAACTGCTTTCGAATCACTCTTTTCAAATGAAACCATGTTTACCTTTCTTTACTTGCTGTGAACTATTACATGTAGTCAATCTGTATATCTCTGGAAAGAAAGACACTAGCCTTCCAACTGTGATACATCGTATTTCATCCTGTGCTTTTCCTGCACCACTCACTTCATTACATCTGTTACAGTTCTCCCACAATTGGAGATTGTAATATATCTAGTAGTTATCAGTGGGCAGATAACTACTTTAAATATGTTTTCACCTTTTACAAAAATATTCTGTAAACATATCTGAAACTGATGAAAGACCTTTTTTTCTGGAGACAACTACTTTCTATGTCTTGAAAAAGACTAGCCAAGTTCAGTTTTACTCATAACTTTCCTAGAAACTATTAGGATGCAAAGCTCTGTCCTAAAAAGTTTTTGATACACCTTTTTGATATGAGGTTGACTCAGGGTATAAGCAGGTCACTTAACAGTAGCACACACTTCAGCATGTATCTGTGCAATAAGGAGGAAGAGGGTTAGTGTAAAAAAAAAAGATAATACTTGGGTATCACAGACTAGCGATGCTAAAACCTGTAACATATAAGAATGATAATACCATTATGAATTATGACAATCCATGACACTTAACGGAATAAATTTAAGTGGCAAACATTGTAGCAGGTGCTCTTTAGTTCAGCATTGTAGACAATGGTAAAGTTCTTTAAAAAAAATTGGGGCCAATTAGTTGTGTGATAAATAACATTTTGGAATCTGTATTATCAGACAGGCAGCAATACACAAGCAATGTATTACTAATAAAATCTCTGAATCTCTCTTCTAGATAGTTCCTCACTCATTCTAGGATTCCCTACTAATCCCCATTTTTCTCAATGTAACCAGTAATTCCCTGTACTACTCTCAAGTCCAGACAAATTAGATTGACTTTTAATTTTCTTACCTGATATTGTTATGACATGATTTCTGAGCCCTCTGTTTTATGCGGTTTACTTCAATTTCTTTTGTATTGTCAATATTTTCTAAATTTTCTCCTGATTGGGTCACACTTAAAAATCCATATTAGTCTGTTACCTGCTTTTTTCTTGTCTTAAATGTAGTTAGCATTTACGTTATTCCACAATTTTATGGTGCCACTCATAGTTCTTAACACCTTTTGTCTGATTGAGATTTTATATTCCAATATTTTGGGAAGGATGTAATCTTTTTCTCATCCCATCTCTTGTTCACAACAGACATTAAGCTTAGTGAGATTTGTTTTAGCAAACCTGCCTTTACTTTTGTACTCAGGACAGGTCCCATTAATAAGTGAAACAGATATAACTTTGAATCTGTTCTGGGCAAGAGATAATTTTAAGCACGAGGCAACCATTTTCCTTCTTTGTGTTCTGTTAAGAAATGGAGAATCTTCTTTCTAGAGCAAAGACATAGGCTGATTTTAAGTCTTGCTTTATCCCAATGTTTTCTATTCACTAAAGCAGAGAATTCCTTCTTGTTTTCCCTTTCCCCTATTTCTTATAATTTTCTGCTTAAGCTTACTGCTCTTTTAAAATTCATTATTCAGAATAGAATTTGGGAGCACTCCCAACAGTTCTTCGTCTTGGACTGGAAAGTGAATTCCAGGGATTTTTTGCACCTTTGAGAAAACTTTAACTTCTTAGAGACATAAGTTCCTAAACTCTTGATTCCAGTTAATTTATCATAATTTCTTTAAGTTTTCCCTTTGTAATTGACAACACATGCATAATAAGGCTCAGCTAAAATTTCAAGAGCTGCTCTGAGTTTCCGAATACTTATTTTGAAAGTTTATGCTTTTAATGTTTAATATTTATAAAAAAAAAAAAAAAGACACTAGCTGTAACCTTCCATGTTTACAAGAATTTGGAAGTACTGACAGTACATTTTTTTTTTTTCAAGAACACCTTGAAAGATTATCTTGCTGTCACAGCTGACTCATAGTGAAGACAGGTGTGTGTGCATTTTGGTTTTGAATCAGAGTCAGTCATAGATATAATAGAAATCAAAATCTTTCATTTGCAATTTGATCTAATAAAATATGATTACAGTACCATCAGCATGGAAAAATCTCCCTCACAGCCCAGTGAGCACCCTGGGGGGTATGTTTTTAGTGTGGTGCACAGTAAATTAACCACTAAGCACCCATTAATGCTAATGAGAGCTCCATGGTTAATTTCCTGAGCACTGTTCTGAAAAGATACCTGTAGGTATTGGTTTTAAGCCTGGCTACCATACATTTAATGTAATAAAATGTACTGTAAAAGGTGAGCAGACTCACTAATTCAACTATTAAAGCTGTCTTTACAGTGTAACTTACACAAAGCAAGTTAGTCAATCTGCTGAAGAAAATAAGGTTGATGCAGATGGATAGGAGACATTTTCAAATATGGAGCAAATATCTTTGCATAGAAGTGGCAAATCAAGTATGCGAAATGAAGCACACAACACAATTTAAGTCTGTGATTAAAGCTCTTCTCTCCTACCCTGATATCTGCAGTCATCAGACAAAATGGGTCGAATTTCTAATGCGCAGCACAAAACTCTTATAACAGAGTCTGTCAGTTCAATCAAAGTTGTAAATGCATGATTATTTTTATTGTTAATTCCATTTTAGTGGTGAAAGTCACTTTGCTGAAGTTTCTGTTCTCTTTTAAACTGTATCTTGAAGGTTTGCACTTCAAGATATAATAACAAATTTTAAGTGGAAGTTGCAGCTGTTACATTCTTAATGATGTATTTCCAACTCGTGCTACAACAGCCATCTCTGATTACACCATCATTAGCTAAGTTGTCCATAAGATGAGACAATGCTATTAAGCAACAGGATCAGATCTCAAGGAAATGTTTTGTAATTTCATTAAAATGGAATATAATTTTTCTTCCCTTGTATTGGTCAGGACATGTGGGACACCAGTCCCACAACCCTTACAATTTAAATAGATTTAACTTAATAAAAAAAAAATCTTGCTTAGGTATAGATAAATGTTGATTATGTTGATACTTGTACAATAATCATGTGGCTGTAATACCTTTGCCAGCTTTCACTCATCTCTCCATAATTAAACTCTTAATTAGTATATACTCTCCTTAATCCTTACTGTTGAATGTACAAGGACAGAAACCCTCAAGTGTGTTGCTCCTTCCCATGGACAGTTCTACCACCATTCAACACTTGTGGTGGTTTTTGGAACTGGCATCCCCATCCTTTAGCTCCTAGAAAACTTTACAACAGAGAAAGAGAGAAGGAAGCTTTTTAACATTTTACTTTCATTCTTCTATTCTGTATTTCTTCAGTTACATATGCATTATAAATAGGCTGTATCTGTTTTCCTCTGGATTATCATTCTCTCACTGCAGAAAAATGCTGCTATGGAATCTTCAGCAACTGCCCAAACTACAAAAAAAATTTATGCATTTTATTATTTAATTTTTATAACATAGTACTAGTCACTAATCAGAACCACTGTGCAGGTAGAGTATAAAAGAACAGTCTCCCTAAAAGACAATGTAACCTCAACATACATAGCTCAGTGGAAGGTTTTTGGTAGAAGCTTTAACACAGCTTAAGTAGTGGGCTTCAGCTATTACACACATCATTCTGTGCTCACTGAAACTGTGATAGTTCTGCAGCCTGCACAAACTCTGGAGTAAAAATACTGAATAGACAGATTCACTCAGATGTAAATTTGGACAATTAAGTCATCAATTCAAAGCAATTTCAAAGACACCTAATTATGTTTAAATACATTTAAAATGGTACAATTTCTCTATTAGGTACTAAGTAAAAATGTAGTAATTTCAATAGTATGTTGGTGAGCTGGTTTTGGCTAGAAGAGAGCTCATTTTCTTCACAGTATCTGTTATGGGCTACATTTGGATTTAAGCTAAAAATAGTGTTGATAACACAGGGATGTTTTTGTTACTGCTGAGCAGGGCTTGCACAGTGTCAGGGCCTTTTTGGCTTCTCAACCCACCCTACCAGTGAGTGGGCTGGGGGTGCACAAGGAGTTGGGAGGGGACACAGCTGGGAGAGGTGACCTCAATTGACCAAATCGATTTTCCATACCTTGTGGTGTCATGTTCAGCTTATAGTGCTGGAAGAAGGAGGAATGGAGAGGACATTTATTGGCATTTGTCTTCCCAAGTCACTGTTACACATGATGGAGTCTGGCTTTCCTGGGGATGGCTGAACACCTGCCTGCCAATGGGAAGTGCTGAATTAATTCTTTGTTTAGCTTTGCTTGCATGTGTGGCTTTACTTTACTTGTCATGCTCTCTTTAACTCAATCAATGAGCATTCTCACTTTTACTGTTCTAATTCTCTCCCCAGTCCCAGTCTAGAGAAGTGAATAAGTGGTTGTGTGCAGCTAAGTTGCTGGCTGGGGTTAAACTACATCAGTGGAATACACAATTAATATCTTATTGCGTTCCAAAGAGGTATTTAGTTTGCCCTTTAACATGTATTTGGAGGTGCCCTATTTTTGAAAATTCAGTGTACAAATCCTGCAGTGAGAGTGTGAGCCCTTGGTTTTCAGTGTCACCTCCAAAAGGTTTTTTTAAAGGCTTATTGGCTAGCAGCTGTTCACGGAATGAAGCCTCATGGTTTTATGCACATAAAGAATCCTTAGACTTCACATTAATGTCACTCCTTTTAAACTCAGTCATGCTATTCAACTTCTCTAATGTGCAAATACAGAAAAGCATAAAAAAACTGCAGGTCTTCCTCTCATGGTAGAAGAAACACATATACAAATATTAAGCACGCAATTCTCCTTACCAGTTCCAT
This sequence comes from Poliocrania exsul, assembly GCA_035041345.1. Taxonomy (NCBI): domain Eukaryota; kingdom Metazoa; phylum Chordata; class Aves; order Passeriformes; family Thamnophilidae; genus Poliocrania; species Poliocrania exsul. The sequence goes on from JAWWLZ010000082.1 coordinate 111,293,846, forward strand.
CCCCCTCTCCCAATCAGATTTCTACTTAAGCAATTTCATTTGCAAATGAACGTTTGCTAAATAATTAGATACTGAAATACTTGCTTGAGACATCATTATCTATACCACCATCTAATGGCTTACAAAGTTTTCCATTAGGTTCTTTTCACTTTTTAAAATGTTTCCTCTGCCATATTCTTTTCCACATCTGCTTTCTAGTAAGTTAAGAACAAATTAGCCAATTTTCCTTTCCTTAACCATACACAGTCCAGCTCCATAATCGTACTTTAACTTGTCTTAAAATGTTTTAAACTAGGGATTCAAAGGACTGATCAAAGTTACTAACTTTACCTTTAAAACACTTAAACAAATGTTGATCATATTTTTGCTTTCAGATCAAAGTGATACAGTACACAAAGCATTTCAGCTACAGTAATGCAGAGTTGCCCTCTGGGAAAAAGAGCCTAGATTTTCCATGTTAATGCTCATCCATTCTCTAGATTATGTTGCAAAGCACTTAGTCACTTAGTCACACTTCAGGTTTCTCACAACAGGTTAGATTTTTCCATGTCTGCGTGGAGCGAATGTCAATTATATACCTAATCCACATATAAAGCTGATTGTCTAGATTTGCAGTAACAAGCATATGTGATCAAATAGAATTCTATGAGAATAAACACCAAGAAAATTAACATTTTTTGTCTGAAACTATATCTGTTTCTAAAGACTCTCCAGACCTGTAACAGAAAAGCAAAATTATTTTGATAAACAAACAGCAAACAGATGCTGAAACACAAGGCTGTGAAAAAATATATTTGTGTGCAAGGAGTAAAACATAGATTATTCTTCCTAAAATAATCTATTCCCAGGATGCTCTATAGAGAATACTAAATAGTTTATTTTGTTGAAAAGAATGAAAGGAAAAATAAAGATGTAGCAATTCTTCTGCAGGAAACATAAACTCAGTGAAGGCTTGACTATTTCTTAGCAGCACATGCTATGCGATTTGATAGCAAAGGGAAAAAAAATGCTGGCACTTAAAACTGGCAGTATAGCTATCCATTTAAAACCCTGTATCAGATTACCAATACCATGTGATGTCTTATATAAAGCTGGATAACATTCATGATCAGTTTGTATCCAGTACAAAGCTCCTCATAAATAAATAGGGCTAGAGGCATGTTTTGATGGCAGAGGGCACCATACTGCTCTGTTCTTATTGAAAGATGGCCCTGGTTTAGTAAAGATATGTTTTGCTGGCAAAAAGTCTGCTATCATCTGGTTAAGTGGAAGGATGTTCTGACATGAAGCTGAAGCAAACATTTAAGCTTAATCTTGAAGGCAAGTGATTTACTTTGTAGCATTTCAAGGCTATTTAGTTTACAGTACAGCAGCTTGTTTGCCTGGAATCAGTGTGACTCATAAAATCTTGTTAAAATGGAATATTAGGAGGAGGAAAGAAAAAAATAAAAAAAGAAAGAAGAAGAAACAGAGAAAGTGTTAGAAGGAGTTAGAAATATAAGGAGAAGAAAAAAACACGTATTTCAACAAAACAAACATTAGAGAATGAGAATATATCAAGTAAACATAAATTTAACTTTATTTTTCATTTGAACCCTTTAATGGAGCCCTTGCTTACTCTGGCCAGCAGTTTCTTTTGCAAATAGCTTCATAGGCATCAGTGGGACAATTTCTGAGAGTTACTGCATTTTTATGTCACTAAGAAGTGGACTACATAGTCTTACAGATGATAATTAACAGAAATGACTGCAGAGTAGTCAAAAGGAAGAGAATATATGTTCTATAAACTCAAATATTGGAATACCAAAAAGAGAGAATAGTATTAACCACTAGGAACTTAGCATTAATCAGTCTTTTAATATATTTGCATTTATTTTACACACAAAACCACAAATCTTCTTTTGCATGCTATTTCACCCATTATTTTTCTATAATGAAGTTGATTAATTAAAGGAAATTCCAAGTCTTAGATGGTACCTTCCCTTCTGTTCCCCCTAAGTAGACCTCTTTTTTTTTTTTTTTTTTTTTTTTTACACCGGTGAAGTGAAAACGTAATACAGCTACCTTTTAAAATGGAAGTAACCACTAATCTATAAAGATACTACTTAACTTAAATATGAGCAGGCAATTCTGCAGTTTTTATCAGTGCTTTGATCTGCTAGTTCCCACAGTGACCTAATCAGCTACCTATTTTTATATTACACAAACATGGCTACACCTTTATCTTCAAGTTTAGCCTATCTTTTTATGAAGACATCTTCACTGAATTATCTAGATCCTTGTAAAATTTGTCAGTAATACTACAAAGTGTCTAACTTTGATAGCAGCCTCAGCTAAGGAAATATTAGGTAATCATTTATTCTCAAAGCCAGATTTTTGGTAATTCATATATGTAGCAATGATCATCTTAAAATTTATCTCATTTGAAAGATATGTTTCATATCAGATTTCTATATTAATATATCACAAGACACTTTCAATATGTACTAAATACCTCCATAGTCTCTCACATTTTTCTCAGTTTAGCTTGTTTTATATAATAGTTTGGCTATGTAAACGGCTTGCTGTTATAACACAGTGAATCAATGGAAGAGTAGATGACAGCTGAGGATCTGATTTTTCCATTTTCAGCAACTGGTGATAGTGAGATTATCCTTAGAAAGGGCTTCTTTGCTATCCAAGTTAAAGATGTGTCTGTCACTGCAAGTCAATGGCCAACAGCCATCATCTCTTCATTGTTTGTATGTAGGTGTGACAACCTCCATCTGTCTCTGTTGCTAGATCCAGAGCAATCACAGGGTTCAGAGAAAATGCATAGGTAGATGGAAGAAAGACATAAGACCTGTACAAAGGATGAATTACTTTCTCATCCTCACTGATCACAGTATTAACTGGTGGAATAGAACTACAACTAGCAGAGAGAAGAAAAAGATTCAGAGCAGTGAGGGGGATAAATAAAATAATCCCATACTGAGTCCATTGCTGGTCATGTTGATCTTAGTGACATGCAAAAGTTGTGCTGTGAGGTTCTCATGTGAGGCTGTCAAACGTGAAAAACTACTTTTCCTAGCACTGAATACTTCCACAAGAACAGATTTTAAATAAGTTGTTGGACTGATTGCTGAGTTTGGCTAAAGAAACAAATCAAGCTCTGTCTATGAGTCCCCACTACAGAGAAACAACTGATTCCAACCAGTTCACAGTTTCCCCCCTCCACATTATTCAATGTTTGAACTCCCCAGTGTTGGTGAAGAAAGAACATAAACACAGGAGGGTTGTATGTGCAGAGGGTTGGTTTCTTTTTAGACAGGACCTGATGATAGCTAACAAAATGAGAAACAGAACCAATTACAACTTCAGGTGTTTAACTAAAAAGACCTTTAAACAAAACAAAATAACATTTTTCAAATTTCTGAGAAAGCTTTCTTCATATATATTAATTTTACTTTCTTAACATTTTTTATTCTAGTATTTGCAGGTTTTTGATATTTCTTTTTTCTAATTTTTCAAACAATAATTATTTAAATATTTTTACATGTTTATATTGCCATCTGTATGTACCAGTCTACAAGGAAAAAGAAAAAATAGAGGAAACAAACTATATTATTTCCAAAATAGTTAAAAGGGGCAAAAATGACATTGTGACCAGTTATTTGGAATTTAAGTACACTTCCTGAGTGCCCAAACAGATTAATTTTTAGAGGGAACCCTTTTGAGCTCTGTTCTGTCTTCCCCATTTGATGAATTTATCACTGCATGCTTTGCTTACTGTTCAATATTGGATTCTTTGATTTTGTAAGGAGCAGATATGAAGACTGATTTAATTGCAACACAAGAGACCGAATCACTCCAACATCTAGATATAAAGCATCAGAAATACAATAACAATAAAAATAACCTGCAAAGACAGAACAATGCAATGATATTAAACATACTAGGAAAAAAAAACTGGTGAAGAAGCAAAAAACTGCAGTTCATCTGTTAGTCAATGCTCAGAATTGCTCCAGGAGGTGCCAGGTGTGGCTCACAGTAACCTGCAGTGTCTTTTTCCTTCAGGACCTTAACAATAAATGACATCAGTGGAATTCTCCAGTGGATTAGGGATGGTGAGACTGGTCTTTCGAAAGCTCAGAGTAAAACATGCTTAGAGACATCAGGAAGTCAGTGGCTAAATGCACTGGTCTGACCCTGGAAAGTCATGGGTAAGGAAAGCCAGTTTGTCTGATTGCAGATGACCAGAGTCTCCTGTCTCATGTCCTCAAGGACATGTAGGAGTTATTGCCCAGTACTTGCAGTACCTCTTACAGAAGTGTGAATTCAGTCTTAGCCAGATAAGGCCGACTTTGTGATGTTTAGGGTAATGAAAAATCCCTTTGGTTGTGTGCATTTCAGACGCAACCCTGCAGATGGCAGGGTAGATGATGACAGTCTGGTATATTGGCTTGGCTAGTAATCAGGTACTGTCTAGGGAAGGGATATGATGATGATCCACAAGGGAGGGCCTTCACATAACACTTGTCTCTACCATGCCTCACAGTCAAGAGATTTAGGCTGCATATCCTTGATAGGCATAACCTTGCTATTATGTGCTTCCATCAGCTCAGTCCCCGGGCTCTTCCGTGATTAACTGAATAATTCCATTTGCAGGACATGATACCTAGCTCTGCAGTTCTGGGGCACTGTACATTACTGGCACTGAAGTTAGGATAATCACAGCTGAATGGTCATGTAGCTTGTCTACATGATGGCACAGCCCCTCAGGTCATTATTTGCAAAGGGCTCAAATCAGAAACTCAAACATTGCAATAACCTTAAAGCTAATCTTATCATGTAACAAACAGACTTTAGTGGGAGAAGATTACTTCTCTGTTCTGGCAAACTTGGATAATATCTCTATTGTTGTCCTGAACTTTGGCTATGAACTCTAAAAGAAAAAAAAAAAAGAGGAAAAAATGATAAAAAAAGAACAGTCAATAATATCCTACCTCTTATGTGCTATACCTCTGTACCAGCCTCTACACCAATGTCTGCTCTCACCTTAACATTTATACATTGTCTTTTACAAATAAAGAGAGACTGAAGCTTTTGGTAGTTTTGAGAAGATACTTTATCCTCACACTGACTGGCAGCAGAGAAAAGCAACTTAGAAAACTGGTTTTTCATGGAGTAGGTAAGCAGTAATCTATTAGAAACAAATTGTGATACTGCCACAGCAAATGGAAGGAAAAATTCAGAACCGTCACACAGCTAATTAAAATTGAAGAGTATTAAACAGGATTTACCCACAACTAACTTGCACATTTTTTACACTGCATTCTTAAAAATATTCTTTCAAGATGTGTAACTACAAGGCTAAATTGGTGAAACTCTTCCCAATATCACAAAAAGAAAGGAATATAAATTGCTTGGGGTGTGAAAGATTATTGCAAAACATGCTGCCATGAGATTTTCAAATTTCAATCATGTTTTAATATTAAATTCAGACTAGAAAATAGACACATTCCTTCTCAAAAAATGCCTATATAGAGTTTCACCATTGCAATTTGGTACCTAGTCTTCAAAAGTGATAAGTATTCAACAGAATTAAAGGTGAATGAAAAAGGCAGATATCCAAACCCTACACGAGTATTTGTAAGTGGACTTCTACATACTTCTGAAACCCAAGATCACAAGTAAGATATTTTGGATGTATATTTTATGGCTTGAGTTTTTACAGCAAACTAGAAATGCCAAATTTAAAATGGCTGAATGGAAAAATAAAATTCTGCCTACTTCTCAATCATGAATATGCCATCATAATGTCTTTTTTACTGTACAGCTTTACTTCAATATTATAAAGAAGCCTTTCTAGTCATGAAACTGTTGTTGACAAATTCTTTTTTATTTATTAAATGATAAATTTTCCCTCCCGCACTTTCATTCTCATTCTGCATATATCTGATTGGCAGGTATATCCATGCCAGAAACTGTCCCTGTTATCACAGGTGTATGATGCAGAATATGTTTTCTTATGATCATGGTAATATAAGCACAGACTGCATAGTCTTGCTATGTGATATAAGAAGTTATATAGGTGATGGAGCTTTCCATAGACGGTTTAAAAGGGCATGAGTTCTTTCAATAGAAACACTGAAAAAAATTCCTTTTAACTGTTACAATGTTGAAAAAAGAATATATTTTTCGAAAAGGGTGGGTTTGATTTTCAAATGTCTGTTTGCAATTTTCCATTAATTTGATGTAACTACAATGAAATTGTGAGCTTCATTTCATGCTTTTCTGTAACAGGCACAAAAATTTGTGAGAGGCAACCTGATAATTTTATGAGATAAATGGTCAATACTGAATTGTTCCTTGTTTTCATATCACATCTGTGGATTGTTAGGTTCACAAATGTTCAAAGGACTCTAAAAATTGCAAGTGCCCCAGTGTTGTATTTGTTTTGCTGTTTTGCTGATACAGAAGACAAAATTTCTTTTTCAACAGTGTCGACAAAGTCAGCAGGAATGGGATGTGCCGCCCAGCTCCAGGCTGCAGGCCATGGGCCAGCCAGCAGGCTCCTGCAGCCAAGGCTGTGTTTATTGCCCCCTGTTTTACAGGGGCCATTGCCTCACTGGGAACAACTTCTGCTTCCAGTAGAGCAGGAGCTCAGGTAGTGAGAGATGTGATATTTTTCAGAGGAAATGGTTCTCCTTTTTTATTTAGTATTTTGATACTAGAAAACAAAGCTAGCAAGCTTGTTCCAAAATGAAGCTCTTAGGCTGAAAGGAGAGGAAGGGCATTTACAATATGGAATTGATCCATTTCAAGCATTCTAGTTGGCAAATACGTTAGGGGGGAAAAAAAAAGAAATCAGAGTCTGCAACAGATAATCTGGCATGAATCAGAAACAATATTTTGTAGGTGGGCCCAGCACAAAGCAAGGTCCATTAGGCTCAAAGGACACTGCAATAGAACAATGGAAGCAGACAGGAAGTCTGCACTAATAAATATACCCATTGGGCCAGTGCCACTGCCTAGCATGGCATAGATACATACAGAAGGATTATACACTAAATGGTGCAAACACAGTCCAGTCCATCTGTCATAAACATTAAGTCCAAAGGCCACAGGTGCAGATGGCACTAAAAAGTAAAAATTACACCCAGACAGAGACCACTTCGTGTAATATGGAGAAGAAAAAAACAATTCAACAAAACAAAACAAAACCCCCACAAAATCCAGTGATTTTTTTTTCCAATCAATAAATGTTCTCAGAATGTCCTTGGCAATCTCTGCTTCTTCCTTTCCCACTGTCATTGTACATGTGCAACATACATTTTACTTCACAAAAGTACTTTGAGCATTTGGGATCATTTTTTATTCAGTTAAATAGATCTACCAATTATCTTGGTAAAAAGGCAAATAGTTTAAAGTAAGAGTCAGTTCTTCATTCTGCTGTGTTGAGAATTGAACGGAGATGGAATGTTAGGCTCCAGGTTCTTGTTTGAGGAATATTCCCATACTAAAAAGCAGGACTACATGCTTCCCTCTCCCATAGTCCAGGGAAAAAAAAAAAAGGAAAGTTGCATATTATTCTAAAAAGCATACTGAAGTATCTTTAGTACATTCACTGTATCTCTGGATGTGCATAATGGTGGCCACACACCACAGCACATACTTTATGGTAGGGTTTTGTTTTCCATGGTTTTTTCTTTCCCAATCACCACAGGCTAGTAACCAAATATACAGGGATAAATGGGAACAGATCATTCTAAGAACAGGGTTCTAAGAACAGTCTATCTAAATGAATAAGGCTCTCAGTTTAAACACTGGCACTTCAGGAATTTGTCTTTAGCTACCAAATCAACTGTATCTCAAACCTGTGGAAGTCAGAATTTCAAGTTTGCTCCTTTTCAGCCATTCTTTGGTGCAGTTGTAGAACTTGTACAAACACTTCTCATGTTGTCAGCCGATTAAAGGAAGGATGTTAGTTCTTTAGCAGCATGTACAAAAGAGTTTAAAAACTATAACCAAATGCTTATATCTTTGATATGCTGTTGTATAGTGTTTAACAAAGACATAAAAGCCATCCAAGAATATCATCATATTCCAACTGTTTAATCCCACTGAAATTCTTGGCAACCCTAGTTTTGTTTCAAAAACACAAGTAATTTTATTGATACCAAAATCTCTTGAACTTTTTCTTGCCACATGAATAAGAATAAGCATTGTCTTTCCATCTTAGTCAGCATTGTCTATTGTGCCTCATTCACTTTGCTCACGAAATCTGTCCTCCAGAAATCCCTGAAAAAAAACCCTTATGCCTTTGCAATGGCACTAATTATAAGATTGCACAAGCAGGTGAATAGGATGTGCTGCATTTTCTTTTTTCTGTACACAGTTTTTGTAATTAGGCAACAGAAGCTATAATCACAGAGATGATTACACGTGCTGTGTCTTTGTTGTACTTGCAGCCAAGTACTGTAAAGATCTAATAATGCAGAAATGAGTCTACAAATTGTTATTTCCAAAATATTAAAGAGTCATTAAAAAAAACCAAGTTGTACAGGTTTTAATTTTGAAGAGGTACTTTCTTACTAAACAAGGGTTTGAGTATGGTCTCTGCAAGAGATAACAATGAGCAGCATAAATGTCATTTTCCTAAAGTCTCAAATTAAAACCATTTAGAAAGGTTTGGGATTTTTGTTTCTTTAGGGTTTTTTTAAGATCAAAAAGTGTAAACAGTGACTTTGAAGACCTGCTTCTTTACCTAATACCAAAGGATTACATTATTTCACTTGTGGGTTTTGCTTTCTAGCTGTGGTCGGGTCCAGTGTCTCATAACCCCAGCATATTCCCATTTGATTAACAACTGACTACCTAAAGTTATCTTAGTTGGCCATGGATTAGAACTAGGGACTTTTACAGCATGCAGTTTCTAAGTGTTTATTCCCACACTGATGCCACATCAACAGCTGCTACTACCTGCTCTGCTTTCCCCTGTCCTCAGTGACCAGGAATTACAAGAAGAAAGTTTCTTTCTCATTGACTAGGTCTGCTAGTGCAACTGTGAGCAGGTGAGACTTTCTTCTGCCATATATCAAGCCAGCCAACTCTCATATAGCCACCACAGGAATAAATAAATGTGACACCATACCCAGCCTTCCAAAAAGGCTTACCTGTCATGGTCACTGACATTGTGATACACACAATATTATATAACTCATTTCCTAATAGCTCAAAACTTAGATAGAGTTTGCTCCCATTTCCATTTGTGCACCATAACTCTCACACAGTCCTGACAGGTTACTGTGTCACAGTGTATGGAATGAATCTAAAGAGGTTTCAGCTATCCATCACTAGCCATTATTGCCCATGCCTTTATTTTCTTTTCTCCTTTCATGATATTTTGCACCAGTAGCAATAACTAAAGATAATGTTCTTGGTGTTAGGACTCAGAAAAACAATGAAGCTTCTGGCTGTGCCCCACCTAGAGTTAAACTAACTGAACAAGATATTCTACAGCTATCCATGCAAACATGAACAGAAAGTAAGAAACTATTGAGAGATAAAAAAGTGAGAAGTTAATAAACCATATAGATAGTGCAGTAAAGAATGGCTGGGTTTCACAGGCAGTAAGGAGACAGTTTATGTGACTTCTGACCAGACTTCACAGAGAGTTGAGGGAGACCACTGGGGACCTTCTGGTGCAGTCATGCAAGGCCAACAGTGCCCTGGGAACTGCAGTAGAAACTCCACACAAGACTGTAAGTACATTAGAAATTATTTCAGCAATACTGAACTGACAAAGTGATGTAGCAAACCAGGAATCAGTGGGGAGAAAGGAATTGTCGCAGGCTGTTTTTTGGGAGGAAACTGAAGCAGGAAACAGTTAATGAGAGAAGTGAAAAGGAATATCTAAGAATAGGAAGGGGAAAAGGTAGAAATAGAAGAAGTTATGAGAAGTCATGTGAGTCCCGTGAGCCATGCTGCCTGCTGGGTAGTCCTGCATGTGATCAGCCCAGCCTGAGTCAGGACTAAAAACTAAACTTGTAAATATACAATTCTAAAATCGAACTTGCTTCTGCAATAAGGAGGAGCTGAGTGGGGCAGAGGTATTTTCCCTGGCCTAGCAGGAGAACATCTGGATAGGACCGATTGTACATTCTGGCATATTGCTAGGACTGATTACACTGGTGTCTTCCCAGCCATTTCCTAATATCTTTTAGAGTATAAATCCATACAGTGAAAGATTGATCACAATGTATTGCATATTCCCAAGTATTTTCTACCAATGACCCAAGAGAGCTTGTGGTTCCTTTTACTATTTGCTCCCAGTCCTCACTGTTAGTCATGTTGCTATGACAAAAGTAGACTTACAAATATCTGCTAATCACTCTCTTTGTTCTACTATTCTCACTTCCAAGCAAAAGTGCATCAGATTTCTTATGACTTCCTTGGCACAGTTGTTTTTTCTTAAGTAAAAATATTCTTATCAACTTTCAGGGGAAAATAACAAAAACAGGGCATAAGAACCATCCAATCAAACCAAGGCACAGTTCAGAATCTGTAGGCCATCACTTCCCTAGAAACAACGTTCGCCATTCTGGCTAAACACCTGTGCCCAGCAAATTTCCAGCATCCCAGGAGCAACAGCAAGAACTACTCTGCAGGAAGACTCCTCACAGCAGACACAGGATGTTCAGAGGCCTGGATAAGTCACTAGATGACTTCTAGAATGCCATTTTTTTAATATATTTCATTATTACCTATGTGAAAAAAATACTTTGGCCTTAGAAAGTAGTAAAGCACTACATCTGCCTAACTTCAAGGACATCTCTTGCAACATTTAGAGATTTATTAGAGTTCATTAGGGTCACCATCTCTCTCAGGGGTCACTATCTCCACAATGGGGTTACTGTCTCCTTCTCAGGAGTTTTTACCCCACACTGGCATCACCATCCCCTTCTCAGGGGTCTTCACAATAGCAAGCACATGCTTCGCAATTGTGGATAATGTTAGAAATAGTGTCCATGGTTAAATCCACTCCTCGGCCTGACCCACCTATAGGTGGCCCGAGGCATCATGGGCCCATTGAGCCAGGAACAACTCTCCCTTATGCTAGTCCAGGTGTGACATTCTTCATTAGCTCAGCTTTTGGGCACATGAGCATCCACATGACGAGTCTCTACAGATTCTACTCAAGCAGCAGTGTCTCACCACACATCAACAGCCCACGTGGTCTTCGTCATGCTTCAATTAGTTCTCTTTTATCGGTTTAACTACTTCCACATGGGCACTGGCTATCATCTACAGGCAGTGTAGAGGTACAGCTTTGGCCACCCCTCTGGTTCAGCAATGTCTAATAGTCTCAGTTGTCTTCTTTCTCCTGGCCAGAGGCAGGGCAGGTTTATGGCTGTTTTTAAACTCTTCTGAGATCTTTGCTTTAACATATGGACAGCTTTTTTACCAGCTTTCTTATGTTTTGATTTCCATACCTGGACTTCAAGCACAGAAATAGATTCACTGTCTCACTTTCTCATGTCTTCCCCCTGGTCACATAAGAATGACCACAGTTCACCATGTGACCCACACTTGGGGTTTGCTCTTTGTCTGTGTGGGGCAGGAGTGAAAGACAGTTTTCTTGGGCTGTAAGGCCTCTCCCTGGACTAGCTACATTCACAGCAGCTACAACTGGGGCTGTCTGAACTCACAAAGACAGTCAGTAAAACAGTTAAAGCAAGCATTCAACAGCAAGAAAACTTTATTTACATTCTACATGTATCAAAACAATGAGATACCAAGGTATGTTTCTATAATAATGCTCCTGAGAAGCCTGCCGAGCTTCTGGGACACCTGCCAAGGTCTTTGGTTGCTACCCACATTCTCCACCATTTATCTGTCTTGGGTTGAGCTGGCAAAATGCCAACTGCTCCATACAGATGTCAGGGCTTCCCTCCCTCCCTCCCCACTGAGAAAAGGGAAAAAAACCCTTCAAACTACGTTTATGCTTAAACTAACCATATATATATTTATACAGAAAAGAGAAAATAAAGAGAGACTACAACAGAATACATACTTACACGAGTTAGAAATAACAAGAAATAACTCTTACTCCCCAGTGAACACAAATCCTACTATTCTAACTACAAATCATTTTAGGGAAGTTAATTCCGTAGAGACAGACTTAAGCAGAGAGAAAAACTAAGAACAAACATTTTACTTCTCTAAGATAACATGGAGGTGAGCCAGTGCTGGGCCTGGGCCTCCCCATCCTTCCTGGGACAGCACAGTGTGTCTTGCTGGGACCACAGCTGTGAAGCAACTGACTAAGCCACTTCCACACTGGCTTTTACCCCTTTTTGAGATGATGTAATACAGTATGGAATACAATATTATTGGCTAGAAGAAGTCAGCTGTCAGCTAGCTCAGCCCAGCTCAAGTCAGCTGACAGTCCCAGGCCTAGTTTGTTATTTAAAGCCTAAATTTAGGCCTACCTAGCTAAACTCATAACATTTAACAACCTAAGCTCAGCTGATGCATATGAATTGCTTAGCTTCCTTAGGAGGCAGGAGGTACTACTCATTTACAAGGAAAATGTTGCTTCAGAAATTGCAACACTATTAGTTTCTTAGGATTGCTCTACCTAAAAATGATTTTTTAACTTGCAGATATTTCTTCTCCAGATTAAACAAGGCCTGCTTTCTCGGAGTTTCTTCACAGAACCCCTGCCTCCAAAGTATCTCGATAGCTCTCTGCTGAACTTGCTCCAGATGATCAACATCTGCCATGTGTGGAGGTAAGCAGAACTGGATACAAAGTTCTAGATGTGGCCCAACTACTACCAACCAAAAAAAGAAATCACAGCTTTCTTTCATCTACTAGCTAGTCTGCTGTAGACACAGCCCAGTGCTTTGCTACTTACCCTTCATCTCTGCCATCATGCAATGTTTAACCCACTGTCCACCAAGACACTCGGGAAGTTATTGAACAGGTTAGGTTTCTGTACAGTCCACTAAATAACTCAGAAAAGGCAGAGTCTGAACTTCTAGCCACTGCCCCTGGAGTTTGATGATCCATCCAGTTTTCTATTCATGTACCAGCCCATCTGTTTCATCCATAACTACATTGGATCAATATGAGGATGTTGTGGGAGATCATGCTGAAAAACTTGCTTAAATCAAAGCAGATAACATTCCCTGCTCCCCTTAAACATGAATGAATCCAGTCAACCCAATCATCTCATTGTAGAATGTTACCATGTAGGTCAAGAATTAAAATCCATTCTACTCCAGATCACTTTTATGTAAGAGAACTTGGTGTAAGCACACCAGGCATAAGCATTCATATTTTCTGTAGCCATCTTTACTACAAACATTAAGCTACCAGAAAATCTTCACTCATGCATTTTCTCTGAAGTAGCATAAATCTGCTAGCAAAATGGAATATTTTTGACATATGCAATCACATGATTAACACTTCTGTAGAAGCACTACTAATAAAATTATTACTGAGAAAAATGGATGAAATATTTCTGTGAGTCAGGTTCATGGGTAATGTGTTTCAGTTTCATGCTGTTTAAAGCTGTGGCTAATATTGTTCCAGACTTTTATTCATATTTCATCTAATTTTAATTACATATTTTCTTAAGTTTAACATCTTAATTCTTGGAAAAAATTAATGTCCACATTAACTTGTTGAGGTCATAAAATATAATAATGAACTCCTAAGTATTATTTTCATGCAGAAATTTTGTAATGTTCTGTATACATATATAGATATAAACTATGAATGTATTGATAAAAAGTACAATAATAGATAAAAAGTTTTCAGAAAAGCACATTTATTTTTCTGGACCAACATAAACCACCCAAAGAATAGTCAAATAATGTATTCAAATAGCAAAAAATTGCAAATTCATTTTATTTACAGTGTTCAAAAAGCCTAGTGCATATAATTGAAACTGAGATTGGACATTAAATTGCAAAAAAGGAAAAAGTAAAACTATGTACTTGCTAAATAATTTCTCTTTTTCATAGCCTATTTTTAGTAACTCCTTGCACTATATTGAGAGATTACAAACATTTACTACAAAAGATCTGTGCAATGTTAAGTGTTCATAGAAGAGTTATTCTATACAGTAAAGCCAAACATATGACTCAGTTTTAGAAGAGATTTGTTAAAACATGATCTTCTGAAGTGACTTCGCTTGTTAACACAAACGTGAATATGTTCTACAAAAACTGAATTCACATGTATTTCATTTACAGTTGGAAATGTGAATACTAGCCTCTTAAAAATACATACATGTAAGAGAAAAAAAAATGAGACATTTCTAGAAAGCCTTAATGCCACAACATACCTTGGATTTGATGTTGACATCGTCAGGGCTACAGTTCCTCAGCCGTAGCTTGGCCCATACTCTCAGTTATTTGAGTTTTTTTCTGTTCCCAGGATATATAAGATGCTCAAGACTCATATCAGTACCCTATTGATTTCAGTAGGAGGCAAAGACTATCAAGAAAAGACGAGTTCAAAGTTTGTTCTTGGCATATGAAATAGTCAAGAACTGAAAGAGAGCCTAATATTGACTTGAGCTACACAGTGAAAAGGACAGGGATCAAACTCCCATCAGAACTCCAGGATAAAGTGAAAAGCACACAAACTGAGCTATACCATCCAATTTAATATAGTCAGGGAAAATCACCATTTCTGTTCCCTAAAACGCATTAGAATTAAAGTTGTCTTCATAGATATGTTTCAGCAAAATGATAGAATCACCAAAAAGGAAACTGCTATATTGATGTTTTCTTGTGATATATGTCTATATTTCTCAGAATAATACCAATTCCTCTAGCTGTCCTTTAATTCCTAAAATGGATGAAAAATCTATTTTTTTTCCTCCCTATTCAATGTTTGAAATTATAATTTATTTGCTTACATTTATCATTCTAATTTATTGGCTCTAATTTATTTATTTTGCAATCTGCAAATTGATAACATAATTACCAGCAAGGAGTCTGAATTTTTTTTCTTGCTAGTGCAAATGCCACAATTTCCTTGTTTATATGAAGAGATTTTCACTAACACTGATCACCACTGACTGAAGCAGTACTATTCTCATCTG
Organism: Poliocrania exsul; assembly: GCA_035041345.1. Lineage (NCBI taxonomy): Eukaryota > Metazoa > Chordata > Aves > Passeriformes > Thamnophilidae > Poliocrania > Poliocrania exsul. The sequence goes on from JAWWLZ010000082.1 coordinate 111,308,952, forward strand.
GACACAAGCCTGTGGTTTTTTTGATCCTTGCTTAGACAGAATACACAGCTTTATAGTTAAATGACAGACACCTGCATATCAGGTAACATAAAAATGTTGGAAGTCACCCCTGCATGTATATACACTGAGAACAAAGAAATTTATCCCTGACTTAAACAAAGATAAAACATAACTATATAGTGGCAGGATAATTTAATCAAATATAGCTACTTTGCAGGGAAGAATTTCTACAAACCAGCCAAGAAAAAGAAAAAAAGATCAAAGACATCTGACGGACAAAATGAGAATATAATGTTACTATACCTGCATGTATGAATATAATACCACAATGAAGAAAATATCAAGCATTAATCTACAAGAGACTGGGAACTGTAGTGATAAGACATACCTTCTGTTTCTTAGTCATGAACAGCTCTGCTACAATCTTGTATCTTTGGTCAGGATACAGATAAGAACAGCAAACTTCTCACATAGCTTTATAATTGGCTAAATGACAGCAACATTTTTTTTGGTCTCTGAATTTTGGGGGGGTTGTATTCCATAGGTCACAGGGAGTGGTGGGGGGGTATGATGACACACCCAGGGGACACAAACAAAAAAACAAAAAAACCCAGACCAGATATTAAAGGAATTTAACATGCAAACAAAACTTAACTGGAGCAAGAAAATACGTGGACTTGTGGACTTCAACACTGACTGGGTAAAACCAGAGCCCTGACTATTATAAGATGCACCTTAACTTCAACCTTTGCACCACTTTTCAGGAAAAGCAATTGAGGAGGAGGGCTCCCTCCCAACACCATGAAGAGAATCAGTAACTGTAAAGGAGCACTACCACTGTGGCTCAGGTAAACACAACTTCTCACACCCTTTTTAACCAACAAAAAATGCGAGCAATATACAAAAGGTAATTGGAAAGAAGTTACATGAGGAAAGAAGGTAGATTTCACTTTTGGATTCAAGCCTATTTTTTCCAAACACAATCAAAGCCAGGAGTGAAATAAGTTCTGAAACATGTTTCTCCAATTCAGATGAAGAACTGTACTGAGCTGAATGGAACAGAGTCCAAGCTTTTGGTAAAAATTTGGATTTATAATGGAATTTGTCATTTAGCATACCATCACTTGTATGCCACACTATTAGATTGGATTCTGTGTTATGAAAGAAATGAGATTATTTCTAAGTTTCTTTTGCCCTAAGAGAGGAAAAAAAAAAAAGTTGAAACAAGCCTGTAGATCTTCTGGTCTTGCTTCTGATTCAAACATCAGGACCTCATTGCCTTCACCAAATCCAGGACTTTATGCTACATGTATAAAGGGAGATATATACATGAAAATCTGGCTGTACTGGATTGGAAGACCTGTGTGTGGTGTTACGGAGGCAGAAATGTAGCAAAAATGCATCATGGGTTGGATATGCAACAGCAGTTTATAACATCTCTGTCTCCTTCCCACCTCGATTTATACTGTTGATAGCTGCTATCAATATCAGGGAATCCCTCTCTGCAAAAATCTTCCCTTTAAAGCCCTTGGAGCTTCTTTCACAGTTATGCCATCTGACTCTAATGGTAGACAGCACAAGGGCTTGTGAGAAAGGGTTGCAGAGTCTCTGTCTAGTTCCTGTCATTTTTAAGAGCATGATAAAGGAAGTGGACAGGAAGTATGATTTTCAGGGGTGATTGATTCTCTCCAATGCCTCCATAATCAATTTACAGAAACACATGAAAGGTAAGCAGAACAAGTAAGGAGGACTTCCAAGAATATTTACCATTTATATAGTTCTGTTCTCTCTAAAGGTATGGAAAACTTCTCCCTAAACTCATGGACTGCAGATGTAAGTTCGTTTTAGAATCAAAATAGAACATGACCCCTTTTATCTGGTGATAATTTTTTTTTGCAATTTCTTAATATTAAAAAAAATCACAATTTAATAGAAGCTACTTTTCAAAGTACTTAGTTAAAATGCAAAGAAACAGAACAGGGACAGGCAGGTTGCTCTTTCTAGATCCAGAGAAAGCAGTTTGAACAGAAGCTTTTCAGAGAGCTTTTGCAGCTAATATGTGATGAAGGATCTTTTCATGCACAGACTGTACGCGGTGATTCTTTTCCTTGCTTTAAATCACAAAAGGAAACCACGAGCAAACAAAGGCTTTAAAAAGTGGAACAAAAGATAATTCAACTTTATACACAGAGTCTGTTTGCCTCTCTATCCTGCATATATGTGTGTATATGTAAAGAAAAGACTTTTAGAACAACACATAATGATAATCATGCAAACTTCTTAGCAAAAATGACAAAAATTCTGCTGTTACTTGAACTTCAAGTATTTGAAAACTTGTTTCCTAAAAATTATCCTTTCTTCTATTACTTTTTTCTACATAGTCATCAGCTAGATGTATTTATCACTGCAATTTATGTAGTAAGTATTACAAACAGGTTTCAATAATGATTCCACCAAATAAGGTTTCCAGTATCTCTCTGCGAGCTATAACATGCAGCAAAATGTATATTGTTGCTCAAATTGCTTTGTTTAAGCAGTGTGACATTATCCTACTATCACAAGTATGTTTAATCTGTCTTTCAAGGAGGACAGGAATATTGGCTGTAAGCCACTGTAAGCCTTTACCCTATTTTGGAAGAAAAGCTGAAGATCAAAAGTACAGAGCATAAGTACACAAAGCCTTGGCACTCTGCTTCCATTTCAGCACTCTGCACTGACCTCTACTGGTTTCTCCATCGTAGCTTTCATAAAAATTAAACAACCCACTTTTATTCAACTTTTGCAAACTTTTCTTCAACTTTTGCACACTTTTCTTCAAATTCAGGGATAAAGTAAACTCTAATCAATCCTGCTAACTTATTCTATGAAAAATCATCTGTTAAAAACCTCCACCTAATAACACATATACAGCTGTATAAAGATTTTAAAATCAGAAAACTGTCTGAACACATTGTTACAGCTAATTTGTCTTATTTTTTTATTCAGCTACTATCTCATGTTTCATGTTATATTACATGTTTGCTTTATAAAATCTTCTTTGTCATTGTACAACACCAAGCATCTGACCAGAGGTATTACTGCAACAGAAATACCAAAGCTATGGATATAAATTTACCATCTTCAATCATTCTCATTTGACAGACTTCTGCTTCACAGAACACACTTCTCTCTAGAAGGTTCTTCAGATGAAATATTTGCTTTAATTAGGATAGAGCTTGCAGCTTTTTTACCACACATCAGTGGATCAAATACAGTAACATGTTTGACATTATGACAGTATCTCTGTAAATGTTTTGTCAAACCCAAGTCATTACCCCGTTTTACTGAACACAGTAATGCAACTCACCACATCTTTTATACTAATAAATGCAGTTCAAACCATCCATTTTCTAACCGATCACAAAAAAACCCAGTTCTGTATGTGCCTTACAGTAAAAAGCAACTCTAGTTAGTAGTCATAAGTAAATGAGCAAACTTTTCCATCCTCCTTTACCAAAGAACTCTTTCATTGTCAGCAACACCCAAAACTTTCCAATTTTAAAAGCATATTTTTAGATTCCCTTGTTATGCAAGTCTTTAAGTATGAATAACAATTTTACTTATGAGAACTTCATTTCCTCTCACTGCTCTACCAGTGACTACAAACAAGGCTTTGAACATTTTTAATTCACCTGTACTGGCTGGGGAAAAAAAAAAATCAATGATTGTTGATCACAAAAACAATGAATCTTTGTTGTTCTGTTTGTTTAGACAGTAAACCAAGATCACATATTGTCAATTCAATTTCAGAACAGCAAGATGTCTATTATTCATAAAGCTATTTAGTATAATTATGCATTTTTCTTTCATTTTTCATGAGAACCTCTTTAGATCCTGAATATAAACAACTCACTCAGATATTCAACATGATCTATGATATTTTATACTGTATAAATAAATATCTTACATCCTTTTTTTTTTTTTTTAATAATCTTCTCCGACTTTTGGAACACTCGTGTTTGTTTCTCTCCTGTCTTTTACGGCTTCTGAACCTCGCATCACTGCGTCCTAAGGCTGTCAGTGCTTAGAACCGCGAGCTGCACACTGGGGAAACCCTGGAGAGTCCCTGTCGGCCAGGGCTCCCCGCAAGCAGCGGCGCACGGAGGTGCCGGCCCGGTCCCCCCGCGCCGCCCCGGCGCTGGCCAGCAGAGGGAGGAGAGGGGGTGCCCGCACCGACCCACAGCCCCCAGGGCACCACAGCCCCTTCTGCTCTACCTCCAACACAACGACAAGCAGCAGCCTCAGCTTCAGTGTCTGTGGTGAAAGCCCATACCTGATCCTACCCAGAAAGTGCAATGATACTGCTTTGTGCCTTTTTCACTTCTTACCTTCACCCAGTGATTGAGGATGAGTGTCCACAATGTTGCTGTCGCCTGGTCTTGCTGGGTTTGCCACTCCGACTCTCACACTTCTGCTTCTGGGACTTGGATGAACAACTGCATCTGACCTGCTTATTCTGTTCTGTGTTAAAAAGAAAACATTTTGATGTTCCCTTACTAGAACTGGGCCTTTGCTCAATGAGCAAATACATAAATGTTCTGAGATTTGCAAATCAGCATCTTTTTCCATGAGAAATACGAAATCTTGTTAAGATTTCCTATAAATTACAAAATAGTGAAAGAGATTGATTTTCACTGAACAAGGTGTTGACTCGATCACCGTGAAATCATCTTCTTTCCAAGAGACATTTTAAAGCAGTGCTTTCAGTCAGCTCTGTGCAAAATATTCCACAACAGCCCCAATAACTTTTTTCCTTACCTCTGGTATCCCAGTGAGGTCACATTCTGTTAAAAACATCCTGTCAAGCTTGGTACAAAAGGGCTCCAAAGAATCAGAATGCAGAAGCTATGCAACTTGCTGACTAACTTTGCTCTGTGTTATTTACCAACCACACAAAGAAAATGCTGTCTATTCAAAACACAGTTCAAAACTCTCTTCACAGAAAGTGAGTGAACAAACAGTCCCATGTCTGATGCTGTAGTCACATCTCCCATGAGGCCCGGTGATAGCTCTGGGGCATGGGACGGAGTGACACCACCAGCAGTCACTACAAGGCACTTTTGTAAACAAGTTGTGTGTGTGTGTGTAGAGGAGGAGAAGACGGCTGTTACTTTTACTCTGTCTTAACATTATGCTTTCTTTGCTTTATCATGTTGAAGCAGAATTTCAGTCTTGCTTAGTCTACTGGGTGCATTTGCTACAGTCCTAGCACAGGATTCCCCTCACTGTGCTTTTATTTTCTTCCAGAAGAGATCTGAAAGGAACACATGGAACTTGTGCAGGATCTAGATTTGGAATCCTGCATGCAGCCAGATTAAGCAGCAGAAACTAGATCACACTCTTCCAGACTCATTATAGAAACAGACAGAAACCCTATTTCATGCCCAGCAATTCTCAAAACACATGACAAGTCTTTTGCATAGATTTGTTAAAGAAATAATCCTTGGTTATAAAAGCCATAAAGAGGTTTCAAGTGTTCAATATTTCTATAACTCAAAGTGGGAATTCTGACTCAACTTTATGACTTTGCCTCATTGTACAACTGAATTCTTAACACAGTTTGGGGTTGCTGTAAATATCAAAGGAGCTTCAACATTCCAGTTAGGTAATTTCAAGTATCCCCAAAATCATAAACCCTCTACATCCACTTGCATCATTTTAAACTTGTCTATTCTTTGAAACTCTTATCCCACTAGTTACAAAGCCACACCTTGTCAGAGAAGAAAGGTCTTTTTCAGGTCCCAGTAGGAAAAGAATCACTGTATAGACCCAGCACTTCCAGTACTGACCATGGGCCTCTACTCACACCAAGCAACTCCAGTGCTTTCCCTTATACTTAAAACAAATCACAAAGAACAGTTTCCAGGCTGGGAAATATTAATAATTGTTATTGTAATTCTCTTTGTAATTTCATTCTTCAACTGTCTGACTGTCATTGAAATCCTCTTTCTGCCACACAATCCAAACCATGCTCACTTCTCATCTACAAGGCAGCCCTTCCCATGCTTGATTTTTTTTCCTCTTAACAATTCACTAGTAAATATTTTTTCTTATATTTTCAAAGGTGATGTATGTTTGTGAGAAGAAAATACAAGACATGATGACTTTATTTTGCAAAATTAATATGAGCCTGCTTTTCCTTTTGTGTGGTCTGGATCTGCATCTTTATAAGATTTTACAGGTTTGTGACATAGGTTCTTCCAAATCTATATTCCAGGAATAAAAATCATTCCAGATATAACATAAAGTACAGTTGACTGCTGATATACTTCAACAGCTGAATGGCTCATGATCAATAACTGAATGGCAAAAATAGAGCTTTTAAAATGTTAGCAGTTTTCTATAAATACATCAGACCTTAAAACATCTAGTTGTATTTCTTTTATAAATACCTGAAAGCAAAAGCAATGCCTTTAAAATATGAATGGTAAATGGTCTTGTAAGTGAAGTTGTCACTTAGTATTTTTAAAACAAACATGGTTGTTTCTCAATACCCATCCATCAAATAGTCTTTGTTCTAAGTCTACTGTTAGGCCTTGTCAAGCAATACCATTCTCCAAAAGCAATTACTTACAGGTACCAAGGGAATCTTCACTTGTCCATAGTAGCTGAAGATACCACAGCAATCACTATTGCTTTTTTATGTAGACTTTAGAAAGCACTGAAAGCAATAGGTAGTTTTCCACTGATCTTTGTATACATATTCTCAATTTATTCCAATTTACGTTATAAGTTCTTCTCATTACAATTAGTAGTATATTACAGAATAGTGTATATACTTTCTTCCTCTTTCCCAGTAACCTCAATATTTTGCTTAATTATCTGTATCTCAGGAACACATACCCTGCCTACTAAAATAGTGTAGTATACAATAATTTGATTATTTTCACAGTATCACTATGAGGTCAGGAAGTTTATAATCCTTGTTTTATGGGCTGGGAAAATCTTGGTCAGTTCTTCCTCTTTTTTTTTTCTTTTTTTTTTTTTTTGAGCTCTAGCACCTATTTTTGAATAGGTCAGAACCAGCATACAGAAGACTGTATGCAAGAGACAGGTCTATAAAGCATTAAGCCTCATAATTTCAAATATCTGACTGACTTTTTCTTCTCTGTTATTGATCCTGTAACAAAATTTTAAAAGGTACACTGTGCTTTTATAGGGAAATCTACTAAACTATGTGTATCAAAGGAATCTGGCAATTAAAGCTGTGTTCAGGTCACTCTCCTAATTTCATACTATTATGGGAGATTTTTTTTTTTTTTTACTGTAATGATCCTTGTGGGTCCCTTCCAACTCAGGATATTCTAGGATTCCATGATTCCATAAAAATCAGCAATACTGTTGCAAGAGAGCAAAAAGTGTAAATGTCACTGTGTTGTAGAGACAGTTTCATGTTCTCTTGTTTTGTGTTGTGGATTTCTGTTTGATGCATCTGAGGTTATGTGTGCTAGAAGCTTTTTTTGTCATTTTCAACCTGACTTTCCATGTCCCATACTAAAATAGCACTCACTGAACTGCATCCTTTAGGCACTGTCCTTTTGGAGCCTGAGTGGAGATGGACACCTGTCCCCTTAATTTTTAAGGTCTGGACTGTCAGTGACTCCATTCAACTTCAGAAGGAGAGTCAGGATGTTTTATTTATGAGTCTCAAAACTGAGACAGCAAAGTCAGGATCAGATTCTCAGAAGTTCCACCTATCTACCTCTTGCAATCTGCTAATTTAACAAAACCAGCTGCAGTCTATACGTGTACTTTTCAAAAACTACCACATACTTCAGTCTCATGGAGAAAAAGGGCTAGAAAGTTTAAGTTGTGATGTTGATTTGCCAAATACAAGTCACATGGAAACTAAGATGTGAACCTAATAATGCATTTAATAGCAAAAACTCTTCTCTCTCTCTCTCCCCAACAGTCCCACCAGTGAACTGAGATGAAACAAGATTGATACTAATTAGTCACACAGAAGAGACCTAGCTGCAGTCACCAGCCTGATACAGAATTCTCTGGGGATGACAGGCAAACAAAAATGGAAGGGGGTAGAAAGAAAGAGAAGAACAAAATGCCTTTTCTGGCTATTCACAAAATATACTCATCACTTTAAAAAATAAATTGAAATACAGAAAAAAAATCAGGCAGGTCACTGAAAAAGCATTTAGTTAGGTATGCAATAATTCCAGGAGCAATATTGGATGCCAAACAGTCACATGATTCCATCAGGTGGTTTAAAAAAAAGATTTGAAAAAATCCTGAGCTGCCTTCTTTTCCATGTAATTACCATGAGTTACAGTTTGGAGTGATGCTGTGGTGGGGGGAGTGAGGTGAATTTAAAATAGATAAAAGCTGGGTAAACCACTCCAGTAGTCAGGCTCATGCAAAAGTACCTAACCAGAAACAAATGCTGCTCATGCTTTTGTTCTAGTCTTTTACTGAACCTTATTCTGGCCTTCTGATGTGCCTCCTAGAGGGTGCCTCTGCCAGGCAACTGTGCATGTACTCACAGTCCCAACTGCTAGCATCACATTTATTTATTTATTTTCAACCCAAATAAACTCTTAATGGCTTAACATAAAACATTTGGATTTTTTTTTTTGGAAGCACACTAAATAATAAAAAAGCCAGAAGCACAATAGGCCATGAGGGAATGAAAGGGATGATTGTTCAAAGCCCTATTAAAAGGTTTGTTGCTTTATTTATTTATTTTTAAACAACACAATTTCAGAGCCTTTTAAAGAGGACTCCTCCTCCCCAGTTGCCTGCCAAGATAGTACTTAGCTGAGGGAGTGCCTGCTCTTTAAAAGATGATGGTATCTATTAGAGAGAGAGAAGGGAGAGAGTTATATATAAAAAGGCTTTCTGAAATACAGTCGTCCAGAGGGGTCAATGGAAAGAATCAAAAGGTATGAGATGAGAATTAAATGGAAAGAAGACAAGAACATTAAAACAGAGAGCCTGGAGAGAGAGGAGAGGTTTTTTAAAAAAAAATGGTTTTGAAAATGTCATTTTAGTTACTCTGTTATACTAACCATGGTCCAATTTTAGACATCTGTCAGGTAGTAACTGTGAAGCACTTGACAAAAATTAACTGTGAAAGCCCTCTTTTATGACATAGGTGAGGGACAGAGACCCACTTACATGCAGCCAGAAACCAGGTTGTTTCCATAGAACACCAGAAGACTTTGACAGCACACCATGTTGAAAAGCAACAGGAACAGAAAGGTTTGTCTACCTTTGGTGCCCTGCATTATTTTATTGAAGGTATTAAGTAATTTGTCTGGGCAGAACACACATCAAATGAAGGCAAAATATCCAGAGGTAAAGCTGAGGTCTGTGTTCACTCTCCTTTTTCTTAGAAGCAAATATTATGGTCTAGGTATTACTCTTAAAAAGGTCCTCCAAAAATTGCTATTGTTTGAAAGCCTGTTCTCTCGAAATGCTGTCAGCAATCACTGTCACAGATGTGATCACAAACCCCCAGGTAACTCATTGAAATCTGAGTAAAAGCTGCCAAATCATCTTCTCTGTTTGCAGTAGGGGGCCAGTACAGTTGCCACTGGTGGCATGCCCCATGGTGACCTCTGATGATAGAGGATGGTCTGTAGTTTGTTCTGGCTGGATTTTTTCCACAGCTTATTAAGAAATTAAGAATGATGTATCTCTGTTTTGGGTATGAGAAATTTCTGTGTAGTTAAGGAGGGAGTATGAAGAGCTTTACATTTCCTGGTGGGCTACAATCAGCTACATCAGCTTGCACTGTCAGTGTCATTGGGCTCTGAGGGAGCCTACATCACAAAAATGATACAGAAGCCTTTGGTACTTTCCATTTGTTAACAGCAAGAATGAAACTAATGCAAGAAAGTGTTTTCATTGCAGCTTGGATGGAAAAAACATCCAAATCTGAAGGACAGTTTTATTAGAAATACCTGTTTCAGAACTGAAATTTCATCCTATGAAACTAAAAATAACTTTCATTTTCCTTCATATGTTTTCTGATGCGAAACACACATTTCAGTTGGAATCTCCAAATAAACTCCGCTGAACACCTTTCAAGGGCTCAGGTACCCAAACTGAATCACTAACTTGAATGTAAGTACTACAGATTAAGGTGCAAATAAATTCTTCAGAGTTTATCTTTTTCCTTAAAAGGTTTTTCTTGTGTAAGTTTGATTTTGTAGATCTCTCAGGTCTTGAGATTGAGTATAGGAGACGCAAAAGACTTTGAAAAGTGGTGTACAATGCATCATTTTGCATGACATAGCTCTGAAGCTGCTAGCACAGATCTCAGTTCTGAGATCAAACCAGGGCAAGCTCCAAAGCTAATGTCTTATTCCAGTGTTACACAGTTTACTGGGCCTGTCCATAGGAAAAAAAAAGAACCATCACCTTATTTATACGCTGGAGACAAACAGTGCAATCTTCCTTAAAGGAATCTTAGAAAGTGTCTGAAATAATCCAAGGTTACACATCTTAGATTAAAGTAACATATTGAAAAGAATATGGCGTGTACTTTAGACTCAAATAAAATTTTCTTTCTTATATTTTGCTGGGTTTTGGTGAAACAGTGACTATACTGTGATATATGCTGTGAAACCAAGCAATTCTTTGTAAAATACATTAAAATTTAGTGTAAAGAGAGAAAAGTAAAGCTGCATCCAACAGAAAGTAAAGAAAAACTTCCAGTATCTAAAGGAAATTTACATTTTATGTGTGTGGTCAGAACACTGTAATTTCTTTTTACCATGCTGAAAAGACAATGGGATCCTTGTCACCTGAATCTGTTGTGACCTTTGTTTTTTGCTGGCTGGAAGGAAAGAATCTTAGCAAAGCATCCTTTACCAGTGTAACAGGAGGCAGAGCAGGAGAGGCACAACACTTGAGGGCCTTAGGAAGACTACAGTTGAACTGATAACATTAATTACTGCAGTCACAGGCATAAGCTTCCTAGAACAGATCATCAAAAGTGCTGTCTCTCAGTGCTGTAAAGATTCACCTTGTTCAATGGTGCTTCAGCATGCTTTAAAGGATAAGGGGAACACAATGCATGGTTTTCCCCATCATTTTCAGATAGGCTACTTAAACCCACAAGATATCTCTAGTGAATTCTGTGAGTAGGGAGCATTCATGATAAAGATGTTCATTTCAGAATCCTCATTTTAAAATAAGTCTGTATGAACTAATCACAATCTAATTAAACAATATAGGAACTGCCTTTTGAAGTGCTATTAGCAAAAGAGAGACCATCTTGCTATGAAGTATTGGAGAGTCCCTGAGAATAAAGGGTCCAACACCTTACCCTCTAGATGTACAGACAAGTCTCATGAGTTTTACAAAGTGCTGCAATGTAAGGGTGATGCTGTTTCTTTCAGCTGAAGAGAAATCCCTCACTTTTGAGTTTGAGAGGAGCTTGGGCTGCCACCCAGTGGAGTACCAATTTTGTAATGCTTTAGCTTCCCAGTCACAGTATAACAGTCATCTCTCTAGCTCTCCAAGAGTAGAAAAAGGAACACCTTAATGATATTAGTGCTTAGTGCCCAACAGTAATTCTGGATCAATATATTTAATCTAGAATTTAAAACATGTCTTTTTTAAATCCTAGCCTAAGATCTTAGAGTCAGACTGAATTTTGACTTCCATATCTTCAGTAGTGGTTTCTGTAGAACAAAAATAATCTGATTTTGAATAAACTTCCTAAAGAAATTATGCAAAATATTTTTTATATTTTCATTTCCGCCATGATATAAATTTTATTCTGCATTTTATTTGTCATTCTTGTTGCTAGTTATGACCAAATATTTCTTTTATACAGATGGCATCACTTGCAATGGAATTTTACTAGCAAAAAATGCACTGTGGAAGTATACAACAAGAACAGAGGACATTCCTATAAAATATTTAAATCACATGGGAAGTACTGTCAGGACAGACAAGAAACTTTAAATAGCATTTCAAAGATCCTTCTTGGGTACAAGAACCAGAAAGTGGAACTTACCAGGGAGAAAAGAAAAGGAACTAGTCTCTTATGAAATTGTGAATGGGGAAAAAGCTAATAATATTGAAAACTTTGTCACACAAAACATAATAAAATTGCTTACTTCAATTTAGATTTTGACTTTACATAACCAAAATATTTCTTCTCACATATTTTATAGATGGGAAAAAAGAATATAAGCTTCATAAGAATGCTTATAATAGGTGTTGAATATTCAAGCTTGCAAAAGGACTGAGAGAACTACAGTATCCTCAAAAAAGGAAAACGTTGATCCTAAAGCACCTAAACTGCTCACAGCATAAGTCACAGCTAGTCCATTGTCTCATATTAATTTTGATATTCACATCTATGGTGCCAAACCACAGAAATTCCAATTCTCCAACCAGGTATGTCAGATTTTACAGAAAGCTTCTGAAAACTTGGAAATTGCCTCCCCCTCTTTATCTGACAGGTGTGCAAATCCTTTATGTCTAATTGCAAATGAGATAATTTTTCTTGTAGGCATTACTCTTGTTTTCAAGTCTGTACTTCATCTGCCTTAGAGCAAGTGTTGCTTAGATTTCTGGAATGATGTCAACTACTAGATTAGGAATCCTATACTTGCTCATTAGCAGCCTCTTCTCTTAAAAGCTATTCTAATTAAGACAATTGTTCACCAGATAAGATAACAGTTGTCTTTTTTAAAGCTGTATGGTTTAGGCATTCACCTGGGACACAGAAACTTCAGACTCTTGCTTCTGTTGTAATAAGACAACGTGTTTTGAAGTCTATCTCTCATTCTTTCAGGGGACAACACTTATTTCATGTAGTTGAAAAAAAACCCCAATAACACAATGCCACAAAGCCAGAAAAGGTTCCCAGGAGCATCCTTTCTGGGTCAGGTTATAGAATATAAGGATACATCTTTTCTCAGGCTATAAGAGAACAAGTGAGATCCTAGTGCTGTAGCTAGAGAGACAGAGAGAAAACTCCTTGTCTCAGAGTCAAGGGGCGTTTTCCCTTGTTTGCTGTCATAATTTTAAAGTCTGGAAGAAAAGAGCACCTCAAAGACTTTCTTTTCTGTTTCAAAATGAAAGACTAAAACTCTGTGACTGTTCTGCCAGCTCTGAGTGTGTACTTATTCTAATATTCCTAATCACTGACCTAGGACCAAAGTGATTTAGTGGTTTAAGAGTTTGCTGCTGATAACTTCTGTCCATGCTTACCAGCCTCATATTTGAAGGACAGGTCTGTGCCTTCACTTCCCTGTGAACTATAATTCCTGTTACACAACAGCTTCCATTGACTTTCGGTTTGCGAACATTATATTACCTTTGGGCACTCTTTATAATCAGCTAGATGGAAGAGATTTCATAAGAAATCTGGCCAAAATTTTAACTAGAAACTTTCACTGTAACTCAAGGAGAATTTTCTTATGAGTTCAATTAAAACAGCACACACAGTGAACATAAGAATATTTATAGCAATGGACAAGGGCTATGCTCTTTACCAGTGGTTCTGTTAACAACTTCTGGTCAATAAATTTCCGTGCCACAAGAGGGAGACACAGGCACATAATTTCTTCACTTAAAATGAGGCAAAAGCCCTAACATCCCCTAAATTACATTTATCAGGAAGGTTGTCTATTCCATCTTCTCTCTCATGAGCATAATACTAGTTCTGGAAACGAACAGGCTGGCACAGAGGAGTTTCTACTCCACACCACATTATAGAGAAAAGACTTAAATTCAGGGATATTAGACTTTCCTTGATGTACAAGGAAGAAAATATGCCACAAAATCCTAAGTAACCTTCCAAGGAGATAATACAAATGCTGAACTTCAAAGCTTTTCTCTGAAAAGAAGAGTTTGCCCTTGAAAATTAGAAGTGGAAAAGATTGATTATTTCCCACTAAATTAATCTTGCTGTTGTATAAACTAAATTAGTAACAGGACCAACATTTTATTTAAGGGAAAGTATTTATAGCTGCCATTATAAGAAAGAATGTTTCTACAACTTGAAGATGAAAGAAGGGTGATGCTGTTTTGTGTAAGTATAGGTAACAAATTTCATAATTTTTATTCATTTGTGCATAAGCTTCAGTTAATGGAATAGTTTAGAATCTTCAAGAATAAAGAATATCCACTTGGCATGTAGATATTTCTAAATTTGGTTTGGCTTAGAGCAATGCCTCAAAACTAATTTCTTCACCATTTTTGTAGTTGAGCTGCTCTGAGCTGCCAGTCAAATAAAATTGAACATTATTTATTTTTCAGCACTGCTGTATCTCTCAACTTTTTAAAATACTTTGCAGAATGGTCTAAAAGATGCACTACATCGTCAAGCATTTGCAAGCCAGTATCGATCGTATATAAACTAAAGTAAGGAAACACTGGAGTGTTTGACTGCTAATTTGAGTTATTTAGAAACTTCCCTGTATTCAGCACACTGAGCTTAATAATCTACAGATTATTTTATGTTGCCCACTTCTTCAAGTGAATGAAGCTCTCTGTAAAAATCAGTACACAGATCACACTGGAAAATCATCCATAATTTTATGTTTGAAGACATAATAAAATCAGTTTTTTCTTCTATATTATTTCAATACAGAACAGCTGCTGCCCCTGCCCCCCCCCTCCCATTTTACAGGTCAGATGGAATGGATCTGTGTTTCTTTAAAAAGGGACAAAAATTCCTATTGTAATATGTTGCTCTGCCTTGAAAAACATTCATTAATAGTGAAATACCCTCTTGAAAGAAATCCTTGCAGAATTTTGAGTTATTTACACTCCAGGATATGTAGTATTTTTGCAATGCATTTTGTAGCAACCAATAATTTAAGTTACTCAGAGGGCAGATGATATTTTGTTTTGACAGAAATACATTAAGGGAAAAGGGGGAAAGAAAAAAAGCAATGCAGCCTCATCAGGACCAGCTTTTGCTTAATGGTTTTGAAGATACTGAAACACTTCATTTTGAAACTGAAGCCCATGATGGCAAAAAAGAGTGCAGAGGAAATTGCTTCATTTAATTTAAGTTTTCAATATCCCCATTTGTAATGAATTTTTTTTTTTTGCATTATAAAATAGAAATAGTGATGCGATAAGAAAAGTTATTTCCGACTAGCTCTACAATGCTTTTGCGGGCATATATTTGCTATGTTATTGTGTTAGAGAATCTGAGAAATCAGGTGGAGCCCTGAAATACAAATAATTAGATATTTATGAAAGTTCTGGGGGGAAAAATCATTTTCTCAACACTACAGTAGAAATTTACTAGTAGTGTTTGGAGTAGTGTAAACAATGCATTAGAAAGGCTACAAAGTGTATATTTCAATGGCAATTATAAAGAATACAAAATTAATTTCAGACTAAAAAAGAGAGCAAGGATAGATGGATTGTGATCAAAAGCCCAAGGTTCTTCAAACTGAAATTTGAGTGTGAGTTTCATAAATGTATACTGCCTCTAAAAAGTGTGGGGGAAAATGGAACATTATAATCTGAGAAAAGCAATGAATTTAAGTGTGGTTTTGAGGTCAATAAATAGATATTACAGACAAATTTTATCTGTAATCCCTAATGATTATTCAATTCATTTCAACATTTTTTCTGTTTTACCACCATAGAGTATTCATACTTACTGCAAATGTCAAATACAACCTCTCTAAGATGTGTCGGAATGAAGAACTGTGAATAGATAAAAGGCAGCATTTTTCTTGAAAAAGAAGTCTCATGATATCCCTTTTGAATAACATTAATCCCCTACTCATCCTAGAAATTCCTTTTATTTCTTTATGAAGAACCTAAATATCTTGGGTTTTACTGTTTTCCAGAATGGGTATAGCATGGTTTCCATAATATAGTTCCACATCCATGGATCACCCTTAAATATCTCAATGGTTCATTTCACTAGAGTCACTTCTTATTCCTTCCTTTCAATCTACATCAGCTTTACTTCTCCACAAAATCTCTGAGCCTTTCCTCATCACCTGAAGATGCACAAAGGTAGGCATCCTTCAATCTACAATTATAGGAGCTGATGACACCTAAGGTTTCCTTAGCACACCATCAGCACAAGTAGAACTGAACATTACATTTTTGCCAAGCTATTGAGTATATATGTTCATCTGAATAGAAGAACTGAAAGCTGGAAAAAAGCACTATAAAAGCAGAGTTTCAAAGGTTTTGCCAGCAGGTTTATTATAGCTTTCGTAAAGCTAATTGTTACCCAACTGTACCTGTATTTTAGACTCTGGATTCCAGACTTCTTCTGTAGCTGCCATTGAACTTGAAAAAAAATTTCCAAGGGTCTCTTCAAAAAGTGTCTCTTCAAAATCTGGGTCTGAGAGAACACAAAGAAGAATGAAACTTTTATAATGCTTGCTTTCATCACAGACTGATTAATTAAATATGTTAAATTAAGTTTTCCTAAGTCAAGCTGGTTTTGCTCATGACAGTCATAGGTAAGGGATCTCCCTGTCTTTATCTCACATGGGTTCATGGACTCATGAGTTCAAGGGCTGTTATCTCACCAGTGCACAGACCTTAGATTGTAGGAAGCTGCAAAAATCTGGAGCAAACCCATCTCCACCAGAGTAGGCAAGCAGAAAAATCCCAAGAAAAAAGGCGTAACTAATCATTCATATAAGATGTGCACATAGGGGGGAAAGATTAAAAAATTTTGGCATTACTTTTGAAAAGGGTATTTATAACCTTGTAAGCATTCGTTAAATTTTTGCAATATGGAGCGAGTTGTATCTGCTGTTAATTACATGCCATTAATTTATCAGAATATTTTTAAGTCCTGGTTTGATTTAAACCACATGAGTTGATAATTTTATATGATAACTTCCTATATGAAGAGAAGAAACTGAATGGAATTTATGGACAAGATTCACGTATTAAATGATTCACAGGTGATTCACCTGCTCCACAAGCATATCTAAACTGATTCAGTTAAAAGATAATAGTATTAAGGGATCTGGCACTGTGGGATGAATGATGCCAGGCTGAGTCAAAAGACTACAAATGGAAATGCTGCAGCATTTGTCTGTATTTCTGTGGTCAGCACAAAATATTAGAACCTGAACAGATTTGCTCAGAAAATTCAGGCTCCTTGACCATCTTCTGTCTTGTTTCTCTTTATCAGTCTTGTCTTGTGATGTGAAGATAGACGTTGCACTCCTTGCAAAGATCAAATTAAAACCTGAGCTTGATCTTGACTACAGATCTCTTGCTCTGTTTTAATTTCTTGCAAGAACACTGTAAGTTCTAAACATCCACACAGCAGAAGTTTGCTGTCTTCAAGACACACAGCAAAACTCTCAACCCTTTCCCCTCATAGCCCCAAAAAGTATTGAAAAAAGAAAACTAGTAACAAGAACAAAAGCAAAACCCAATGACAGAACAGTGTGAGGGGAGAGGGAGAAAAAAAATGAAAGGGTTTTTTTAAGAGAAAATTACTTTCTACTAATAAATGCCATCAGACACCACCAATGCTTTAGAAATCACCTCTGATATTCAGGGCCAGTAAGTGCATGTGTATGCAAATTTAGACTCTAAAATGAATATGCAATCCATTTATGGAAAATATATTTGAGTTATATGAGAGCTGTAGGGTAGAGCAAACTCTATAATTGATGTGGATACACCTTCCTCTTGCATGGAGGAGTACTTTTACGTCTGAAGAAGTACTCCAAACTATCAACTGAATTCATATCCATGCGCCCCCCACGTTCCATAACAGAGAAGTAAAAGGCCTCAGACTTACACTCTCAGTAGCAAAACAGAAATTCAGGATTCTAGTGCTCTTTGGGGATGGAGTGGAAAGAGCTGTCTTACCTCTTTACTACTGATCATGGTGAGCCAGTCTGTTTGTTAATAGATATAATAAATCTATTATCACAATTTCAGAGTTGACTGGTGGATTCACCATATGTATCTGCTAATGCAGAAGCTCTGAGTCAGTTTAATTTTGAGCTAACAGGTTATGACAGTGACTAGAGCCTTACTAATTCGTCCCAATAAAAAAACTACTGGGAGAGAGCAATGAACTTTTATGAAAGAGGGTAGGATTGAACATAAGAATAACAGCTAAGGGAGGGAATTAGTTTATTTTTAACATGACCCTCAACTGCAACTCAAGAAAAATGACACCCTTTAAAACAACATCTGGTGCCAAGTGTGACCACTTCAAATTTCACCCTCAAAGGAGTTAGCAATGATTTCTGAGTTTTGTGATAGTTATTATTGTGTTCTCTTATGATGAACTTGTTTGAAGTTGAGACACTACAAAGACCTTTTACATTAATATGGGCAGGTAATAAAAACCCCTTCTGCCAGTGAGAATACTTTAAGAAATACAGAAAACATGCTGGAGTGTTTTGGTTTAACACACAATCATGTTCAGTGCTTTCATAAATATTCAGGACATTTTCTTTGGCATATTTATACACAAAGACACGTACAACACAAACAACCACACAACACTAAGTCCCCAGGTACTGTAGTACCTCAGGATAGTTTTTGTATTTTTTCCCTGCATTTTTGTACTTTGCTTTTCCTGTGAAAATTACAGATTACTTCCACAAGCAGAATCAGTCCTTTAAAGAGTAAAGAGATTGGACCTTTGTCAGAAACCTTAGGTGCATTTCTACATGACAACAGTTTTATCACTGTTTTTCAGGGGAAGTTCTATTGCTTAAAGCGGAATATCAATGATGGGGTTTTTTTCTATCAGCTGAGATCCCAAATCTTATCTTCTTTTATTACAGCTAAGCAGGTTTACTGAAGGCAACTGGCATATCAGATTTGTCAGTACTGATTTCATTGTATCATGTGATAGACATTCTGTGTATGCACAAATGATTTTTGAAAGCACACAGCCAAATCATTCAAAACCGTAAATGTTCAGGGCATGAGGTAGAAGATTTCCTTTAAAAGTAGTGTTCAGACCACAAAGAACATTGGTTTTATGCCACAGTTTACAGTTTGTGTCATAATCACCTTGAACAACCGACTCTTGTGTTTGAGAGGATTGGGTTCAGTCTAGTACCCAAAAGCACACATGAATGTGTATATGTATCTCCCTTCACACACACAAGCTTTCAGAAATTTGCTATTCCTTATCTAGCAATCTCAAAATTATTGTTATAGATTGTTCATGTTAGAATGATGTGTAATATATGAACACACATGGTATATATTAAAACTGAATATTAACAAAAGATTCTAGAATATTTTCTGCTTAAGTCTCACTAAATTTACAGGGCAAGAAGTAGTGAGAAAGCTAATTGCATGCCTAAGATTAGTGATACTAGATATTGCCTGGAAATGCATTAAGACTAACTACTTCTGTTCACAGTAAAACACTCAAAAGAAACCAATAGCTTTTATGTTCTCAAAAAGAACTTAAAACTGAGTAAACAAGACAAGTCTCTAAAGAACAAGATGCAGATCCTCAAAGGACCCAGGAAAAAAAGGAACTTTTACAAATTTCAGTTGATGGCATACAGAACACAAAAAACCTGGTTATACTGAGAAAAAAAGGGGAAAAAAATAAAAAAAAAAGGAAAACAAACCTTAAAATCACTTCTCAAACACAAATGATCCCTGTAACTTCTCCTCCAGAAAAAAATATAGCCCTAGAGAACAATATTTGATTTTTTATTTTTTATTTTTTTTTTAGCAGAGGAAACTATTTGTGACAAAGTGACTTTCAGTACAAGACATTAACCAAAGATTTTTCATTCCAGTCTTCTTTCACTCTCATTAAGGGAGATGATAAGAGTGGATCAACCTGTTTACAAAGAGGTACATTGGAACAGCAAAAACCCTAGCTCAGACATACAGCTCTAAGGTATCTGTGGCTAGGTCCTCTCAACTGCTGACATGGAGCATCCACCAGGATTGCTTCCATCACCACAGCTGTATCTCAGTGGAGTCTGCAAGTCCCATCTCTTTGCAGCTCCCCTCATTTGCCTGCTATTATATATTAAAAAAAAAAAAAAAAAAAAAAAAAAAAGAAAGGAAAAAAGATAATTCTGCTGAAGGATGATTAAAATAGTAGGAGAGCATAATCTGCAAATACTCTTTATGACAAAAAATCTGACAATGGGATAGTTTTCTCTGAGAGACATTCTGGATATTTTCCTGAAGGTATCTACAAATAAAAGTTGTACCTTGAGTGTGAGAAAAATCTTTTCTTTTATCAAACTATTCAAAAGAAATGGAGACAGGGACGACTCACATCAGGTATTTACAGACTTTCATGTGAGACTGCAGCATGCTGACAAAAGCAAAAGTCATTCATTACACTTTTGAAAATCCTTTTGCATTTCAGTTTACACTGTCTGAATCACTACCTCAGTTCCACGAGAAAGGTTTCTGCTGTTACCCACAAAACTTAAAAATGAAAACAAGTACAGCTTTCCTTCACTGATCGCCAAAGAGGAAGCTGCCACTCTAGCATTGCAGGTCATGTGTTTATGCTTTATTATCTAAGAAAAAAACCAGATCCCATTCATTCTGTAAAGGTAAAATTTCCTATCTGTATCTACATTACAGCTTCTAGCTACAGTTGGCTAAAACTCCAAAGACAGTGTTAAAGTTTCTGTCTTCTGATTACAAAATCACCACATTGCTATGTTTGACATTAACTTTTCCTCTTCTGTCTTTAGCATTTCCCCTGGCTTCCATCTTATTTTAAGCACCCATAATAACATCATTTGACACTAAATTTATTTTCCTTTGAAAAGAAAAGAAAAGAAGTCTCTTACTTGTTAGACGTTAGAAAACAGCTCCAAGGGCACGGTGATACTTTGCAAAAGGGAAGCTTTTAATGACAAACTTTTTGAAGAACTCTGATCTTAAAACATGACCCCTACACAGACACTCAAGTTTCCACAAACTTTGAGCTCATGTGATCAACTTTATCCTCAGTAGCAGCTTCTTCTTTTCTCCTGTACTCATATTCAAAACTTCCACTCCAAAATACACAAATTTACTTACTGCCTGCAGGTTACTTTGCATTTATTTCCTCTTTGTAATCTTTATTATTTACTTCCAGTCCTCCCTACCTGCAAAAACATGTATACCTCAATGCAGTGCACTACTCAACTAAGAATTTTCTCGCAAATAACTGTTGCCTTTTGGGGAATACCTCTTCAGACAGTAGAAGCAACACTACTAAACTTACATTACTTAAAAATTGGTTTTCTATTGAACTCAATGACATTAAGGGTCTTTTCCAAGCTAAATTATTTCTGATTATACAATTTTATGAAAAATATTCCAGGCGAAATAGAAGATAAAATTCATGACATCTTCTTGGAATGGTATCCTTGTAAACTGCTTTAAAAGTGACTTTGAAATCTGAAAATCAAATGTAAATGTCTCCTTGATGTTATCTTAAATTCAATATTGAATATTCTTTAGAAATTAGCATGTTCATAGTTCAGTTAATACTTGATTTTATATTTGGTTTATGAAAGATTTAAATCTTCTTTCAGAAAACCTTCTTGGTTTATGTTCTTCAGAACTTCCTCTCACTGTCTTTTTCTTGTCAGGCCCACCTTGCTTATCATATACTCTTCAGAGAAAAAGGTTAATGAACTGTGAATCTAAAATGCTATTTTGCATATGTGGAGCACAATTTTTAAGGCATAGAACTGTGGTCTGCTTTCAGCTGTCTGGTTTCAGTGTCCATGTTTTCTGTCAATTAGCACAAAATTCCCATCTCACACATTCTGTTTTGGACAACTTTTTTTATGCCCAAACTGGGCTACACCAGAACTTTAACCCCAGTGCTGCACATCATACAAGTGTGCAGTAACATAACTAGACAGGTTGGAGAGTTGGAGGAATGTCCGTTCATGCATTCTCATTCATATAGTGCTGACTAGAATTGCCTTCATCAAATATTTTATTGAGCTGTGACTAAAACTAGACTAACATAACGTTGAATGTTACAGATAAGACCAAAACCAATTTCTATATTATCTACAAATCCTCATAAGGATTTAGAAGTGACTTATCTGTTATAGTTTAACATGAAATCTATATAAGTAGGAATTTATTCATTGAAAATTCTGGAATAGGCTCCATGTGAAGAGCTTCCCTTTGCAGAATAGTAAAGAAATAAAGGAAATTAGTTGCTTTGCATGAAGCAGCACTAGTAGCTAGACATGCTGAAGCCTTGGGCCTCAAGCTGTGAACTTTCACCTAGATACACTGAATTTTTACATACTTAGGGCAGCTGGTCTACACTGGAAGATAAAGAAACAACAAATGTCAAAGCTGCCCCCTGAGAGATAAGAGAAAAAACAGCCTGCCTAGAGACAATGAAGAGACCCAACAAAGAACATGAAGATTGCTGATTCTAATATGCTAATTTGGCTGCACTGTCATGTGAAGAGCAGGAAACTGAGACTGTAAGAGTATAAATGTCTCATTTCTTTGTTCTGGGTCCCCCTTTGGAGGCACCCTCCTCAGAGATGTATTTAGTCACAAATTAATTAGTTGAATTCTGCCTGAGGCTCTGCTCAGGGAAGCCTAGAGTCAATCCAGAAGGGGAAATATCTGCATTAGTGTATGTCTGAAGTCAACATGGTTCAGTAGTGCCACTAACCATGGTGGGACTATGGAGTCCTAGTGGTTAAAGTCTTGGGTGGTGTGTATCATTGCGTGTGTGATGACTTTCATTTTGTCTGACAAGAAAGCTTCATTTCTCTATTTAAAGGGCCAAGGAACAAGTTTCAGCACTTTGACTTTCTGAATCTTAGGCACACTTATACAAATATTGCAAATTGTCATAGAAGAATTAAAATAACATTTGCTTTCCTGAGAGTGACATCTACAAAACAGAAGAATTGGAAGAGTAATGTCTGAAATTCCATATTACTTCCTCCTTATTCTGATTGTACTTAGTGTCCTATTAGTCGCATTGAACACAGCTCTGCATGTATTTTACACATAAAGGGAGCAATAATTTTTAAGTGGGGGGAATGTTGAAATAAATCTCAAACAAGGATAGTAAATTTAAAAGGTTTTGCATTCTCCCTTATCTCCACCCTCAAAGGTTTTTATTTATAGTGATTCCTTACAGATAAAGTATGGGAAATAATCTTTAATCTCTAAAATTATTGCAGAATCCGAAACATTTAAGTGGTCCTGCAGGACCAAAATACTCTCCATCAGGTGTTCTTAATATACTTTTAATGAAATATAAAGTAAACTATAACACAATTTTAAAAACCTCCATATATATGTATATATGTATATATATACTCACACACACCTTCCACTGTTTTCATAAAAGCTCTGGCTGCCAGCAACTTAGAATTTGGTGTTAACTCAGGAAAACATCTATGTGTTTGCTTATCTCAAACACAAAAAGATATTGTAAGTTACGGCATAGATTATCTCACAAGCATAACTTAGCATAAATATATGCCACCATACCACAATCATTCTGTTAATTAACAAAAAAGTTCAACAAATATTTCAGCTACTGAGATATACCAAAGGCTAGGAAAGACCTATAATCTGACATTTTTTAATTTTGTCACAAGCAGGAAAGTATAAAAGGGATTTAATGTCTACAGTATTGGGAGTGGTGGTGTGTGCTAGTTAAAACTGGGGGGGAGCAAATCAGCCCAAGGAACTGCACACTTCATTTATGCAGCAAGCTTCTGTTCTGTTAAAAGCACGGTCTTGAATGCAACTGAGAGGAGAAAACTGGTCAAACAAACTTTCCACTCTTCAGCACTGAGGCTCTTCGAATGGAAGATAAATGTATAAGATAAGGAGAGAAACATTTTGGAAGCATGGACATCAGGACCAGAGTGGGCCAGTGTATATTAATGTACTGAGATCCATTCCTTTGGTAGTTTTGGAAAACAAACGAAATATACAACAAAATTTATGGCAATCAGGAATTAGGAAATACTCCTTTATATAACAGCTGAAACATCCATTTGCTCTCTAGGCTATTTGCATGAAGCGTTTTTGCATTGATGGGGATTAAGTGTTCAGTGTTTGCTTCCACAAAGCTTGTTCAAAAATCATGATTAAAGTCCTAGTGTAATGTTGACTATGAGCAAATGATCACTGACACAACACTCAGTGGAAATAACTGGGATGGCGGTGTGGAAACTCAGTGTTCTGAGTAATGCTACTGAGAAAGACTGACAGAAGGGAACTGGTCAGATAATAGCTCTTCCAACCTCGATCCACCAAAGCTGCCAACTCTCAGAGATTTATACTGTGGGCATTAGTGTTGGCATAGATCACTCTGATTGCTCCATGTCCCATGCAGTAGTGACTCTCCTAAAGGGATAAATAGGAACAAGACTAACTGGTCTCACTGCATAATGATCACAGTTTACTAAGAATCACTGAATTAGGGTGTTAGAAGTCACTGAAAAAGAGGGTGAAACTTCAAATTAAACTCTGTATTAGGTCAAATTTCCTTAAGGGACACTTCAAAGCACAGTTGCAGCAGCTGCAGGAATAGATGAACAGTAAATACCAAACAATTATAAATGAGAAAAATGGTAGAGTGAGAAACAAGAAGAGGAACAAGTATTGTAATGAAATAAAAACGTGTTCATACAGTAGTGAAAGACAAAAATGAGGAAACAAGAATAAATGTAAATCAATTGCGGATTTTTCTTTCAGAAAGGACACAGGAGAAAACAAGAACTACCAGTACAAGGACATTAAAATTTAAATCCCAGGTGTTCATTTATAAGTGGTACATATCTCTTGAAATGCAATTAAAGTGATTTTTTTTTTGTAAGGTTAGTAGCCTGTACTCATACTGCATTTTTTAAGGTAAGGCACAATAACTGATTACTATTAATACTGTACAACTGAGTTGCATGTCCATGTGAAGATGAATACAAGCTGCAAAGAATAAGCTTTGAATTCAAAAGTGAATTTAGTTGATCCACATAAACCACACATATACAAACTTCATTAAAATCACTCCTAAATTTGCTTAGGAAAAGCTCATATTTTAAAGCTGTGAGATAAACAAAAAGGCCTTTATTTTTTTCTGATCTCCTCTGATGTTCCTGTAGATTTTTTTTTATTGTGGTGAACTAAAGCATTTCTGTGAAAGTAACTTACAGCTTCTGAAGTGTCTGAGCTTTGTGGGGGTTGGAGAGAGAAGGAAGTGAAATTCTATTCTGGGAGGAAGTGGCTCTTTTTCAGCAGCAGATTGGATTCTTACCCTCACTACCTGTGCTAAGTCATAAAAAAAAACAAAAACAACCAAACCACAACACAAATTCTCCAGCCTGTTGCAGCTACTCACAAACTCCTTCTCAAAAGTCCAAAAAGAAGTAATTTTCCACAAGTGAGGAGTGAAATATGATCATTCTTTCCAGTCTCTTAAAAAAAAAAATAGAAAAGTTACATCAGCTTAAAAAAAGGCACCCTAGGATCATAGGACAAGAGATATATCCTCCAGAGTAATTCAGAAAGTGTCTTTCAGATTTTGCCAAAGAATCAAACTGACAGAGATAAGAATCAGGAACTGTGAAGTCACTAACTTGAAGATAGACGAGAACAGGAGAAATATGTTGGTATAAATCCCCTTGCTTGCTGATGGGAAAATACCCCACAGAGCCAGAAAACAGAACCACAGATAATTGAATGGACTTGGACAGAGAGTCTTGGGCTTATCTTCAGCCATTTCAAAATGGCAGCCCACAATTACACAACTAGAATCATAGTTGGAATTAAGCATGTATAATTATATTTTCTAACTGAAGCACCACAGAACATTTTGGTAGCATTAACCATATAGAGAAATTCTTCCATTTCTTAGAGGCAAATTGTTTTCTTCTGTGGAAGGAGCTGCCAATACTTCATGAAAATGGAGTAATGGAAAGGTCAAATAAATTACAAGATTTTCTGTATCTCAAATTTAATTAATCTAGCCCTCCAAAGTACTAATTGAATAAATTAATTAGACATTAACAATTTTATTTTGTCCATTAAAATTATTAAATTAAAATAAAATTTACTAGAGGAGATAAAAGATTCTATTTCTTGTGGCTAAAATTAGCACTCAAGCCTCTTCACAATCTCTCATTATTAACACTCCACAAGGAGGTAAGAGAGTTTCCTCCTTTTGCTTGCTGTGTTGTCAGACTTACTCAAACATGTAAAAGGGAGAAGTATCTGTACACCTCCTTCTTTGTATGTATGCACTTTGAGTAATCCTCTCAAATATGACCTCCACTCTACCTCCTCAAAGGCTGATTGTTCCCCTATTATCTCAGCTCTGCAGCCAAAGAGAGGTACAAAATGCCAACCCCTCTGACTGTGCCCTTGAGAGACCATGAAGTAGACAGAAAAATGAAGACATTAAATATATGATTGGCCACCCCTTTCCCCTCACAGTTACATAATCTTTTATCAGTTAAAGTTATATTTTCAGATATGAAATAAGAGCAGATAACACCCCCTATTACTTTGCCCTGATACACCCCCTATTATTTTGCTCTATTACACCATGAAAGAAGGCAACTTTTCCAATACAAAACAGATTTAGCACAGTAAAGAAAACACACTTTTATGCCACTTTTGTCCTGAAAAATCTTTTGTTTGCCTGGTGAGTCAATGGTAGTCCCAGCCCTTGTGGGCTGTTCTTTTGCTAATTTATGACAGGTTTAACTGAGTTGCTTATGGAGTGCACTGTAGAGATGCAGATTTTCTTCTCTAAGACATAAATTCTTGCAATTCTCCATTGTTTCCCTTAGTAAAATGTCCATAGGATGCCTTAGTTTAGTTTAATAACCACTCTGAGGTTCCTAATTTGGGGTTGACATAAAAATAAAGCAAGTCTCTCATACTGGTGTTTTGAGAACTGAGTTTTAATTTCTTCTACACCTTACAAATTACTTATTTCTGTTCAAGGACCACAGTGATCAGAAGCAGCTTAGGTAAACCAGAGGAGTCAAAAATAGAGCTAGCATGAAGTCTATCTGCTTTTAAAAATATTACACATATATATATCAAGATTGCATACATCTAAGGTTAACTTTACATGACATTGTGTACTGTAGCAAACTCAAAAACATTTCCTGGATGATTTCATAAAGTGCTTAATGTATAGCATGGTTAGAAAACATCTAATTTGCTAAAGAGAACACAATCCATGTGAACAGAATTCCATTTGTATTAATATTGAATAGAAACTAAATTCAACAGTAATCCAAAAGAAACACAGAAAATACAAAATTTTAGTCAGAAAGAAGACATAATTATGAAATATTGGAAACACTGAAAATTAAGAATAAAAAATACTCTTGTATTTTCTTGATTTTAAATCAGAATGAAGATAAGGGCTACTTGACAGATAGGAATAATTATGTGTGTCACTCTAATATGTGAGGGGTTTTTAATTAAAGAATTACACATTTCCTTCTGTCAGTAAAGAAATCAGCATCATAAACCTTTAAATAGTGAATATTGACTTTTTATATCTCTCTTAAGGACACCTCAAACCTCTCTTAGTGGGAAGCAACATCTTGTAGCAACAGTTTCTAAGGGGCAAATTATGGAATTTTCCAACATTTTTGTTGTACATTTAAGCCTTTCCTAGTTCTCAAATGGAGTACTCTATGGCGTATTTATTTCCTTTTTTCAATAGAACATTACTGAAGATCTGTCTTTTGTTCCCTGAAATCTTTATATCGTAAATAGTACTAATACCGTTTCACTCAGTTTCCGCTTTGTAGAGTGGGATTTGTGGGTTCCTGAATTTTTCAAGATGACTGTTAGTGCTGACAAAGTGTCCATGGCCCAGTTCCAACTCATTTCTTCCTCTATCAAGACTTCATTCTCTGTAATGTTCCTTCTTATTTGTTTCTGTCACTCCAGCACTTGGATAAACACAATAAGGAGTGACATTAGGTTATGCAGGCATTACCACAAGGATACAGGGTGAATGCATTTGAACAGTAGAATGCCTGGGACTGAAACTTAATGAGCTAAGACATATTGACAAAATTCAGCTTTTATTTTTAGTGAGGATCAACAACTTGTGTGAAAATAAGAAACAAGGTTGAAGGAAAGACACTCCTTGATGATGTCCACGTTAAAATTAGTAAAATTCTTCATTTAAATAGAAGGAAGTTATTTATGATTGATTATATGAACAAACTAGACCTCACAGGCAGGTTTATTTTACAAAGGCAAAAAAAAAAAAAAGGTACAACTATAGTAAAAAATCTTGGATGGAAAATAGAAGAAACTTAAAGGAACAGTATCTATGTAAAATTATTTTTTTACTCTAACATCCAAAATTCTATAATTCATTTTAATAGATATTGTGGAAAGATGAAGTACGTGAAGTAAGTATATAGGCAGGAAACTGATGGGTTTTTTTGAAGGATCATGGAATGTTAAAATGTAATCGTCCTCCGTAAAATGACTACATAAAGCAGTAGTACTTTCCTACTCTTTTGTCCTGAACCATTCAAAAATTACTTAACAGCATATTTACCTCTTGGTTAGACCAAGGTTCTAGATGAGAAGTTTTGCAACATCATCTACCAAGTGGATATATTGAAGACATATATTTCAATGACAAAATAATAAGTTCTGAACTTTATGCATCTTCCCTATGGGAACATCTTAGCCATGAAACTTAAAAATCATCTTCATTCTTAACAATTACATACTTCTCAGTGTAGCTGACATTAGTCTTGTTAAATCTTAACATTAACAACTTCAGCACAAAAATTGAAAACACATTGTCCTAAAATATTTCATAAAACAGAAATTATCCTGGTCACAATGCAGAGACCTATGGAAAGGCATCTTTTCAAATGATAAAAATTAAGAATGAGTTATAATTAATCATAACAACTCTGCAGGTTTTTAATTCCCAATATTTCCTTTCTGTTCCAGTAATCTATAACTGCCTCATAATGCCTAAATTATACCCTTTAGTGGATTGGTACTGCCTGCTTTGTCTCAGCATTTCCTTCAGAAGCTAATTACAGTATCCAAAAGTTGTGGTCTCCATACTGTAACAAAACATCAGGATGAAAAATCTTATATGTATATAATATATTGATTATTAAAAGTAAAGGCTGATCTGTAATAGCTTGTATTCAACTGTTGCCTTTTTTTCTGTATACACTTCAGATTTGGATTTGAATTTTCTTAGTGAGATGAATTATTTCTTTTTGAAATCATAGCCGTATGCTTGTGACCTAACTGCTTCCACAGTAATAAATCAAATTATTGCAGGAAATACAAGCACCACAGAAAGCACAATGAACACATTCTTCATACAGAGACTACAAGTAACAAGAAAGGAGAAACTGAGATGTTAAACATAAGAAGTCTTGTCTGAATAGAGCAGTCATCATTTCCCTGAACTACTAGCACGCCTTCAACAGACTGCTAATTCATATTTCCCTATGAAATCCATGCAATGTACTATAATTGGAGACTTTGCATCATAACACATGAAATATCTTCATACAAAGTATCCAAGTTAGGAGAGGACTTATAACCTTGCTAGATGTAAATTGTTCTTAGCAGACTGCTTTCTGTGCTCATCCCTTTCAAATCAATGTAAAAGTATTTCCATAGCTGTCAGATTCAGTTTGAGTGGAAGGAAGTCACAAGAATCAACTTTAATTTTAAATATTTCTAAGGAGAAAATCCAATATTAATTTACAGTTTCAGATATGTTTGTGAAGGGGCTTTTTTATTGGATTATGGTAATTATGTAATATTAACCATGAGTTTTTCAGATTATTTTGTACATAAGCATAATTTACAACTAGTATTAAAGCAATGGTATGTTTGATAAAGCAGTGTTTCACTTTCTAATTTTCAAATGAAAATGAAACTATACAATAAGGAGAATTGCAAAATGTTTTGGGGGTTTTTTTGCTAGTGTTCTTTTCTTTGATTTTCAATATTACATGTGGTGTGGATCAGTAAATTGTACTATGAGGGAAGTACTTGATCTTAGTGCAAAACTTGAGCTGATAGTAAAATTCATCTCCATGTTTTGATATGCTGTGAATGAATAACAGAAAACAATGTTTCTATTATCTGATGATTTGCTTCTTTGAGCCGCTCAGACTACACTTCAGACACAAAGTTATTGATCACGATTCTCATGAGAAGACAAGGTGGAAGGACACATACCTTAATTTTCACACAAATCAGTGTGTGTGTGTGTGTGTGTGTGTTGGTGTTGGTGTTGTTTGTTTGTTTTTGGTTTTATTTTTGTTTTTTAGGAAAATACTTCTTTTGTCCAATTTGTTGGTTTGCCTTGCAATAGCACATAGTTATGATTTTCTTCTAAATGCAGTAACATTCTTGGCCATAAGAGTAGTAAATCAAAGATTAACAATGTTTTACGGTTGAATTCATACCTTGTGGAAAGTGTAATAAGAGTATTTAATGTGTAGCTCCATAGGTCATTTCACTCTGAGCACATGGGGTTCCTCTTCATGAAAATGTTTTGGCTGTTGGCTATATGCAAAACCTGAGGGCTCACCCTTTCACTGTTTTTGCATATCTGGCTGCTGTTTAAGAGCCACAAACAATAATCATCAACCATCTTGCAACTGTCTACCATGACATAGTTTCCATAGTATCTGTAAACTCATTGAGGGTGAAGTTCTACTCTTAAAGATGACATCTCTATTCTTATAAATGCGAAATATTTTGTTTGTTTTATACTGTCAGTCTATGTTTCTTCACAGTCATTCTTTGATGGTGAGAGTAGGGAGATACTATATTTTCCTACAAATTGTGTATGTGTTTATACAGGACAAACTGTACATGAAAAAGGCATGAAAAGTCTTTAGTGAAGGCTCTTGGCTATTACTATTTTGCATGTTAAAAATAGATAAAAGCAAAGTTGTAAACCACAGTAGAACACACTGATAAAGAATATGTTTTGAACAAACAGCAAATAACAATTTCTTCCTAACTTTATGTTACAGTTTATCTGACTAGAAAAGAGCAGGTAACTTCCACTTATAAGCTCTCTAGATTTTACATATATTTTTAATGTATACATTGATATTATTATACAAGATTCAGTGAAAGGTGCTGTCTTCAGTGAGAAATACCAAATAGTGACCTAATAATAAAGAGAAGAAAAGCATGTTTACCAACCAGGAAAATATTATTATCCTTTACTGCAGCAGAAAACCTCTTATGTAAGCTACAGGAATCAGCAGCAACACTGCCTAGAAGGCTTGAAAGGGAGATTGGGTATAAAAGATAAGATATCTTTCAAGAGAAAGGAGGAGTTCAGATACTCTGAGCATTACTGGACCAAAATACAAAGAAAGGACAAGGAGGAAAAAAATGCTTAATTTGGTAGAAAGAAATCAAACACAGATTTTCTTCTGTTTATCCACCTGCATCGTCTTGCAAAGTTACAAACATTTGCAACTGTGTTGTCACTTTTACCTATTGCTAATAAGTGCTTCTGTAGGTATTTACACTTTAACCTGGTTTGGACAAAGCACAATTTTTCAAGTTAGAAAGCAGAGCATGTCCTTTATCCAAGGCTGTGGATAATCTTTCAAATAGGCCTGTGCATGAGGACTCTCCACTCCATCGAACAGAACTCCCTGTGCATGCCAGGCAAGGGCCAAGGGATGGGCAGGCTCCACAAGGGTCAAGGCAAGCAAAAGTGTCTTCTAGTCGTTCTTAGTGACATTGAAAGCTCTCTCACATTCATCAAAATTACCTGAGTGTCACAAGGAGAGTGTCCCAGGGACTCCAAGCTGTCTTCGTGTACCTAAATTCAGTTACTATAATTTGCTATCAATATAAATTTGATTTGATTTATGTTTGATTTATTCCACCACTATATACATTTAAATTATCTGGAGGTAAATATTTGTCTACTACTACAGACCATAAGTACATGATATGTAGCACAGACACACAACTTTTAGACAAATTAGGTTAACTGAGGTCAGCAGAATTCCTATCTCAGAATTCCTAGCCACAGTTATGGAACTAGGGAAAAAAATGTCAGTGTTTTTGTTATTCCTCTTTCAAACCTTTAGGTTATATTTTAGGGCTTAATCCAGAAATCATGAAGACTAGAAACTGATATCTGAGACTTTCTAGTTACTGCTGAAAATGCATTTTAAAATAAGAAATGCAAAACTAAAAGACATTATTAAATCATAGATAATAAACATAGAAAAACATAACCAGATCATAACACTCCACCACATCTTTTCCCTTCACTTATGAATTAAGTAATTTTCCATTGCTAAATTCACTAATTAAAAGCGTACACACAGTTCTGACATTGTGCCCTTTTTCAATAGATCTGGAATTTGCCTTGCATATACAAGACACTCATCCATTTATCATGCAAACAATATACATATCAAACTGCCACTTGCTGAGATACAGATTTGTTGTGTTGATACAATACAGTGTTATTTCATACCATTTATTAAGCATATTTCACTGTTCTTACCGAAAGATACTCTATCACTGTGGAGCAGTTAGGAAGGTTTTAAAACTGAAATACTTGAAGTATGCTAAAAGCACATTTGGAGAATGAAGAGGGTTGTTTCCACATTTCTAGAAGAAGATCATAACAAGTGTTGATAAAATGCTGTTCTACTTTATTCAGAACAGGTGCACATTAATCATCAGTAATTTATAGCCTGCATGACTAATACAATCGACCACAAGAAATGAACATTTTATATCTTCACCCATTCAGCATTCATTTGCAATATTATTTATAATTATCAACTACTTTAATCAGAAATAACCTTCCTGTTGAAAACAAAATTTCAGAGTCTACAAAACAAATCCTTTTTTTGTCATCTACTGAAAATTTTTTACTAAGTTAGGATTTTTAATCATTATTTGTGATAAAATGGCTATCAATAACCTGTGGGCTGTAACAGTTTCATTTCATGTCACTTTGGAAATATAATGTAAACAGACTTTAATACATAATATTACTCAAACTCTGTTGAACCCAGTCTAGAAGCTGTATTCTGAAACGAAAATTTGTGCTTATATAAATGCAAACCAAAAAATGCTGCTTTCAGCATCTAGAAAACAGTACTTCTGTTGCTGTTATGACCTTAAAAGAGTTCAGTTTCCAAATTCATAACGGTTTAGGAGCCAGTAGATTGCCTGAGAACTGTGGCTCATGGTGTAGAGATCGTCAGTTTTAGCTCCTAGAATGACTCATTATTAATTCCTAGGGGTGAAATTGAACAAAATAATTCAATGAAGAGGCTAAACTTCAGTAATAGAACACAAAATACTGAAAATATTTACATTAAGCTTCCTTGTGATTCCTTATCTAAAAAACTTGTTTTAAGATATAATTTCCTTGATTTTAAGTCATATATATGTATACATATTTCAAGCTTTGACTTTATATATGAAATCATCTTTCTCCCTTAAAAATTAAAATAAAGAACAGCAAAAGCACAAAACCATACAGAAGAACTGTAACATTCTTCTGGAAAACTTTGCAAAGTAGAAAATTTGAAATCCTCTACTTGCTTAAGAAGCTCAGTAAAAATTTGGTAGTGTATGAGCAATACAATCATCCAATATATAAAGCCAATATAAGTGCTTCTTTTCACTCCAAGTTTAAGTTTATTTGCTATTGTCAAACAGAGACAGAAACTTTTTTTTTTTGATTGAGTGGTTTTACTGATAAAAGATAACTGTGCAGTGGCAGAGCTAATAAATTTTCAGGAAACATCTACATTTCCACATAAAAAATGAACTTGGTAGCAGGAGAGTTTTTGAACTGCATGGTTTTCCATGAGGGTACAATGTCTCCACAGATTAATTTATCTATTAAATTTTAAGAGAAGAAAACAATGCATAAATGTAGTTAAGGTCCTTTCACTGTTTGGTTTGCTTTGATTCTTTCCCCACCTCCAAATCTGGATGAAGCACAAAGCAAACTACAGCAAGGCAAATGCTGCATTAGTACCACCAGTCAAACACAGGCAAGTGCCTTGCATAAGACATTCATCCTGATCAAAGCCCATGTACTGGGTACAATTCCTTTAGTGTACAATACTGTACAAATTTAAAAGTATAATGACACTATCAAAGAGCAAAACTAAACTCCCTGCTCTTACAACCCAGTGAGCATAGAAAGATTGAAAGCAAGACATAAAAGCCTCTGCAGAGATAACTAAACCTCTCTTCTGTCCCAACAGAAGCAAACTGAGAAGTCGAAGGTTGTGTATGTGTGTATGGTGAGCCACAGTACACATGGCATCAGAGTCCCCATCAGAGCAGCAAGGTCCACTGTCTCCCCCTAAGTTTGGGTGCCAGGAGGAACGGGAAGCAGGCAAAGCACCTGGGATTGCCACTGTGAGTGTGCCTGAAAAGCTGAATAGAGCAGCTTGTCAAAATATTTTAATCCCTAATATCAACTTGCAAACTAATTTTAAGGTCTGTAAATCATCTGTAATTTCCCTCAATTCTGACCAACATTGCCATTTTGTGGCTTGATTTTGAAAAGGCCAATTTGCCTCTCCTTTAAATCTGTGCCTACTCCTTAGCAATCTACTGAAAATTTAGATACATAACTTATTTAAAATTAAAAAGACTGGGGCAGAAAATGCCAAATACTACTTTTTGCTGTCAGGGTTAATGTGAACTTGGAATTAGGAAACCTTCTCCATGGAGCTGCTCCCTTTACACTGCCTACTTCAACCAGGAGTCACAGATGGGTCCCTAAGTGTGATCACAGCAGTGGTAAAACGGACAACACAAATTTTGATGGGAAGTGCTAAACCTTCTGTAAGGTTACAGCACATCTGTCTCTGAATTCACCATGCGTGTGGGTATCAGACTTCACTGGCCAGAGGAGAAAAACCTTTCCACTGAATGTATCCCAACCGAGTGATGCCACTAGAGGGAGAGCCAACCATATTTATCAGCATTATCAAATTATGAGTGGCTCAGTGGTTCCAGTGGTTGGATGAGTAGCTGGGGGCAAGGAAACAAACCCCTTCAGTTCCAGACAAAAAGAACCCCAATTTAAAAATGCTGAAGATATAAGTGTAAACTAGATTATATAAAACATTTGAGAGAACTTTATAGACCAAAGCGGAGGGACTTTAAAAGGTGTTTCCATGCACTGCAAACAAGACTGGTTTATTTACTGGACTTCTGGCAAGTATCTATTTATCTGCTCGAAAGAAACCCAATGGTGATGACTGGAGTTTCTGGATAGAACATCACTGGTTTGGTTATCGAAAGAGCCTATTTAATTTTTTAATACTCTGAGATGGAAAGGTGTTTTCTTTCTGCTAACCTAAACATTCCTCACAGCAATTCAACCTAGAGACCCCTCTCCATCCTACAGTTTCTGTGAAGATTTTGTTTCTTTCTCCTGTTTAGCAACTTTTAAAGCTTTTAAGGGTATCATCTGGTCTCCCCTCAGTGTTTTCCTGTATAAATGATTCTAGTTCCTGCAACTAGTTGCTATACATGGCCATTTCCAGACCCCAATTATTCTCATTGCTCCTCAACTCAACACTCTCTCAGTGATCAGCACTTTTCTTAAACTTCATGTCTCTGAATGCAGTCAGAAACCTTTACATGCTCCTCTGATTATTGTTAACTGGGTGTGCTTCTGCATATTTGCCTAATTAAACTTGCAGCTTTAATTAAAAACAAAACAAACAAAAAAAGTTCACTACAGGAAAGGTCATCCAAATGTTACTTTACTCTTAAAGTGAGTATAATTTTCTACTGCAATGGAAACTGCATATTGGGTAATTACTTCCAATTCTGTCTCCAAGTCAAAAGTGGAAAGTAGGGACCGATAAGAGAATTAGAAGGGACTCTTTCAGAGTCAAATCTGATGGGTATTTTTAAAAACATGTGCTTCCCTCTCAATTTTATGCACTTGTGTCCAGTGCTTATGACAGTCTATTCAGCAAGTCTGTCAAAATGCTTCTCACAGATTAATGTAATTTTAATTGCTTCTCCTCTATGGAAAAGGTTTATTTGTTTTGGACGAAAGCTACATTAGTGTAATCTAGCTAGTTCTTGACAAGTTCACAATATTATTTCCTAGGTGTCCAACAATGGTTTTACCCAACATGATTTTTCTAGGAATTGACATTAAATTTAGCATTCCTCATATTTCTAACATGGTTGTTTAGAAAATACAATTATCACTTCAGGATAAGTGATTATTAATTAGATGAAGCAATCATTCTCTAATTTATTATTTTCCTATACCCACCTGGTTATTTTACCCCTTCTTCAAAAATCTGTTGGCTGCCTGATTAGAGGATAAGATGTTTGGCAGACAAAACCCTCTTGCATTTCCTGCAGGTATATGCCTGACGAAGACCTTTTGCTATTATTATTTTGCAGGTCAAAAGCTGTTACATAGGGAATAGGCCCACCCAATGAAAACTGTAGCAATCAGCAACCGATTGCTGATCTTAGAGAACAGTTGAAACCTGAGTGTCATGGGAAGCAAGAATTTGGCATTGGAACAGCTGAGTGAAGGGAAAACTCTTGATACTGGTGGAAATTCCCCAGGAGAGGAAAAAAATATTACAATTCCTAATGAAGAAAAAAAAGATTTAACAACCATTGACTCTCCTTAAGGTTACTAAGAAGTTAACAGTATCAAGGTCTCCAGGAAGCTGTCCAACTATTCAGGAAGGAGTGATGAAAAGTGGATTTTTTGATACCTAGAATTACATACACCCTTCCTAACTAGCAATCCTGCCTTACACACTTAAAGGTGTACTCAATAATTGTGAGTGAAAGACACAGACAAAAACTCAATCCAAACCAAGCAAACGAGCCATGCCAACATCAAATTTCTGCTGAAGTCAAAAAAATCCAGCATTTATTTCTGCTACTCCTGTTTATCTTGTGAGTTGTCTAAAAACTCTT
Source organism: Poliocrania exsul (assembly GCA_035041345.1). Lineage (NCBI taxonomy): Eukaryota > Metazoa > Chordata > Aves > Passeriformes > Thamnophilidae > Poliocrania > Poliocrania exsul. The sequence goes on from JAWWLZ010000082.1 coordinate 111,345,897, forward strand.
TAGAAAAAAAAAAAACCAAAGAACCAAAACAAAACACAAACTTTCGTCCTTATTTGCACATTTTTTCATGCTTTTCAGGTTGGTTTTTTTAAAAACTATTTTAAGAAAAACAAAGTATGTCAGCTCATCATTCATTCTCTGTAAGCCACTTTTAAGATCAAGTATCATATTTTAGCGTAATATTCTGAAAGTCTTTCCTGCCAGGAGAATGATTTATTATTTAACTGTATTTTCTTTCCTTGAATTTTACATTTACAGAAATTATTATTGTGGAATCTCTTGTTTTGCATAGGTTGCAATTCATCATAAAATAATAAAAAAAACAATTTTTTTTTCTTTTAAACGTGATTCCCTGAAAATGATGACATCTAAGAATTTTGGAAGGTAAATAGTAATCTTCCTCATTTTGACTATGTAAGATGGCCAAGATCTCCTGAAAAGAGCTCAGGAGTTTTTTGTCTCAGCCAAAGCCAAATCAGAATCTTGTATGATTTAACCTTAAACTGGCAGAAATGTTAACCTAAAGCTGATCCAAACCAAAATGCTTTATTTGTATGTCCTTCCTATTAAAACATAAGTCTACTCAAACAATTCTCTACTCATATTACTATTGTTTCAAGGGATTTTGATTGTGCATTTTATAATCTTATTCCACAAAACCAAGAGCTGATAGCATTTCTTTGCCTTTGAAATTTCATGTTTTATTTATGTTATTTGTGCATTATACTTCTGGACTACTGTGATATCAACCCTTGGGAAAATTAAACCCTTTTGCTGAATGGACTCCAAAAAAGGTTTGGAAAGCACTACCACAATTCATGTTTACTGAAATATCACCCTTATTACTTTTTTTTTCCATTATTAGTAGGATCAGTGATGGATTTGGCTGCACATGGAGCAAGGATTTCATTTACTAATTTAAAGAATGATAAACAAGGGAAAGATAAACAGTTCTGGAGGAGAACAAGGTAACCTGTTTTTGCCATTTTTGAAATTAGTTTCCCCATTGCCAATATGGTGAACAGAGGGGGTCAGACAACTCTCAGCAAGGAACAGATGGACTAAACAGCAGCATAACATTTAAAACAGTTTGGATGATTATTACAGAAGTAAAAGGGTCTACAGAGTAATAATATTAGGGAGTGTAATAATATTAGGGAGTGGGGGAAAGACATGGAGAGAGAACCAAATGGTTCTTAGAAATTGCTCAGCAGGTGGTTCAGGTTACCTGGTACATGTGATGCAAGAGTTACTGCACTAGAGGAAAGACTGATGCATGCCTGGCAAGAATTACTGGCAAAAGCAACTTCTTCACAGACCTTTCTGGCCCATTCATATTCCAGCAAAGTTTTCAGTCATGGCTTACTGCAGAGCTTCATGTCAGTGAGCACACAGGAGATGAAGCTTTCATGCAGGTACCCAAAGTGCACGTACATGACTGGCAGCTACACACATGAAAAGAGCTCTCTCACACCAAAAGTAGTGTGTATAGCATTGTACTCATGCTTGTACCATTTCATCCTGTTGTGATTTAAGCACTTACAAGCAAGAATTACTTACAAATGTTCAACTACAGTTTTTTAGTTCCACGTGATGTTGTTTCAGACCCAAAGTCATAGCAGCCTTTGTTTAAACACACAAGATAGATTGGTCTTCTCAGTCAATGTCTCAAAAATACAATATACAGAATTACAAAAGAATAAATATTAGAGTAAACAGGACTTTACTCTGGAAATTCTTATAAAAGAGTAACCTTCATAATACAAAATACAGTCTTATAGTATTTATTTTATGGGGCTTTTGCCAGTAGTTTGTAAGAAAGTTCTCTGCTCCAAAATGTTCATTTAAATTTTATTCACATTTCTAGTTCACATAAGAAATCCAGCAGCTTTTCAGCCCATCTTCCTATTATTGCCTTTTCTTTGTATAGATCATGAGTAATATTAAATCTATTTTATTTTGAAAATAGGAGGTTCCTTTGAACTGTCTGTGGTTTTCTTATATTCACCATCACATTTCTAAAGATGGAGAGTTTGCTTTAAAAAAATTTCCTTCCAACAACCTTATGGTTTGGGATTTCCTTATAAATGTTGAAGTTCTTGCTTATTTGTTTGCCTTAAAAAAAATGACAATGGGAGAGGTTAATTCTTCCAATTAACCATCATTCAGAAACCGGCAGGCAGTAGACAATAAAATAATTAGGAAGACAGGGTGATAGACTGGAATGAAAATTTCCAGAGCTTTTTTTCACCTGCAGGCAGGCTAAAGTAAATATTTTGTTTCTGATTCATAAAAAGTAGTAACTACATGGTACTATATATAAAGGTTGGATAGACTACAGGAAAAGCTCTCAGGGCAGCTTCACCACCAGTCAGGATATCACAGTTGTTGAGTCATGAAACTTCTAAAAATATAAAATCATACCTTCCTTGCTAACAGCATTGCTCTCACCAATGAAGAATCATTTATTATTTGTCAACTATTCTAAGCAAGACTTGAAAGCACAAAGAGGAAATTTAGTCAAATAAACATTATTTAAAAGATTTCTTCTTATTGTCATGATGTAAAAGGGACTTGGCCTTGACATTTTTCCATCCCAAAAGTTATATGGGGTATGATATATGAATTACAGTTTGGGGAGTTTCTGCATTACAAAATGATTGTAAAAGGCAGAATTAGTATCCAAAATGTTTTTAAAAATAACGTGATTAATGGAAAATAGATTGTCTTACTGATTCAGAACAAAGATCATTAAGAATTTTTCCTATAAAGTACCTTTCTTTCAGTCAAAGAGTTGGTTGTTGGAGAGTTTTTAAACACTATATGAGATATGGTAGCAAACCAATTATTCATAATGGAATTTTACCCACCACAAAAGAAATAGAATCTTCTTTTATGTGTTTAAATATTAAATTAATTGCATCAACACCCTTTGAAATTTCATTAATATGGGAGTGATAAAACAGTGCTGAATACAAAGAAAGAAAAGACTTGTTAAATTACATAGATGCATTTGGACCATGCGTTTGGAAGTCAATTCAGTTAAAACAAATTCACTGCTTCCTGAGAGGTCTCTTCAACATATTCTAAGACTATTCGAAATAGAAATTATGACAAAATTTGCAGAGTCAAAATAATTAATGGAATGAAAAAGTTTGGTTTAATTTAAAGCTCCAGAAATTTCTTGCATTTATTCGTTTTATGTGATTTTGTTGTTTCTTGGGAATTTTTGTTTTTACATTTTTAAAAACAAAGGGCAAAATATTCATGATTTAGGCTAGGGAGTAAGATTCTTTCTCATCCTCTAGCTTTCTGATAAAGCCCCCCACAGAACACAGGAGCTCAGAGTTCTTCACATGTTAGATGATGTGAACTAATCCACAGGAAATCTCTGTTCATCAAACAGGACAGTAGAGTTCTTTCAGGTGCTGCTACTAAATCTGTTTCAAGTTTTAATAATTAAATTGATGTTTAAATACTAAAAACTATGTGTAAATCTCCAAAGACTACACTGTGGAATAGCCCTAACAGCAGGAATTAATGGAAGATCTTAAATGATTCTTCACATTTTGAATTCTCACCTGAGAGACAATAAACTGTAGTTTATATAAAGTACTTTCATCATTCAGGCCAAGGAACTGAATCATGAGCTTCTACCCTTACACAAGGATTTTACTATTCATAAATAAAAACATCAAGCAAACTAAAAAAACTTTCAGCCAAGTAGGTAGGAAACTTGAGTTTAAGGACTTTGTTGTTAAATATTAGAATATTTTAAAAGTCACCAGGTTACCCAAATAAAATCTCTGCTGCTTTAAAGGTGTTCTGCCTGACTAAGTGCACAGGATGCCAAAGAATTTATTTCTTGCAGGGTGACAAGTGCTTATATACACATATGGAACCTGAAAGTCTAAAAGGCAGAAAAATAAAATCTTGTGAATTTATATATGCCAATGAAATGAACCATAACCATTGCTCTCATAATCCTCGTCACTGTATAGTAAACTACAAATTATAAACCACACACTCTATTTCCTTGTGACTTGGAGGAAGGACAAATGCCATTTGTCCATTCAAGTCAGTCTGTTTCCAAAATCTAATTTGGTTGTCCAGATAGAAGGACAGCTTACTGCAATTAATGGGGGGTTTTTAGTGTTCTGCACAGGACATTGACAGTCTGAAATGCTGAAAAACTCTAAATGAAGTTCTTAAAATATTAATTTGGAGAAGCTTAAACATGTCTGCATAACCCAAAAGAATGTTGAATGTCTATCTTTTTTAAAACCACTGGGCTGAATGAGCAAGGTCCCTTTAAGATTGCCAGTCTGACTTGCAGCATACTGCCTATAATAATGTTGCTTACTAAATCCTGTTTTTGCAGAACCCTGTATCTCTGTCATTATTCTTAGTAGAAGGTTGTCTTGAAACCTCACTCCTGCGATAGCTCTGTAGAGTTATCTAGTTTTCAAGATAAAGTAAATTCTGATGAGTTTTCACAGACTTCTTGTACCTTTTGCACCTTCTTCCACTACTGTATTTTTAGAGAGTGTTAAGAAAAATGAAATTTGATAAGGATACCAGCAAAAAAGAACATTCAGATTTCTTCTCTGGTTCATACTAATACCTCTTTCTCACACTTAGTTCAAGCCAAGTTCATCCTTGAGTGTCAGTGGCCACAAATCAATTCAAAGGAACTCATATTTGTCCTATTTATAATGACGCTACATGTGCCTACCTCTGCTGAGGTAAATAGGAATTAAATTTACCATCTCATGGCACTATGACATGACTCATGCTCACAAGATAACTGAATCACTACTTCATGTCCTTCTCTCCAGCTGTTGAAAGCCAAAATGCACCTACTTTACATCTGTTCTGAGCAATTTTTCAGCTCAAATATTAAATTTTATACTAATCACTTTTATTCCAATTGTATTCCTTGAGGCTTCGAGATGATTTAGATTTTAGCTATCTTTGGGATCTCAGATGTACTTTAGATTGATCACACCTCCTAGCCTTGCATCCTCAGAAAATTCCCTGGCAAAATTAGTCAGTAAAAACAGCAGAGTTAAACTCCATGGAGATTTTCTTTAATAATACCTTTTCTTGCAATCAATAACTATCTTTCAGTATTGACAGCTTTCTCCACCTTATTAGCTGGCTCCTAAACCATGTTACTATCAAGAATCTAATATTCTCTGTCCTAACTAGTCATTCCTCATAACAGAGTGTAATTTTGGCAATAGCAATTTAAAAATGTAATAGGACGAAGTTTTAGGGAAAGTTAATATTTCTTAGTCAGCTCACCTGAGAATAGGTATAAGGGGAATCACACAAACATTGAAACATGCAGGAATAGACCAAACAAGTTTCTTTTCTCATTACTCAAGAAACAAGTTTTTGGTGTCCAAAATTAAACAAATAAACAGTGTTTTTAATAGAACATTACATATGTTACACTTCTCCATACAAATAACACCTTCCTGAGGTAGGTACTAACTAGGTAGGTTAAGGACTGAAGGAAGAAGCAAATTACCACTGTATGGGTTGGGGGGGGTTGTTTGGGTTTTTGGGATTTTTTTGTTTTGTTTTGTTTTGAGGAGAGACAGTCTGTAGGAGAAAACATGTTATTTTCATTTGTAGTCATATGCATACTGAAACATTTTTCTAAAGAGGTCTAAACAGGTCTTAATGAATTTGCAGGCTTAGAGTAATTCCTACAAAGACAGACTGAGAGATCTGAGGTTGTTCAGCCCAGAGAAAAGAAGGGCCTGTGGTGATCTAACTGTGGCCTCCACCTGAAGGGAGCCTCCAAGAAAGATGGAGGGGGTCTATGTACAAGAACATGTAGTGATAGGACAAGCAGGGATATTTTCAAACTGAGAGTATGGTTTAGTTTAGATATTAGGGGAAAATTCTTTACTGTGAGAGTGGTGAGGCACTGAAATTGGTGACCTGAAGTGGTTGCCATGCCTGGCAGTGCTCAAGGCCAGGTTGGAAGGGACTCTGAGCTACCTGGTCTAGTGGAAGGTGTCCTTGCCCATGTCAGGGAGGTTGGAACTAAATGATATTGGATGTCCCTTCCAAACCAAATCATTCTATGATTCTATTATTTTATGTTTGTTTATTTGTATTCCTTCATTATCTGGTGCTCACATTTCAGGAGCACATTTCTATTTCTAATTGCTAACAAATTCTAAAATAAGATTTTAAAGTTAAGTTTTAAAATAAGTCCTGACAGAGTTATTTATAAATTTCAAAATACACAAAAGAAATGAGAAGTTAATAGATACATTGCTACCTCTACAATGAATTGTTAAGTAGTCTAAGAAAGATATTATTTCTTAAACATCTGCAAAAATAACTCTGAATATTAGTTACAATGCACGCCTTCTTATGCTGTACTTCCATTTCAAATGGCAGATCTGTATTGCTCACTATTTTCTTCCACAATAATAAACAGGAAGGCTATTTAAAGAAAAAAATATTGAAGAATTGTGCATTCTAATGCTTCTGCATTTACTTTGTTTTGCAAAAGATCTTGTCAACAGGAATTAGTAGTCAGTACATTAGTACTCAGTCATTGCATTAGTATTTAGACTATAAAAACACAGAATAAACAGGGAATATGTAAGCTCTGCCAATCAAATTTCATTGGCCTGCTTTAAAGATGTCTCAGACTGTCTGGTTAGGTAGCTTTAGTATCACATGGCACAAGACAGAACTCCTCTACCTGTTTTTCACACTAACAATAGCTCAAAAAAATCTACAACTGAAACCTTCAATGAAGCTGAGATCCATACTAAGTCAATTACAGTTCATGGCTAAGTTACCCTAATTAAGACAGGCTAAAACCTTTGCGGCACTGAGTACTAACACCCTTCAACAGCAGTGCTTCCATTCACAAATTGAAAAAAAGTGATAGTGACCTTGAAAATCATCTGAAACTTGGTAACGAATGGTAAAAAAATAGTAAGGAGGTAAGGAATCTTTCAGTCTGGATTTGATGGAAAATAAATATAATTTTAACAATATATATTGATGTTTCTAATATTGTGGGGGTTTTTTTGAAAACAAAGTTACATTACTGCAATGGATCCAAAGTTACAGTAGAGGCAGTAAACTGTACCTTATTTTTTTTCTAGAGAATGCCAAAATTCAGCTGATGTTTTCACAGCTCTGTTCCAGCCTATTGCCAAACTAACTGGTGGTTCTTGCACTCTTGACAAAGGTGATGTATTTGTTAGTTTCATCTAAAGAAGGAATTTTTCAGTGAAAGTGATTTTCCAGAAGAAAGCAGAAGGATGTACTTATGCTGATTCACATTTGTTTTTCTTTGCTGATATCTACTTTTTTTTCAAACTTAACTACATTCAATATTTCTTTGTTAAAAAAAAAAAAACCACAAAATATTTTTTCTTTATAAGCCTTTACAAATTTTATCCCAACACAGATCCCAGATTTTAATCAGTCAATTTCCTTATACATTTATTTACCTGTTCTACATTCTAATCCTTAAGAAATTACCAAACAAAACCCCAGGAATCAACAGGATGTTACAAATATTGCAAAGTTTGCTACTGGTCTAAAGATAAGTTACTTTACATCCTAGCATCTAAATATCCATCAGTAATGTGTTTTTTTTTTCTTTATTTAACCCTACCCTATAGCTACCATTTGCTCAAGTTTTCACCCAGACTTTTACGTATGGACCCCAAGATACTGGCATTTGCTTCTTATAATCTCATGTCACTGCTTCTGTCTTCATTTTCTTTCCTATGTTTACCATCTCACTTACAATGTATTAGGTGTAACTGGTATGAATCTTGCCTAAAGCCTCTGGTGCTGGTGCATGGTGGTTCTTGCCATTTGAAACATCAGCTCTTCTGAAATGCAGACTGGGAGTGTTTGCATAGGCAGATGCTCACAGCCCTTGTGATGATTGTGTCAGAGGGGAGTTTGATCCTTTCTACAAGTTCCATTTAGACCTGCTACTTAAAGAGCACGAAATGCTTCCTTTGGCACTTCTTTGACCTGAGTGTCCACAAGGCCACTTTGACATTTTTCCCATCTCCCCACAAATGCTAGAAAAAGGGTGATTCCACATAGTATTTATATTCTGAGTGTAAAGATGTTTTCCTACACATGAGAAATAAAACTCGTAGAAATTAATTTAAAATCTATACATTTATGAAGAACAGAAAAACTCAACACAGGACACAAACAAAACTAAAGGAAAAACATTATTACTTTTTTACTGTGAAGTAAATTAATTTTACTCTGATGAGTAAACTGCAGCAATAAAATAATTTTTATTTAAAAGAGAAGCAACTTCTAGATGTATTCAAAGAAGTACTCATTGCATAAAGTGAGAAATTTGAGAGTAGCTATAAGCTTTATTGCTTTTGATACCTTTGTAATCCATTCTTGCTAGCCATATAGTATACTCAAAATAGATGACAGAACCAAACTTCTCTTTAGACAACCTGCTACAATTCCTTTCTCATCCACTGGACATGCAACTTATATAGAGCTATGAGGGTGTATTTGTTCTCATGTTCTTTTAATAATTTAGATATGAAATCAAGTTGGCAACTCAGAGCTTATCAAGTAATTGCAATAGATATCAGAACATTCTTGCTCAAGGGTGGCCTTCTGGTTACCTGAGCACCCTAAGATGAGGCTGACTGTGCTGTTTCTGGAAGATTAGTACTGCAGTATTTTCCAGGAACACAGAAATTACCATTTTTGTCATAGTATGACATCTTGTGGACTACTGGTAGTACTACGAAAGGACTCACTGTTCTTAACCTAAATATTACCCACATCAAGTAAACTAGTACATGGAGTGCCTGTTTCTTTTAAAGCTGACTGGGTCATATACATGGCTGTCATCTATTTGGGGATGGAAAGCATTGCAGACAATAAGCTTGTGAGAAAGAAGGTACATAGGCAAAACCTAGTTAATATACAGGCACTGAGCCCTGTGATTGCAATGTGCAGGGCTCAGGATAGGGGAATGCCTTTGGTCGCTCAGCACCTTCCTGGCAAGGGACAGGCTTCCAGGACTGGCTCATTTCCATCTTCAACCTACTTTTTTTCTTAACCCAGTTTCTGGCAAGCAGAAAAAAAGGATAAGGATCCCTTGACATGTTGCCTGGCAGGCAGGTGGTAGGTCTCTCTTTTCCAAACCTCCAACAAATGAAGAATGGGAATGGACAAAAAAATATTGAAAAGGTTGAGGTTTTGTTTGGTTTTTTTTTTTGCCTCCTCATTTCTAAAAATGGAGTGTATCCAGGATTATTTTAAGATTTAGAGCATGACTAAAAGCTTTCTTACAAGGCATGTGAGCTTGTCTGGTTGTATCACTGGCCCACATCACTACCTCCTGATTAAAAGTAATGGAAAAATCTGTCTGATCATTAAACTCCTGACTATATTTGAATACATCCCCATATATACTTCATTTAAATCTTTTCTAACTGACATATTCAAGAAAAACCTGGTGCTTTATTTCAAATAACAAGACAGCACGGAGTTATGAGCTGGCAAAAAAGTTGAACTGTATGAAATCTATATAGTTGAGGGTTTTTTTCCCACAGGAACTGAAGTCAATAGTTTTAAGCAAAATGTTTCTTTGCTTTTAAATCCCTTTGTTGCTTTCTCATTTTCTGCACAGGGTCTCCAGATCTATTCCTTTTCTTCCAGGCCACCCATTAGATCTTCATGTGTAAGAATATGCCAAATACTGTTCCAAACAGTAAGAAATTGTGAAGTGTGAATGTGGACAAGGAAAGGGAAAGGAAGTTGTAGTACAAAGAAGTACAGAACTAACAAAAGCAACCCCAGTCATTATTTAGATGATACTGTAAAAAACTAGTTTCATGAACAGATACATACCACAGAAATTGTGAAATATACCACTTTTCATGAAGGTGGATGACTGAGATATGGTCTTTAGACTATTCCTCCATAGTTGAACTTATGTTTAGAGCTTTGAGTGAGCAGTGAAATGCCAAAATGCTCAGAAAACTCGGCAGGAGTTTCCTGTTCTAATTTTGTGGGTTTGAGAGAGGTGAAAGTTTTGGCTGGGTATATAACCTCTGTATGCTTGGTATAAATGAAGGGAAATTACAAAGTTTTCTCTTCATCAGTTTTTTGTTTGTTTGTTTGTTTGTTTTTTCCTAGAGAAAAGATTCATCAGTTGAAGAATGACTTTCAAGTCTAAGTCTCAGCAAGTACAGAGAAAGTCCTTCAAAAAGAGGATAATATTAGGGGAATAATAGAGTAATATTATGATAATATCATTCAGTCCAAAATTAAGACCTCATTCATAATGACTACATCTCCACAGTACTGGAAGCCCAGGCCACTATTACTCTTTAGAAAGCTAAATTCAGCTGTCAGTCTGAAGCTCATTCTCACCCTATACCGGACACAGACAAAAGGATGTTGTATAACTTGGTAAATAGCTGTCTGTGCTGTATCATTTTTGTAGACACATAAAGACAACCAAAAAATCAGGGGACTCATAAAGTAGTATCAGAATTAGGTGCAATTATTAAATAAATTTTTAAAAAGTTTTCTTTTCAAGAACATGCTACCAAAGTGTTTGTACTCAGTTGAATTTGACCCACATTGCAAGAATCAACATAAGGAGAGCTAGGAATGATGACTTAAAACTCTAACCTTCAGTGGAATCTACCAGCCTCACAGGGTCAAAAGCTGAGCTTTGAAGACCAGGGGAAAGACTGGATTTTCTAAAATATTTGCAAAATTAGAATGTTATAAAATCTCTTTGATCCTTTGCCCTAGCCATGCTTTCTAATTTTCAAGTGATTGCTTAAAGAAGAGAAGTTAAAAAATCATATTTCATGGCTTATACATATTTATTACTAGTAGTCAGCTAAAGGTTAAATACTTGGACCTATATAAAAAGCAATTGTAACAACTTAGGTATCAGTAAAATGATAAAACCCAGAAATATTTGCTATGTATTAATGAGAATTATTTTTAAAAAATGCACTTTAATCCCCAGTTTTCTTCCCTTCTTTTCCTGTGTTTTTGATTTGTTCTGCTAGTCATTAATGCCTTCTATGCCTCTCCACAGATCTTGGCTGCATTTTGCACTGACCATTGAACTTGTTCAGGCCAATTTGCTCTCTGCAAGCTGTTAAGAACATCACATAATTTTCTTGTAATTTTTTTATATCCCTAATGGTCTGTAATGTGACTTCTGTGCTCTATGTGGATCTGAACCAGTATTGCCATTTCAGAAACAGATTTCAAAATAAATTCGAAAGGGCTGCATATTGGATTTTAGTAGTTGAGCAGTATGCAGTCTGTTGATGAGTTATTTGGGAAAGCAACAGTGGAATATGGATACAGAGAAGAGGAGGAGTTAGGATGTAGGGAATGTGGGAAGGGAAAGAGAGGTGTGTGACACCTATTTTGCAATCAAAAATGTATGTCCTAGGTAAAAATTCACTGTCTGTTATCAGGTATTTCAAGGAGCTTTTACTAAGCAGTTACCAGAAAGGAAAGCAGGCAAATACATTTCCAACACTTAGCTGTTCCAATCACCAGGATGGATAAGCACACAACACTGCAGCAGCACAACAAAAACAAATGAGCTTCTTGTTCGCAAGCAGTTGTACTTGACAGAACCCTGGTGCTGTCTGCTCCACACCTACATAGGGTATACTAAGTTCTGCTAAGCTGAAATCTTGGAATTATTTGGAGTTCTGCACAATTAATTTATTAGTGGAGACAAGCTTAATATAGACATGCTTTAAATGTCAGGCATTAAAAAAGTGTGATCCAATAAAATTCTAAAGTTTTCTATGGTTTCTTTAAGAAACTGTAAACTTAATGGATAACATCAAGGCAAGAATTATCCCTCCATCTCGAACTGAATTCCATGAAAGAAGAACAAAATTCATCTGGAGAACAGAGCACTTAAGTTGAAGGACACCTTCTGATTTCAGTGAAAAAAACCCCTTGTATATTCTTCAGTGCCAGAACTATGATTTCATAGAATCATTTAGTTTGGACAAGACCTGCAAGAGCTTTAAGAACACCCAGTCCAACTGTTAACCCAGCACTGCCAGCTTCACCACTAAATCATATCCCCAAGTGCCACATCTGCATACCTTTAAATACTTAGAGGGATAGTGAATCAACCACTTTCCTGGGCAACTTGTTCCAATTCCTGACAATCCTTTCTATAAATAATTTTTTTCTAATATCCAATCTAAATTTCCACTGGCAGAACTTGGGCCATTTCCTCTCTTTCTGTCACTTATTACCGGGGAGAAGATATCAACTTTCCACCTCACAACAACTTCCTGTCAGGTAGTTTAGAGAGTGATAAGATCTCCCTTGAGCCTCCTTCTCTCCAGGTTAAACAGGCCCACTTCCCCCAGACACTCCTTGTAAGACTTGTTTTCTAGACACAATTTGCTTTAATCCGTTATTTCATTCTTCTGAAGAGATGTCAAAATGCCAGATGAAGTTGTACTTCATTTGCTATCAGGTCAAAACCAATGTCTGTCTTTGCATGACTGTGAGGTCTACAGTTTCACTCTGCATTTCAAACTGATAACTGTTTTTAAATGTTTATAATAGAATTTTATTTCTATAGTTTTTAAAATCAAAGCGTAACTTTCTAGAACTACCTGGAAAGTGACTGCTATAGCAATTGAACAATGTTTCTATCTCCATTTAAGCAGTGGATTCTAAGCATTGAAGTAGATCAGGAGTACCATACCAATGATTTTCCACTCCCCCCATCCCCCCTCCAAAGAAAGGGAAGTTTAATTGTATAGACATCTCCTGTGTGGCAGAAGTAATCAGAAATGTCAGAAGGAAACTCAGGATTTTTCCTGAATTAATTTAATCTTTCCCATATATTACAAACAGTATCTTTTTTATGTCTTGGTTAACAAAATTGTGCAAGCTTTGTTCTAGATCTAGTAAGGAAGAGATGGGTCTCACACAAACATGTTTTACACCTGAGTCACTTGGTGATCAAACTATTTAGTCTTAATTGTTTCTTTTAAAACCTGGTCTCAACCACTTTAGAAATAATGTGGTACCATTAGCAGACACAGACCAGGCTTGAGTCATTACAAAAGATGTAAACAAACTGGACAGAGTCCAGAGAAGAGTAATAAAAATTATAAGAGGTGTGAAAAATGACCTATGAGGAAAGGTTGAAATAATGGAGCTTGTTTACTCTAGAAGAGTAAAGACTGAACCGGGACATGATCACAGTCTTCAGATATGTACAATGCCCTTTTTATAGAGGACAATGATCAGCTGTTGTCTGTGTTCACCAAGGACAGTACAAGCATTAATTTACAAAATTTGCAAGAAAGGAGTTAAAAGTTTGAGATTAAGGACAGATCTCCAACTAGAACTAGCTAAATACCAGGATTCCTGGCTTAGAGAAAGTTCAAAAGGATTTTCAAGAGTAAATTGAAGTTTTGGACTAATTCAAAACACTAAAAACAGTACTGCAAAAAATCATAATATTAAGGCAAATGACAATCAATCAAGAAGGATTAACTATGATACAATTTATTTTAGGGAGAACATTGTCATAGTTGTATTATAATTTGGTTAAACAATTAAAAGCAATTTTAACTGCTCAGAAAACTTGGAGAGGCTTTGAACAGTCTGGATAGGTCTTTTTAATGCTTGCTATTCTTAAGTGTGAGGAGATTTCTCCATCTGTGGCATATTTTATGCCTTATTCACAGAAATATACAGTATATACCTACTGACACAGAAGAGTTCTTAAATATACACTGAGAAGTGGGGCCCTTTAAAGAACAGCCTTTATTATTTAATGCTATGCAATAAAACTGCAGAAAATATCCATATAGCTTGATTATCTTATAAACAAAGTGACTATATACATAAAGTTACTTCCTTTAGAAAGAAAAAAGGTGCTCTGAGTCTAATTCTACCCACTCATTACCGGAACCTGTGTGTATAAATCATGAATAGCCTATGAAATCCTTATTTAAAAGAAATTTAGTTTTACAGTTTGTTCCAGAGCACATTAAACTTAACTGACTTCTGACCTCTATAAGTAGCTGGGATAGATAATGCATATATATACAACTTTAAAAACATACACCCATTTGCAATACATATGAAAAGAGTAGGTGGTATGGCTTACATGATCATTCCCTGTCTTCTCCCCGGAAACCATTTATATTAATTTCAATTGAAAGCGAAAAAAGGGTATCTGGTCAAAGTCTAAAGATTAGCTACAGTTGTATATAGACACTACGCAAATATTGTATGTCTTTTATTAACTTTAAAATACCATCTAAAAATTAAAAGATACATATTTTGAGCAAAACTGTATAATGTACAATTCCCTGCTATTAACTAATTAAAACATTTTCATCCTGTCAGGTTGTAAAAAAAAAAAATAATTAGAATCCAATTTAAGTATTGACAATAAATTTATTTTCCTTAATATAGATATTGTTTTTGGAAACAGACTAGAATCTGAAAGATGTTAAAACACAGAACATGGCTGTTAGGATAAAAGTTATGGAAATTGATGGCATGCTGAGATGTGCCAAACCAACAGTCCTATACATTAATAATCGTTACAGTTGGTTGCCCACAGAAGCAATAGTTTTCATATTTGGAATTCAAAAATTTTCATTTTGATAAGAAACAGAGAAGCTAGAGTTAGGATTAGTCATTTATCATAAGTATTGGAACTGTAAGTAGCCTCATCCAATCCAATTGTCCCAAGTAAAGTAACATTCAATATGTGAGAAAATCTGCTCCATAATCCTGTTTGAAATACAGTTGAACTTGTACGGTTTCCACAAGTTAGGTTAAAGATAAGGAGTCTACTTACCAGAATCAGGGGTTGTTTTGAGATATGCTGTTGGCATGTGCAGCTTTTAAACTAAGGACTCTTTTCAGATACAGCCACAAGGTATTCTACCCTATATATGGTCTATGGAGAGAGATTACCTCTTTTCTCCTTACTCTGGGAATACCTCTTACTTACTTAGAGAACATACAGGAAAGGAGGGACTGTTCCACTGCTCTGCCATGGGATTCAGGCCATCTGTAAATTACCCATGTAGCTTTGCAGTTCTGCAGACCACAGAGTTAGTAACATACTGGAGGCTTCTGAGGCAGTGACTTCTGCCTTTGCAACCTGTGCCCTCCTTACGTCATGTGGTTTTACTTTGCTGTAGTGCAGGAAGTCCTAAAACATCCCAAAACCATTGAGACTCAAAATCTGCAGGAGAAATGAAGTGGTGAAAGGATCTTTAGAAACACTAATGTTTTTTCTAAAAAGAAAGTTCAGTGTGTGTTGAAACATTCTGGTATATATAATGTTGTTTCTGTTACAGACAAGCATTTAAGAAAAAGGTACAGAAAGCATAATCACCTAGTGTAAGAGACATACAAATACTAATTTGACAGAAATTTCAGAAAGAACATTGTACATCTTTATCATTTGTTCTGGTGTCTAGGTACTCCAGTAGTGATAGGGAAGCACTGGAATTTCCCCCAAAGATTTACACAATGTTTAAGCAAGGGACTAAAGTGAATTTGTTGGAGTCTAAATCCTGGACTGACATTTAATTATGTCTTGACTGCACATCAGAATGAAATGCGCAAAGGTGCATATCTCACTCTATGTTGCACTTAAAAGTCCTACCAAATGAGGAAGTAGAATTGTGGAATACACTTACTCAAGTTCAGATACGGCTAGAGAAATTGATTTGAGCATATATTGGGGAAAATGTAATCCTTGTTTTCCAAAGATCACAATTCTTTTCCTCTGAGAGGAACAGTACTGACATTAATTCCAGCTGTGGATCTGGCCAACAGTGTTTGAGTTAAATCCCCCTCTGAGAATGATCTGTCAGGCTGAAGTAGTTGTAAATGTTGTTTTTCCAGATATGAAAAATCCTAATTGGACAAATTCACACAGAGGTATATTATATAAAATTCAGCATCTCAACCTTGAATGAAAAATATGTTTTCTGAGGTAACTGTGTATATAAAATGAAAAACAGGTGCTAGCTCTTATTTGTCTGTATAGACAGTTAGATTAAAAGTTAGTTCCTTGCAAGTTTAGCATATATGGAAGCAAACTAAAGGACCTATTATCCAATTAGTTAAATGAATGTGCTTGCATTTAGTCACAGCACAGTACAATGTGATTGGTGACCTTTGAAGGATCATAGCACACAAGGTGAACAAAGACAGATACAACCCCTCTGAAAAATCTTATCTTTTTAGCTTTAAATGTTACATTTCAATGTTATCATCAAAATCTGTATTTCTACTTTCACTGCAACTTAAAATTACTTTGGTCTGATTGTTATGGGTTGGTACTGTGATATTTATCATAGCAAATCTGTATCAAGGTAAAGAATCAGATGCAGTTTTGGAGGCTGGCAATGTAAATGCATTCCATAAATCTGCGTGTTTCCTTCATGCATCACCTTCGAGCTGTAGCTTATTAAAACCCAATTATTCATCTAATAAATGTTTCCACTAATCAGTTCATCTAAGGACATCTTGAGTTGATATTTACATTATTTTATTTCTGTGATACCAAAGATCATACTGTGACAGCTTTTAGAATTTAGTTTAATACCTACATCATCAATACCATGATTAGAGTCAATTTTGAGAAGGCTGACTGACTGGTCTTGGTATAAGGGACACTCTCAGTTATTCTGTAAATTAATATATGTTACACATTTTTTATCAATATATTCACATCAATGCATTGTCCTCAGGGAGTGCAGAAATCCAGGGACTCAGCTCAATGAGACAGAGATATAATTTTAAACAGAGATATAACCTGAATCTCTTAAATAGTGTATCAATGTGCATGCTAAAAGATCCACATATGATTGAGCAAAGTTATGGCTTGCCATGTTCTTTCCAGGAAGCTTACTGCCAGGCCTCAACAGCAGCTGTACATATGTAATAAGAAATGTATTTCATCCTTACAAATCAGGAAGAATGTAGTCCTATGGCCAGCCCAATTTTATCAATTAAAAAAACCCATGGTATATTTATGTAAAGATTTCCCTGGACTGGTAGTTTTCTTACATGCTTAAGATTTGAAAATTGGTCATTCATTAAAATATACTGATTTTTTATTTTAAACTATCACTGTTTTGGAAGACACTTTACAGTGAACAACACAGGATGCTTTAATCATCATTATATCATTTTGTATAATCACACTGATTCTTTGAGAATCACCACCAATAGTTCAATAGTAAATCACTGGTTTGGGGAAAGTGTCTGTTGCAAGGGTCCTTGCAGGTGAGTCTTCAGCTGGAATGGATGAGATTCTCCAAACTGCTGTTCTGCTCAGTTCTTAAAAGCATCTGACCCATAGTCCTCCATGACTTCATGATCCATCCCTATTGCTTATCTTAATCAATTTATTACAAATCTTTTAATATCCTTACCTATGCATGAAAGACTGTCCTGCATGAATGTCTCTACATGTGCAGGAACAGTTCCTACTCACTACTTACAAATCTAGTTTGATGAGCAGGAAGCACCTGGGGATGTGTCTGCGGCTGCCAGGATGTAATTCAACATATTTAAGAATAAAGGAAGGCCTATAAGGGGCAGACTATGGGAATCTTCAGGATTGCACAAAAGTTCCTCCTGGAGAATTCCAGTAAAAGTTACTCAAGTATTTCTTTCAAAAGTGGCTACAAGGTCAGCCAATCACTTTGTCTCAAGTCAGTCTACTCTCTCACCTACATCAAGGTTAGATGAGGAGAATCTGGGAATTAACAACCTCAGTGCCAAGGGTGTGTACTCAGGCACAACCCCTATACCCAGCTTCACCACAGCAGTAGTTATTTTAGGACAGACATAAATGTTATCATTGCATCACCCTTACTACTTAAATTCTGCCATTCTAAAGCTTCTGCCACAAATAACGCTTCCATTTTTCACTTGTGTAACAGTATCTGCATTATTTCATCTTAGATCTCACTACACACTCAAATCATCACACAGTACCATCTCACTGAAAGTTACTGTTCTCAATATTCACTTACGCTGACTTAAATGTGAAAGTAATTGTCCATTACACTGACAAACATCACCTGAAATTTCCCATCAGTCCTGATCCAGGCATAGTCTTATGTTTTATAATTACATTCAGATTACTTTGGGAACCCAGTGATTTAGCAAAATATCTGTAGTGTGAGTATATACCAAGTATAACACTAAGGTACAAGGTAGGAAATGGTGTTGCAAGATGCTAATGTAGCATAAATAATACTAAAATAATTTGTAGTACTTGCTTCCCATGTGTCCTTTGTCTGTATTACCTGTCCTGCTTCTACATCTACTCCAACTATCAACATAAAACTAAGACTTACTTGTGAAAGCCATGTTTTCTGCCAAGACTAAAGTGGAACTGCTTGACTATTTCATAATGCTGGCTACTAGGTTCTCTATCTTCACTCTAGAAAAGCAGCACAAAATCAACAGCAAATTTCACATTTCACCTAGGTGATTCTGCTGACAGAAACAAAGAATCAGAATATCTTTAATTCTACCATTCAGATTTCCAAGAACTTTTTCTCACGTATTTAATCTTAAATAACTGTTAAGTCTGCAAACATATTGTACTGGTTTAAAGGTAAACCAGCAGGAGAAACGAACTCAACACAGGAGATTATAAAGTCAGAGTTACAATTTAATAAAAAAAATTACAATAAATACAATGACACAAAGAGAAATTGGGTTTAGCCCACAAAACCCTGAAGTATAACCCAGCCCCCTAGAGCTCAAACACAATGGTGTTCATTAGCCACTGTGCTGGGACCCACGTGGTTCCCCGAGTCCAAAGTAAAAAAGAAGAGAAAGAAAAACCTGTTGGTGCAGATGATGGTCACAGTCCTGTCGAGGTTCTGGTCCTCCTCTGGATCCGATGAATGGTCCCACAAGTCCCCAAACCCCAAGATTATATACCCTCTGATTCAGGTGGGAATGCCCAATATCTCCCCCAGGGTGGGGAGTTCCACAACGGGTGATCTCACTTTGCAAGTCACGGGGTATTTTTGGAATCATTGATAACCCACTAGCAGACACGGCCCCCTCAGACTAGGTGTGAAGGTGCTAACGACTTCCTGGAGGGGAGTTATCACAGCTCTTACATCACAGATGCCTTTCACACCCAGCTCACAACCTGAGGGGTCAGGTGTGCCCTGGGCAGCTGCTGCAAATGGTCCATTGTTAACAGTTAATGAGAAATTATATAGAGGGTTTAGAACACACAGCTTTGGTCACATCCACACAGTGATTAACTAGTCTCAGTTTCCTGAACTAGGACACATATTTAGAGAAACATCTCCCTAATGTTTACACAGTTGTTTTACATATTTTGTGAATATGTAGCACAGAATTCAGAGCCATATTCCTCTATAAAGGTTTCATTAAACACTTTTACACTAGAATAAGCAACTATGATAAACTACCACTAGATATATAAAAACATTTTTAAATTACAAAAGTAAGAAACTTTAAGTTTACAATAAAATAATACTGTATCTGAATACTATTTCTGTATGATATGTATCACAGACCAATAAAGCAATCTGTGCTTCTACAGATTTCTTGCCACATGCAGAGAATCCTCCTGCAATTTTTAGCAGACAGAATAATGATCATAAAAGTACAAGTTTATGTACTAAATTACAACAGCATTCAATAAAATACTATACCTAAAAATCAGGTCCTTATCATGCTTCTAGAGTACACAACTCTAAACAGATTCAGAAAAGAGGAAAGCTTAGTGATAACAGGCTTTTTAACCAGATCTGATTTCTTAATGAAAACAGGTAGGCTTGAACCAGACATGGCTCACAGGGCAATTTTTTATCAACACATACTTTTGCCTCATTTGTTCCTGACCAGAGTACGGCTGCAAACACACTGGCATTCAGAGACTCTAACTGGCTATCTAGCCATCAAATAATCTGATATGCACTGATGGATTCAACCCTGTATTCTTGTCTGAAAAAGCAGAAAGTAGGAAGCAAAGGGCAGGAAGGTATTTGCAGCGTTCCTAGCATTAGTTAGGGTTGATAAATAAAAACCTTTAGCTCTCCTGTTTGATTTGTGCACATTTGATGTATATAGATAAATGGTAGATGGGCAAATATTTTCAGATATGGCATTTTGTTTGATTTTGATTTGTTTATTCACTCTCTCCTTGTAATGTTTTTCTAAGTGATCTAGTTTTACCTGGCATAAAACATTTGAAAAACGCCTTTTTCAGCCAGTGACTTCAGTGAAATCCATTTTTTCCCTCTGAGCATTAAGGAATTCACGTTTCCTGCCTCTTGGAACCACACACTCTTTAGAAGAGTTATAAAATCTCTTTGTGGACAAGCACAGAAGGAAAACATTCTAAAAGTGCCTTTCTCAGAGAGTAGATTAAAACACATGCAACCAAAGGTGTGGGTAAGCAGTAGAATCTCTCTGTAAATGCTGTGCTACTGCATCAGAGCCCACTTAGGGAAAAAAAAATCAAGATTATATTTTTCTCTTTTTTATTCATAAAGGCTTAGAGAGAAACATGCTGGTATGCTCTGATGGAAAGGACTAAAAGTAATCAGTAGTCAGTTTGTCAACAGTGAGCAGCAAGAGATTTCAAGCATACAAAACCAGAGTTCGGTATGAAGACTTAAAGACAGTTTAAAAATAATTTGCATTCTTTTGTTGAATTCAGCCAATAATTCTCACCATTCACAAATAGCTTGTCTTCTTGACACATATTTTTGAAAAGGACACAAAAAACCCCATGTAACTGACGATTTTTCATCTCCTATTTCACTCTCCCAGCCAGTTGTCCCAAAACGCTTTCTGCCTTCTAAATTAAGATTACTGGCTTGGTGAGTGAGAGGAAAGCAGAGTTTGTTGCTTATTTCAATTTTAGTGAGGCTTTTAACACTATTTCTCACAGCATCCTCCCAGACAAACAACCCGGGGAAGTAGAGCTTAGATAAGCAGACACTGAGGTGAACTGAAAACAGCCAGGCTCAAAGGATTGGGGTAAACAGCCCGAAGTCCAGCTGGAGACCAAGCAATAGAAGTGCCTCACAGGGGTTGAAAATGGATCTAAAACACAATTTACCATCTTCGTTAATGACATTGGGGATAGAACAGAGTGCACCCTCAGCAAGTTTGCAGATGATACAAAATTAGGAGTAGTAGTTGATAAACCAGATGGATGTGCTGTTATTCAGAGGGGTCTTAACCAGCTGGAGAAATGGGACTACAGGTACATCAAGAGGTTCAGCAAAAGGAACTGCAAAGTCCTGCACCTGGGAAGAACTACACCCTAGACACCACTTAGCTGGGGGCCACCTAGAAATAAAGCAGCTTTTCAGAAAAGGACCTACATATTCTGGTGGACAAAAAGTTGAACATGAGACAACAGTGTGTCCTTGCAGAATATAAGGCCACAACATCTTGGTCTTCAATAGGGAGGATGTTGTCACCTCTTCCAGAATATTACCAGAAGTGATTAGTGTCCTCTGTAAATTGAGATACACCTGCAGTGCAGTTTCCTGTTCTGAACTCCCCAGGACATACCGAAGCAAGTCCAATAAAAGGAAATTATGAAAAGTTAAGACACTGAAGGGATTAGAGCACCTGTTATAACAAGAAAAGACTGAGAAAGGTGGGATTATCCTTGGTTATCCTGGAGAACAGAAGGTTAAAGGTCAATCTGACCTGATGGGACACGGTAAAGAAGATGGAGCTTAAGGTGCTACTGACAAGGTTATTGTCAGTGCCTGGTGAAAGGAGAAGAAGCAACAAGTACAAATTTATATACAACAAATGCCATTCAAAGATAAGAAAAAAAATTATTGTGAGAATGGTCAGACACAGGAACAAATTACTCAAGGAGTCTGAAAATTCTGTCTCCGCAGACATTTAAAACCAGACTGGATTCAGTCTTGGGATACCTCCTCTAGCTGATTCTGTTTTGAACAGATGGGCTTTGTCTCCAGAAGTTTTCTCTAATCCTCAACCACTCTGTGATTCTGGTTCTTCTGCTAAAGGTTTCTCTGATGTAGGAGAACTGAGGCTTTTGTGTCTATAATGTTAAATATAACACAGTATAAGCTGTAGCAAGCATAAAAGCAAGATCACTCAAAGAGCAAATGGAGAGAAGAGCTGAAGAGAATTGGGTCTCACACATAATATGCAATGGAAACTATATATAATAAGACTTCAAGAAAGCTGCCTTGTTGTCCTGAGATGCTAGAGGACTGTCTGACCACCTGACCTGTAAAAATGTTCATCAGTGTCAACCAAAATACCCAACATCTACCAACACAGACATTTAAGTATATGCGGTATTGGTTTCTAAGGTTTCCAGCATACTTAAAACATGTAATGAACAAGGCTTTAGCCATGTGGTCCCTCTAGAAGGAATAAAGTATTAACTAAGGTTGAGATTAGGATGTCTGCTTCTTGCACCATCAAAAAACAAACCCATTAAAGACACAACAAAGTAAGAATTTTTTGAAGTGAAAACTTCTTTGGAAGTCAATCTAATTAACCTAAGTGTCCCATTATGAAAAATGTGGCTGCATGACTTGAAAGTAAGTGCTTTAATTAATTGGTTCCAGAACTTAAAACTTGTTTAAGAAGCCATATTGTAGCTCATTTGAGCACCTCATCCAATGATGACACATGTTAATTAACTCAAGACCACTTAGTAATACATCATATTAGTTGAGAAGATTTATTTATTTATATATATATTTATAACTATCCCTGTGTATAGATTCCCTTATCAAAATGAAAACTTTAGAAACTGTTGAGAATGAGGAAAGCAGAAATAAGAATGAAAATAACTGTACTTGTACCATTTGTGTGACTTCAAGCAACAGTATCAGGTTGGTGTTGAGTATGACTCAATGAGCTCCCACACAAAACAGAACTGCTTGAGCATGAGATCCTCATCCCAGCCTAACAGGTAGGTAAGATATTCAACTTGAGAAAAGCAGATGCTACAATAGAAAATTCAACAACCACCCATTACCACAAACTAATATATGTGCCATGTGCAAGCCATAAATTTTTGGAGTAACTTATAAATTTTATTAAAAAAAAAAATAAAAAAATAAAAAAAAAAAAAAGAAAAAAAACCCAAACCAAACCAAACAAAAAAAAAATAAAACAAACAAACTTCTTTGGCTTGAATTCTTGACTAGATAGTCTGTGACCATTGAAAAGGTAAAAAAAAAAAATAAATCAGACCATTCATCCCATAATTCTATATAGCATAAAGAAGTTAAGATATATGTCTCCTTAACTACTTGTATCATGTCTAGATAATGTAAAGATGTAGAAAAACACAATATTAAAGCTTGTAAGGGAAAAGAAAATTAAAAAATAATTTTATATGCCTCACCATCCTAGTAGAAGCAATTTCTTTTTCCTCTTCCATTAATGTTGCAGAATCAAAGAAAGATGGAGAATATTGGCACTGCAGGCTGGAAAGTTGCTTCATGATTTTTTTCTAGCATACTTACTTTTCACCTTTTCAACTCTCAGTCTGATGTGCCATGAACTCTGACCACTTGTGACAGAAATACTAGTAGATGAGCCAAGTATATTGCTACCACTGTAAAGTTTAAGTCACAACTTATTATGGTGCCAGAAGAAACAATAATATAGTCCTAAATTCTGAGTAAAAAATCTTTACTTTACTCGTTCATTCCTAAGACGACTACTGATCTTAAGTATGCAAGGGCATCTTTTACATGCTTATTTGCTCAATCAAAATGATTTGTCAGGTCTCCTTGTCTTCTCAATTACTATATTTTTCTTTTTTCTTTTTCATTGATTGAGAGAGGGGACAAATGAACTAAAAAAATGGAAAACAGAAGTAAAGGGAGGACAATATTTTAAGAGTAAATTCAACAGGATAAAAAGTCAAGTGGTTCTAATGAAGGAGTCTGAAGTCTTTAGTTAGTCAGAATCAAGGCACTGGTTAGGAATCAGTGGAGCCAGGAGAATGCAGAGGGTCTGGACAATTTTGCATGCCAGTTGTACTCAACACAACATTTTGGGTTGGTGGGGTTTTTTTCTATTTTGTTTGTTTGGTTGGTTGGTTGGTTTTTTGTAAACTTATAAAAGAAAGAGGAACTGGTAGTTGGACCTGAATCGGGACAGCTTGTTAGTATGAAAACATCAAAGGGATTAGAAAAGCTTTTGTTTGGGGTAAAGAAGAGAAAGAAAGGCTAAGAAATGAATACTAGAGATAATGGTCATGAGAGAGATCAGCAGGAGGAATAAAATCAGTGAGGCATGAGATTGGATTAGCAGGATACCAGATTAGCATCTGCAACGAGGAGAAGGAAGGCAAGACAATGGGAAGAGGGAAGTTACTTAACATTTTATCATTTTTCTCTTAAAAGATGTTTAGGTCTTCTGCAAAGAGAAAAATGCATTTGTTTTTCAAGTCTTCCTCTTGTCCTGCCTCTATGTCAAGAGAGAGCAAAATGCATTGAGGATAAACAAGGGTTTGGACTTCGAATTTGGCAATACATTTAAGAACAGATAAAACGAGATAACCCAATTTGAGTTTTCCACAAAGTTAAGAAAAACAAGGACAGAAGACAAGTTATGAGAGGTGAATTTGTGATGACTTTGACCAGGTGACTTATAATAAAGAGGGAGTTAGACAAGATTACCAGTTGCACTGATTAACTATAGGAGAAAATGACTATGTTAAGTACTGCTGGAAACTGTGGAGACTATAGAGCCTGGGCTATTAAAGTAGGTCAGAGTGGAAAAAGAACTCTAATAGTGATAAGCTAGTGGTGGCAGGAGATAAAAAAAAGGATTGGAAAAGATTTCATAGCTGAAAGAATTAGAGATGAAAGTGTTAGGTGACAAAAATTTTAGCAAAAAGTGCTTTTAGCAAGCAGGAGAAATAATTCTCAGCCAAATATTAAGAGATTTGAAATGAGGAAACAAGACACGTCAGATCTGATTGGTCATCTACTTGGAAACTACAAATTACAAAGCAGTGAACATAGGAAAAAAACAGTAATAAAAAATCAAAGAATAATTTTACACTCAGTGATTCTATTAATATTTAAAATAGTTATATAGTTTCAAAAACGTAGAGAGTAAAAAGAGATTAGACAAAATCAGACTGACAGATGGACATGTCAGTACAGATGATATAATGCCTTAAAGTCACTAACTGAACACTAAGTCTTGTTTGAATGAAAACTGCAGCAGATGATAACTTTATTATTGCAGACAATCCAACATGTTGTTTTATTACAACTTACAATTTTTATTGATTGGTGGAAAATTTAGTAGTCTATATCTATGAAGGTTATTTTCTTTCCCAGTGGTATCTCTGAATTTCTAGTATATTTTACAATATTCGCAACTGCTGCCTCACAGAGAAAACTTTATCTTCAATGAGCAGAATTCATTAGAAGCACAAGAGACCTTTGTTTGCCTGTCTTAGACTATGAACTGAATACACAAAGATGGAGTGACAAACTGACATAGGATAATGAGTCAGGCACTAAAGATAAATCCTGCAGTGACTGAACTGGGAATTAAAATCATAGTTCAAAAATAAAACAGCAGATATTATAATCCCTTCCAAACACTGTGATCCCAAGCTTCCTTTCCTTAGAAAATCAGGAACTCTAAACATCTGTGCTATTCTTTATGCACTGGAAGAGTATATTCGTCCTACATATCTAGCACTATTTCATCAGATAGCAGACAAATTGATGCAGAGTATTTATTCCTCAAAGGAGCCCAGAAGTACTTTTGAGTGCTAAAGAATATTAGCATTTACTTAATATAAATAATATATGCTGTATTTTTCTGTAGCCTTTCTCTGAGTTTCTTAGCTCATCTTATGAAGTGTTGATGTCCCTACAATTACCGTTACTTTTGGATATATATTTTTTGTATGCATTTTGAAGAACTTTGGTCACCATTTTCCAAACTACAAAAGGTTTTACCTGAATATCTCAACAAATCACAAAAACAATCTAAAAGGCTGTGTCTCAATGTTTACAGATCCAGCCTTCATGTCTTGGAGGTGTTCATAAGGACAAGTGATGATTTATTGGACTTTTTTCTTTATGTTCACTCTGATGATTGGAGAAAGTGAAGGTCATTTAGAACCTAGTTCAAAAGAGATACCAAACTGTAGGAGTTCAGAGTCGTTTAGCCAGCTGAGGTGCCAGCCAAATGTGTCTGTAAAGAGGATGTAAGATTTGGTCTCACTTCAGGCTTTCTCTGGTTCAGTGCTATAAACTTTTGGAATAGTTCACAAGGTTAATTTGACCTACTGTTCCTAAGCATCCAAAGAAAACAGCAATAACACACTATACTACCTAACAAGCTGAAGTTGAAGAGGAACTAAAGAGCAAGTGTGAAACCTATTGCATGTTTTATTCAATTTTCTGTTCCACAGAAGCTGTTACTTGTGTAGATGTGGGAGATTTTTACTTAGCTAGTTTTGAATGCAATGTTTCAGGAACGTAGCTTAGTTTCTTGCAAATAAATTATGGGGTTTGTGAATGCACACAGTTTTTAATCACTCGTAATAATTTATACCTGCTTGGAGAACACCTCTTTCTCACCTCTCAGATTCATGGTGTTTAGCCGATCATGTGTCACTTTCCAAACTGAGGGGTAACTCTCTTTAGAAAGTGAAAGAATGGACAGCCAGTAACTGTTTATAAACAATTGTCTTTGTTTGTGTGTTAATACAAACAACCATTTTTCAAAACTAACAAAATCCTGTTCATCTCAGTTTTGCAAGACAGTCTATTGCAAGAAAATCTGAATGGAGGAGACATGAATTATGACCTACTCTTCCATTCATGAGACTTCCAAAAGAAATGTCAGCATATGGCAACACTATATCAAGTGCATTCTTTGGGAGGATTTCCACAGCCCCAGGCTTTGTCCCGTGTGGTTGTTGCCTGGGCTGTTTGAAGAAACAGGGCACTACTAATTGCACAGGTGTACTCCTAGTGCAGTACCTCATTTTACTGAGTGCTTGCTTCTAGGAAGGAGTACCAAATAAGCAAGCAGAAGCTATGAAGACCTTAATTCTTATTTGACATGGCTCAAATATGAGTTACCACATCACAATGAAATCCTCAATCCTGAATGAATATTTGCATGGACAAATAATTTTGCTTTTCTTTATTCTTTTTAATATCAGGTGCTCTAACAAGAAAATACTTGTAAGAATTAATACATATTCAAAAGTTAGAGTGCAGTTATTTCTCAAAGCTATTGTCTATGACAATTCTGGAAAGAATAAACAACTGAAAGAAGATAAGATTAGGCCTCACTCACTCTTGTGGTTCATCAATTTATCAGTCATTTTAGTATTTCATGAAAACCCACTCTTTTCTCATCAGACTCAACAACAAACATCACAGCATTGACTTATTGGGATATTTTAACTTTGCCAAAAGGGAAAAATTGAGAAGTTTTAATAAATTTTCCCATTTTAATTGATAAAAATGGAAATGCCAGTCTATGCACTGCAATGACAAGCACTAACCTCTTATGACATATGAAGTTGTGCCATACACTTATTGAAGGTTAGTGATTATAATATTAACTTTTAAAGTAATTAACATTCAAAGTTTGGTTTTATTTGCTCTGGTTTTAATTGATAATGAAATTAACAGCAATGTTGTAAGAAATTTTAAGCTGAGTTCAAGAAAGCATACGAACAGATGTATGGAGCAAGGCTTATATTTCCCCTTGATAGTAATCAAACAGTTATGTTTAAAAGACAGACAGAAGAATTCTGTCCTGAACCTAAAAGGTTAAAAACCTAAAAAAGCTTTTAACTTTAACCCTTGGATTAGGGTGATCAGCAGTGGTTTATGTTAAGTAATAATAAATATCTACAGAGATCTGTGCTGGCTCCATGTGGAAGTTTCTGCCAGATTCAAATTGTAATAGGTTTAGTTAGGCCAGGCTTTAGTTTCTCTAGTAGGCCCTATGTTTCGATATTAGTAGATATAGGAAGGGATATAGGCTGTCATCTGACTTTGGACATGGATTGTCAGCTGACTTGGGGATACAGGCTGTCAGCTAACTTTAACTGACCAAAGAGAATATTTCATACCATATGACACGAAACCAGGTATAAAAGAAAGGGAGGAGGAGTTGCTCTTTCTCTTACTATGGTAGCAGATCTTGAGAACAGACATTCCTGCCTTGAGCTGGGAGAGCTGGAGATTCCTCATCGCTGCTATTGTAGGGAAGGAGATACTTTTCCATTAGCTTTACTTTTGTATGTGTGTATGTATTGGTTTGTCTCATTTTATTTCTTCTTTTCTATGTAAATATAATCTGCCTTATTGTAAATTGTAGTTTTGTATTTTTTTTCCTTTCCTTCCACCTATAGGTCAGGATGGAGCCTGCTGTCAACGAGGTCAACACTTGGCATTTTGCCAAGGTCGAAACTACCACAAAATCCAGGTGCTGTGCCCTTGATGGGATGTTCAGGCTTATGGGGAACAGCAGAGAGATGCAGCCCCTATCACAGCAGTTAGCCCAGTTGAGTCCTGCTAGGGCAATTGCTGCCCAGCCCTGGTACTGAAGGGAAGGCTTGAGTCACCTCCACAGGTTGGCCTCTCTAGTGGAAATTGCACTCAGGGTCACCAGCTGGAGGAGCTGAAGAGAGAGATGAGCAGGTAAAGTGAAGGGATTGACAGTGTCTTTGTAGAAAATCTGTGGAGATAAAAGCCCAAGCTATGCAAACCAGATGTAGAACTAGAATGGCTTTCCGGGGTATTTCAGATATCTGAATATCAATGCACGTATCATGGGGAATGCCCAGGAAGAATCATGGGTCTGTGGTCGGCTACAGAATCCTCATTAAGATTATGGAGTTATGGTGGTTGCACTCTTTGTAGAGAGGTGGCTTCAATGCATGGAGCTTTCCCTTGTGTCATGACAGAAGAGTTGAGAGCTTGTGAGCAAGGAATAGAGGACAGACCAGTGCAGGTATCAGGTGTCTGCTACAGATCTAGTGAAGAAGATCAGCCAGATGAAGCCTTTTTTCAGCAGATGGAAAAGGGCTCACAGTCACATACCCTGGTGCTCATGAGTGATTAACCACACTTTATGCTGAAAGGGAAATAGAGATTTCTGGAATATGATTGAAAAATGCAGATTTTAATTGTGACCAGAAATGTAAAAAGTGAATATTCCTTCTGTGTTTTAGAAGAGAAAATGCTTTGTCAAAAAAAAGTAAAGGGGACGTTAAAGAATTAGGTTAAAGAACTTTCAATAGAGGGAAGAAAATATTTCTTGGGAAGAACAATGAATGACAGATAAGGAGAAAACTAAAATGAGATGGCAAAGTGTAGAGTAAGAGTAGAGTAAATAATTAGAATATCTGCAGGGATTTTCCAACAGAATACATTACTGATGCTTGTTTTTTACCAAAAAAAAAGTATTATGCTGCTTTCTGGTAATTTTTGTAATGATAATTTGTTTTGGAACCTTGGACAAGATCATGAATAATGTGATATCACATACATATGCACCTTTCCTGAAAAAAACCCACGGTTGAATTCTGCAATGATATTATCTAGTTAACATTATGATTCACTTACTGCTATGTGTTACTTTTCATAAAGTTTCAAATCAAAAAAGACTGAGAGTTTATCTGAAACATAATTTTACAACTGTGATATTTGTTTATCTAAGGATAAAAAGTAAAAGGAACTTTCAACTGCAGTTGGATAGCTATTCATTCATGTATTATCCCTGTATGCATTGGAATGTGAACTTTTGAAACCTGTTTGCTTTGAAAAATAAATGATTGTAAAAATGTTTTTTCTTGTTTGATTTTATACTACCTACAATCTGAGTTTTCTGTTCTTTGGCCAAAGAATATCCCTTACCTCTTCCTTAGCAGGATGTGTTGCTCCTACACATTATTTGCCAAACAATCTGGCACATCTCCAGTCACAAGTAGACCCAAAATCTGGTATTTAATTTTTGTGAAGTTGGCACCTATGTGTATTTGCCCGTAAAAATATGATTGCTTCCTTCCTTCATTTATTTATTTCCTGACTTTATTGGTTTTGGTTAAAACATTAGTGCAAGTGCCAGAAGAGTTATTGCTTGAAATGAAAACTCTGTGACCTAGAGATTCATAATATCAAGAGGGCAGGTATTTTCATATAATTGGAAGAGAACACTTCCTTAGCTTTAAGTGAATGTATTCCTATCCCGATAGTTTATAAATTAATTTGTATTTTTAGAAAATAAAATGAAATCTGCTGATGAGATTATTGTATAAAAGACACCAGTAATGAACTAAAATAAAACCTTTGTCTCATAGAAGACAAATAAATGAAGTTTACCTTATTTTAATATTGTGAATTTATAGTCATAATATGGGAGAGAATTGCAAAGTTCCCAAAGACTAGAAGTAACTGGATCAGATGTAGGCATGGGTGAAGTAGGTGGCTGTCTGGGTAGCAGGGCATTTACTTCTCTGGACGGTACCAAGAGGGGATGGTTCTGCAGTCTAACTCCTGCCTATGCAGTGTGGATACCAAAGAAGAGGAGGATACAATTAGTCAGATAATGTGAACCTAATTCTGCCTCTTTCTCTGCAAGGTTAGGCCCGGTGCACGTCTTTTGCTTCCCTAGTTCTGTAGCTGCAACCTGGAAGAGTTTGTGTGGCCAGCTGAGTAAGAAGAGTAAAAGTTGGGCAGTAATGATCTGTGGGAATCTTTAATGTGTGTTTTCCATTATTGACCAAATGTCCTGTTATATATGTCTTTTTTTCCAGGTTCAAGGTTTTGAGATAACATTCCTTGCAGTGCCTGTTTTTTGTGTTTGTTTTTTTTTTGTCTCACTTCTATAAGTTCTAACTCTTAAGGGATACATGCATGAAAAGAAACTGACATCCTCATAGGTTATGACATTTCATGCATAATATAAATTCACATATTATGATTATAGCATAGCTATAGTCATTCAAAAGTACTGCAGACATTATTGTATATAGAGTGAGGGCAAAGGGAGTTGAGCTACAAAGAGACCCAACTGTTTTTATTAATGCACAATTTCATAACTAATTGCTTTGTTGAAGCAAAACATACATCTTGGGAACTGATGTATTTGTGTTAGACGTTTGTAAATCTAACTAAGCATAAACACTTGACTTCAAAGCATTCCTGTGAGGGAATGATTGTATTTTAACAGTGTGCCTGAAAAGACTCGTCTTCTTGTTTGAAACAGTTATACCTGACAGAAGAAACATATTACAAGGTAAACGCCTGAATATTAGTAGATGTGAACATACCTCACACTGGCTAAACATCACAAGATTAAGTAAATATAGTCTAGCGATGACTAGTTCAGAAACCTGAAATTTGTTATGAAACAGCACGAGAAAACTTGTTTTACAAATAAAACAAACAAAAAAACCCTGAAATTTTCAGCTTTTGCATTCTCACTAGACACTAAAATTGACAACAGCAACTTCAAGACCAAGATGCATAATCTTGAGCGTTGTCCAAGTCAAAGTAATTTATGCATACACATATAGCCCATGGGAAAACAAAAGAGAAAGTTGTTAGCTTGATTTTTGTTTAGGGTTTTTTTTTGGTGTGTGTGTGCTCCTCCACTGAAGTTGACAAATGTTACCTGCTCATTTTGGTGAAGCATGAACACCAGGTTAGTTAACCTGGCTCATCTGACAGGGAGAAATGTAATAATCCTTTAATTTTTTTAGAGGTGTTAAACTGGGCAGTTATATATAGTGCATATCATGCAGCATTCTTGGCTTGGAATCTGGCCTTACAATCCCATCAATTTCAGTAACCATTTGCTGATACTAATCATCTGTTAGCATTATCTGGCTATGCTATGTGGCTACTATGGTTCCTACTCTAATATTATCAAAGAAAATAAACCCTTTCCAAATGCAATTGTGACTTGATACTATCAATGGTCGTGAGACCCTACCACTCAGTCATGCTCTCTCAGTCTTGGTGTTTTTTCACTTATCTTCTAACCACAGCACTTCTAAAGCTGCTCTTTAAGCATAAGTGCAGGATCTTGCTCTCCTGTTCCCAGTCCATGACAAACCATCATCCATATCTGTAAAATTTATAATATGCAGAAAATTGATTAAAGGCATTTTAATATCTATGACTTTGGGTGTATAAGGCTTAAGTGTCAAAGAGTAAACAGAAAAATACCCTGTACAACAACTACAATGTTACTGGAATAAATTAAAACGTGGCATTTATAAAATGGAGAACAATTAAAACCATAAGGTGACAATAATCTCTGCTGAAGAAACCATTTCTTCAGAGGTACATTCTGCTGAATTTGCAGCGTCCTTTGAAAACACAGTTACAGTCAGAATAAAAATCAACTTATTTCTAATTCTAAACCATTCTCCTTTTAGTCTCTCTCATTACTCTTATTGTTGCTGTTCACTGCAGCATATCTAAAGCTTTGATTGTTATAAATTTTAACACAAACCCCAAATCCATTTATCCTTGCTATTTCCACTTTTACGAGCTTTACTGATTCTACTTTTCAATTACTAATGGATATCCCATGCTGTAGGCCAGCAACTACCAAATACCCTTTTCACAGCAGATTATATTGGGAAGTGCTAAAATATCTGCAGAATTTACCAAAAATCTCTCAGTATAACAAAATCTCTTCTAAGACCTACAGGTGCTAGAATGCATGCACAAGTTTGATACTGTTTTTATGATTTATTCATACAAATATCTCAAAAGACTCAGAACTGCCATCAATAAATAAGCCAGTAACCTTCATAGCTGTTTATTGTTGATTTCTCATTTCAGTGATTACTTTGTCTGGAGAATCAGTACTTATTAGTCTTTACTCAAGGCTGTAAAGTCAGACTCTCGATTTCCCTCATTTTCCAGTAATGGTTATGTTCTAATTTTCTTTCGAAGACTGCAACTGTGATTGCAAATTCCATGTAATGAAGGGAATGTGCTGAAAACAGGCCTGCCAAGTGAGAATTATGGTACCATGTGAAACATGGCGCTTTTTTAGGTCAGACCATAAACTGCATATGTGACAATCTCTCCATGGGCAAATACATAGTGTTCCATCAGGCACTGGATTTATAGCGTGAATGAGTCAAAGTACAGTCCTTCATGAACTAAAGAAGTAACAACATGATTTTATTTTTAAAAAGGTAGAAAAATCATGGAATGATATTCAGAACTTAAGTGAAGTCGTTATAACATCTGCAAATCCATGGAAGTAAATTAACTACTCTTTTACATGCTCCCATGTAAATCAGCCACTGGCCATCAGGGTTTGGAGTGGTCCATTTAGGCTGTTTTTATCTGCCTACTTTATTCATTATACAATCAAGCTAGCAAAACCATATCTTGTCAGCAAGTAGAGGCAGCAAGTGACACTCAACCATGGCTTGGTTCTGACTCCCTCCAAGAATGCATCAAAATTCTCTAAAGAATACTCTACGAAAATATTGTGCAGATGAAGGGTCAATAGTTGGTGGATTAGCACTTAATTCCCTGGAATAGGGATATAGGAATGAGCTCATTAACAACAATATTTATTCCTGGAACAGGATATAGACACAGCTCCACTCCTGCTGCTCAGTTTTGCTTCCCTCCTGCAGTAATTCCTCTAGCCCATACATTCAATTTCCTTAGACCGTGGTGTCATCTAGCAGTAGTTGCCTTTAGCAGCTGTTGCTGGATGTGCCACTCACAGATCCAGAGAGCACACTGTACACTTGTGCCCTCTCCGAGGTCCAGTTCAGTTACTGGGATAATGCACACTCCCCAGATGTTTGTTGCTTTGTTGCTTCTTTTCTCTTCACCCATTTTCCAGTGCTCCTCTGCTACATATAATGTACTACTGGAAGGCATTTTGTGAACTCTTTATAATCTCTTCAGGTAAAATTACCCAGATTAATGTTATTTTCCTTATCAAATTGAGCTCACTTTAGTGATTTTGTCAACATCACTCCTTAAAAGTTCTTCAAAGTAATGGGATCACAATACATTCCACCTAGCACACAGATTAGAAAGATGAACACCTTAAAGAGTACAATTTATGTACAAAGGATTTTATTGATTATTTTTTAAGTTCTTTAAATTACTAACTCAAAATGAGCTAGAGATTGGTTATACAATAAAATGTTAATTTGCAGACTGACAAATATATTTTTTTCTCAGAAATCTAAATAATTTCTCATAATTGGAAAAAGACTATTAACTTCCAGTTAGCATTTTTCCTATTGGATCTTCCAAAATTTTGAGATAATTTGTTTTCTGATGATAACAAAATTCAATTATTCACCAATTTTTAATTTAAGAACCTCTAGTATTATTTTGTTTCAAATGAAAACTGTATTTCAGCAGTGGATCTAAAATTAAAACCTTTTCTTCTTCAAGCATTTAGATTTTTGTTATCTATAAATTATTTTCAAGGCAAATAGAGACTAGAAAGGGTATTCCAACCAAGAGTTCAATAATCACAAAATTTTATGACTAAGTTTCCTTAGGTGTAATTTGTAGTCTTAATATGTCACCTTCTTTCATGTCAAGCACCACTTTTAAGCCAAGTTTCTGCATCCTCTGCCTTGAAAAATCAAATTGTTTTGATAACAGTTTCATATATATGGAAGAAATAAAAGGACCTTATCCTGCAGTAATTTTACACTTATCCATTTGTGTGATCCATTGCAACTCTTCTCTCTCTGCTGGCAAAGACCAGTTATGCAACAAAGAGGAAGCTCCCAAGATTGTCTCCTTGTCTTTGTGTGTGAATGAGGAAAATGACTGTTGAGGAGAGTGGTTTTCACCTCCCTGAAGAAGTCACATGGAGGCAGTCAACCACAATATGTTTCAGTCATGTTAAGTGGCTTACTTTGGGGGATTATTGATGTTGTAGCACCAAGAGGAAGAACTGAATAACTGAGTAAGATTTGAGCTCTGGAAAATGCTGAATGTAACTCAGTGGAGTTCAGAAAGGTAGACGGAAGGTAGCTCTGGTTTTGAACAATCAGTGACTCCAAAATCAGAGAAATATATAGTCCATATAAAAATGAAATATGACTTCAGAGATAAGTTAGAGAGAAGAAATGTCTCACATTTGAAAACTGCACATATTTTAATAATTTTAAATTTTGTGTATTTAGAAAATACATCAAAACATGAAATTCAAAAGCTTTTATAGCCTTGAACAAATATAATAACCAATTGATAATGTAATTTCAATGGAATGAATAGTATTATGTATAGACTTAGATATGACTGAAAAGCAAAAATACTTGCCAAGTAGATCTAATAAGCTTAATTATCTAAGTCAAAGCCATATAAATAAATACAGGAAAATTCACACATTGTCAAAAGAAGGTAGGCATATGAGTACTATACTTAAAACACAGAAAAATTCTAAACAACCTAATGTATCATACCACATTGTAAGGCTCTTACCAGCGATGCTTGCACACTTTCAAGAAAATATATCAATAAAATTATTTTTCGAGGTGATTCTCACAGGAACAGGAGCAGGAAAAATATATCACCTTTCCTGACCTTACCTTCAAAAAATCGCTTTGCTTTCCTCCAGATAAACAGTTCCTTTGACTAAGGGAGATTCTTCCCTACACAACACTGGCACAATCAATTCAAGAGCTGAAAGGCATATTTTAACAACTTGATGGAGAAGGGGTCTGTGGGTTATTGGGTTTCCTAGATCTGTCACCCTATGTCTGGACTGCTCTTGTGGTAATGGCACTGTATGTTGTCAGGTTACCAAGATGATTTTAACATTCATTGATATGTAGGATTGGAGAGTTCAGCACTCCTGAAGTTTGGACTGTAATGTGTTTCCTCTAATGGAAACAATTACAAAAGAAAAACACAAGACAAGAAAACACAATCCTGACTAGGTTTATTCATTCATAACTATTTGAAGAGCCTCATCATTTTGGCTAAAAGTGAGGTTGGCCATTTAACCTTTCTTCTCTTCTTGATTCTCTCATGACACAAAAAGGTCTGGGAGTGGACTCTTCCCTTTTCCTGGTATTAAGAGATGAATTTTGCTCTCCTTAGTATGCAACCCATATGAGGGGCAGATAACTGTGCTTTTCTAGCTTTCAAATGCTGCTTCCGCTCCCCAACTGTTTATTTTCCTGTTTGCTTGACTTAGATAATTTGTTCCTGCTTGCCTGCAACCTCCATAACTAGTTAATGAAGAACCATGAGTTGGACTATATGACCCCAAGGGTACCTTCCAACTTCAAGTACCCTGAAAACATCAATAAATTTCACATCTTGAAAAACTATGATTATAGTAATCTTACTAAACTCTAAAATATGGGAAAATTACATAGTTAACAAGTCCTTATGTTATTTCGGTAACACAGAAGTAGTTGAAACTACAATTGTGAATATAACGAGTCCAACAAGCTCTTGTTTCAATGATACTGAACCTATCAAGGCAGACTGTCCCAAATTTCCTCATGGACACCTACATCTCCTGTCCAGTTCGCCTGAGGAAACAGAAAATCAAAGGTGCATTATGACTGAATCAAATCAGTTTACTATTCTATCCCTAGGAAAATGCAAGTACACATTTCCTCTATAGATAAAATGTGTCATCAAGCTACACTTGACCCTTTGACAAACTTTTTCACAGTATGAAGCATGATGCTCTATTCCTCCTAGAGTATAGCAATCCTACCTTTCCTATGTAACAATTGTGGAGCCAAATTCCAGGCTTATAAAAATATTGTCCAATACAGCTTCACACTGTGACTAAATAGTAAAAGAATATTTTCATACTGTATAGTAAGCATTCTAGACCTTTTTTCTGCCATTATAAATCTATTTATTAACTGTTTATTCTTTCTAAATCTGAGCATCCATCTAAAGTTTTACTTTATACATTCATAGTGTGATTGTACTATCCGGGACAACCATGCCAATTTCACCTGTCTGCACATCCATTTCCCCTGAGCCACATCCTCAGGCTCTCATGAAAGACAGTGATAAGCTGCAGCACTGACACATGGCATTTGCTCTTACCCCATGTCAAGAATAGCAATGAATCAAGTCTATGTGAAGAAACATGGAGTCTTTGTTTCTACTGGTGACTGGATTGCTCCTTAGTGCCAGTTGTGCTACTGAGCTCTACAAATATCAAGATTGAACCAGATAGCTTTTCTTTTTCCTCTGCCGTCAGTTAAACTCACCAGTCAGACTTCATTCAAGCTGTTGCCTTACAAGAAGTTTAGAATGTAGCTTTTTGGGCTTCCAAAATTAATACACTTTTCAAAAATCTGTTACATTGAAATGTGTTGGCTGAAACTCTGTGGTCCTCCAAGAGCAGACAGACACCACACACTATGAAAGAAAAATAAAACTCACTTTCTTCTAACCAGGACTCTTCAAGTTCTTCTTGCAGATATCCTGCTTTAATGGCTGCTTAATTCCTAAAATGTTGTATAAATATTGTAAGGTGTTTTTGCCCAATCATGTCTGCTTAGCATAAATAGATGATCATCTCATGTCTAAAAAGCTATAAATGTGTCACAGAAGAAAAGTACTGCACAAATTCATGCCAGTGGCAAATGAACTTTGAGCCAAGCAGCATAACAGGAATCATAGAATCATAGAATCATAGAATCGATTGGGTTGGAAAGGACCTCCAAGATCATCGAGTCCAACCCTTGGTCCATCT
>JAWWLZ010000082.1:111399766-111454022 GCA_035041345.1 Poliocrania exsul
TTGAACTTAAGCTGTTAGAAATATTAGCACACTAAATCTACATTTTACTACAGTTACAAGTACTTCTAAAATCTATAGAAATGAAAAAAACAAAAAAATCAAAAACCCCTTAGGTATTATGAGTGCATGACTATCTGGGAATATTTTAAATAAAGATACCAGCTTTGTTTGTAATAAATGAGTTAGTAACCATTTTTTGAACTTATTGCCTCATCTGTAAAATGCAAAAATTGCCTCATTAAGTGTAAAACTGGACAGCAATTTCAATGATAGGACTATTCCTTTGAGAAAAAAAAATGTCTTTACAGGAAGGCAAAAAATTTTTTTCACACTGCAAGCTACTAAAGCAAAGGGCAGAATTATAACACTTCCATAGAATTATGGGAGTGATAAAGACAAATAAGCGCCAAATCTAAATTACACTCATTACATTATGTAATTACATTAATAACACTCTAAATGGATGGTAATATGATGCTGATATGATTGAAACAAATACACATCCTTGGGTCAAAAATCAAAACACATGCTAACAAATGGCATAAACTTCTCTGTCAAAATATTAAAGAATTATTGTCTTACAGTGAAGTTACATGAAAGCTTCAAAAATTTTTTGCACCCAGCTCTTTCTCTGGTGGACTTTTAATGGTAATAGTTTATATCTAAGTGGCACCTCTATTTCTGCTCTATTAATGCAAATTTCTGACCAAGGTGCATTAGAGACCCCCATGGTGGAGAAGGAGGGTCAGGTGAGATAAAAGGAATGTCTGTGAGCTGCTAATTTCTTAGGCTGTTGAAATAATTAGGATTTCTACATCTCCGGTGCCCACTGTATTCATCTATCTACTCAGCAGGTCTCAACTTCACCCGTTTTCTCCCACAGCTGAAAACCAATATAGCCACTTATAAAATCTTTTAGTTACAATCTGAATATATGTTCAAGTTGTTCTTTTACATCTCAGTTATGCTACCTTCATTTTTACTGGTCTTCACAACAGGTGACCAGTGCCTGTGTCCAAGGTGATTCCACCAATTAATGTTTTCCATATTTTTGCTTTTTCTTATTTTCAAGGTCTTCCATGGTATAATTTTCTTTTTAAAACTAATGTCTTATTCCATGTTGAAAGTTCAGTTTCTGACACTTACAAAGTTTTTATATGATCACTTATTACCTATGCAGGTGTAGATTGAGGTTCTTTTTGGGTTTTTTTTAGAAATGCTTTCAACAATCCCCTCTGCAATGAGAGCCCTAATCACAGGAAGCGTTCCTTGTAAAACTCTGCTTGCCCATCTTGCTGTCTGCATCAAATCTTTAGGTGATCATTTAGAGAGCTCACAATGGTCATTATCCACCTCACCAATTATCAAAAGGTCATTGTTTTCATGTACTCTTTCCTCATGCTGTTTTAGTCTTTGATTTTAACCTCTTTGAGATGAGAATAGGATCTCTGTCCTGCATTTGAATTGCATCCAAAATGCATACTAGAACACCTTCTACAGTGTTTTGATAAAAGATGAAGATGGTCTCAGCAATAGAGAGAGAGAATTGAACTTTGCTTTATAGTCTTCATTTACACAGACAGAGGTTAAACTGTTGTTTGCCTTGGGAATCTCTCTGCAATATGCAACAATATTACTTGTCTGCAGTGGTTTTACTTAGAAATTCAGAAATTTGGAGCAATGAAGTTGTTTGAGAAAGGTTATCAGTTAACTGGAGTGAAAAATTGAGATGAGGCTCTACTGTAGCTGCAGGCTCTGTCCCTATGCAGCATTCTCCACCAGGACAGAAATGAGACAAAAATTTTGAGCATGGAAGGACAACACGGTCATGGGGAAAACCATAATCAAACCTATTTCTGAAGACAAAATATTTTTTTATTTAATCACATGGAGAAAAAATTAAAGAAAACCTGGAAGATAAAGTAATTGCATGAAAATGTGACAAAACCACTGTTTACTTAAGTGTATCATCTCCTCTCAGCTTCTATGGCATTTAGTTCTTTACTGTGTTTCCAAACAACTACCATCTAGACTTGATTCCTAAAATGCAAGACCATCACCAAATTTTAGCACAAAAAGAATACACAGTATGTTTCAGATTAAATAGTAAAGTGACTGTGTTGTGTTACTTTGTGATTTTTATACTACTAAGCAGCCTAGCATTTAAAAATATGAAGAAAGATAGTGACAAATAAATGTGTGCAGGCATGGTAAAGAAAAGCTGGTTTTGTTTCCTGCCCTTCAGAACATACTGCGCATCAAAAAAAGGCCAAACAGAAAGATGGAATCCTTGCCACAGCTCTCTCAAAGAATAATGTGTCTACAGAAAAAAAAAATCTACGCCATCTGACTTCTGGCAAAGAACTATGGGGTTTTATCCTCTTAATCACTTCATCCACTGTTTTTCCTTAATCAGCATTTTAACTTATATTAATCTCTGCTTTGCATCTTTGTAACATCTGTAGATCTTCTCAGAGATAGGTAGTGGATCACTTTTCTACAACAGAAAGTTGTCTTACTTTTACAAAGGTAGAGATTTTGATTGAGCACATTAGATTTGAGCCCCAAAATTTTATTAAACAAACCTGATTAGGTTTTCTCATTGGAATTCAAATATCACAAAAAGTCACATTCAGAAAAAACCCCCACACTTTTTCTGCTTCTACTTTCATTGTTTTTAGTCTCTTGAGGAGAGAATGGAGAAACTTTTTTTAAAATTGAGATGCAAGCAAAGCAGAGTAGAAATCGAAAAGCAGGACTAAAGAGAAGTGCTTTTCTTGGAGCTTCTGATTCTATGTTCTGTTCTGAGCCTCATCCTTTCTCCTCTGACTGAAGTGTTTTGGCTGATAATCCTTCTATGTAGTATGTTACCCACAGAGAAATAAGACTATTCAGCTCATTATTCAACCACTA
Source organism: Poliocrania exsul (assembly GCA_035041345.1). Taxonomy (NCBI): domain Eukaryota; kingdom Metazoa; phylum Chordata; class Aves; order Passeriformes; family Thamnophilidae; genus Poliocrania; species Poliocrania exsul. The sequence continues at coordinate 111,402,680 of JAWWLZ010000082.1, forward strand.
GGATTTCCTATTTGCTACTGTACCTTCAGTATGAATTCTGCCTTCAACATGGATTAGAAATTGAGAACTCTGCTCCTAGCAAAAGAATATGATGTCAGAAAGTTGGAAACCCAATCCAATTAATTACAAATAAGAACAACACAGGAAAACCTTCTAGCTTGGACGACAGAGGGAGTAGCTACCTCAATAGTCATGACTAAGGAGCTTGTTAGAAACAGCTGCTGTAATAAATTCTTGTCCAAACAGAACATAATACCTATAAAAGTTGTGGGTTGGACAGCCTAGTGCATCAAAAGACACTGCACAACTTTGGTGCTGTAACACACCGAATAACACAGAAAGAAGAAAGAAAACCCCTTTGGATAATAAGGCAGCTGTTTGCTATTTGACTCAAAATCCCAGGGCAGAGTTTTCCTGCTATTCTGTAGACAGAAAAGTGCTGGCCATAGAAGTTAGGGGGGTCATGAAGCCAACAGTGAGGGAAAGGATAGAGCTAACCTCTAATCTGAAGAGATTATCTTGAATGGTCAATAAATCTCAGGAATTGAGATTTCAGCAAAGTAATCTAGGAGTGTTGTCATTTCCTCTGGGCCTGACCATAAAAACCTCACTTCCTACACGGTTCTTTGTAAAGCAATCATATAAGCTTTTCATAACAGAGATGAGACAAGTGGATAGCAAATATTATGATTCGATTTCAAATAAAAAATATGCAGCAGTTGTGCTTTGGATTCTTCAGAAATAGTTAAGATTGATGTGTCACCAGCTAAATTCATTCATATACCCCTTGGGTTTATGGTATTGTTCTTTAAAGTATTTTCTCCTCTATTGGACTATTTTATTACCCTCTTTTCATCCCACAGATGGTTTCTGTTGTTCGCAGTGTGACATGGTCCATTTTTGTTTGCATCTTGTTCAGCTGAAGAATAAATGATTGAATAAAATTTAACACTTGAAAATGAAATGCTGTAAAATACTAAACCCACAAGTCTGAAATTTTCAGTGGAAAATTATTTCAAGTTCACCAGAGATATTAAATTAATACATTAAATAAGTGACCTTTTAATAAAAGTGACCTGTAAAATAGTTTATTTTTGTGTTCTTTATTCCACCAAAACTGCATTGCAGTTTTCCAGTCTTTATATTTACATTATTTGCAACTCTTTCCATAAGTGCCAGTACAAATGTAACTGATGAAAATCCAGAATAGTCATACAAATGTTCCTGAAAGCAAGGTGCATTTCTGAGCAAATTTCTTCTGATGTGCAATAATATATATGTATATATTAACAAAGCTTCATAATATAAAATATCTTCCATGGCAAGTAAAACTTCCCCACTTACAGCTTATTCAGATTTCAGTTACACAGACTTCTGCATTTCAAGTTAGTGCAAATAATGAGAGTAAGAGCCTGAGCAGAACAATGTAAATAAAATGGAACAAGAGAAACAGCAATATTTTACCAGCTCCCTGCATACGGTTATAATATTTAATCAGTATATCATTAGTACTCTTTATATACAATGTATTTAAATAATTGGCTTGTCTGTACTATAGGCAACAAATTTACAAAATAAAATAATGTTTCACAGAAATATGGAATGTCCAACAAATATATGAAAATAAAATGCATCTAGTAACAAAATGTTGTAAATCAAAAAGGTAAAAGATGTCTTCTCTGTTTTTGAAGATTTCAAGGCACTTTCTTGGCAAATCAGAATTCTCTCCTTGGTAGAAATTCTGAAAGAGAAAAGGACATGCCATTTTATATCTAGTTTCAAAACAGAGAGGCAGATCAGTTAGTATAGTTCTGTTTATAAATCTCAGTTTCCTGTGGATTTCACAAATCTTAAGATTAACTCTAGAATGCCAGTGGGTCTTGCCCTCCCATAAACACTAATGAGTTTTGCCGCAGCAAATCCTCAGCGTCGATGCCAAGTGGTTTAACACATAATGGTCTGTGCTGAGGTATCTCCCAGGGATATTTCCCATGCGCACACTCGCGCATTTCTACATTCTGGGTTTCATCAAATGCTTTATTCCATTTGCAAGGACCTGAAGTAGGAAGAAACCCAAATGCACCCAAACCTTTAAAAGCCGTAAGGGCAACAGAGCCCCGCGGCGTGTGCCCGGTACCCCCGGTACCCCGGCCCGAAGGCCGCCCAGCAGGTGCCCGAGGAGACGCGCCGGCCCCTGCCGGCCCTCTCCATGGTGCTGAATCATCCCTCACTGCTCTCAATATCAGATCCCGTGGGATTGGCTTTCCACAAACAAAACTTAATTTCAAAGAGGAAAAGACCATATCTCCTTTGTATTTACAGGCAAGGAAGGAAAGTATTTGCATAATAACACTGCAGATCTTTTTTATTCAGTACTGGCAGGAGAAATGCTTCAAAACAACTCTCAGTTCTTTCAGTGAGAGCTTCTTTCTTCAAGGCAACCAAGAATCTCCAAGAGTCTCTCAGATGTTAAAGCGAAGACAAATTCCCTTACAGGTAACAGGATCTATGCCCCTGTCCTCTCTAAGCTATTGTGAGGGCTCTGATGAAAACAGGTTCCCTGTGACAAAAGATGGAGTAGAAGCAATCACAGAATCATGCTAGAAATGCAGTGTTATAGAGGGATGAACATATGTTAACTTCTTTGCTGCACGCTCTATTTGGAAGGAAGAGGGAGCAACTCCTGCCACCCTTCATCCTTCTCAGGAAAATGTATCCATTCTAAGAAGCATTGGATATGAGTAAACAAGAAGATCTGAGGCTGTCTTATTTATAATGGAAACTATCCACTTTACTGAATGGAGGAACAGGGTGAGGAGCACAGAGACAGCTGGGAAACACTCAGATCATAGCTTACTTTTTGCTATAATGTTTTGTCTATTTTTAACAAAGTAGAGAGAAAGCCAGCCTAGATACAAGTTTAAGTGAACACAGTGCACACGATCTGCTAGCAACGCTTACCATTTAAAACCTCCATTCCCCGTTTTTCATGTCTTTGAGTGTATTTTTTGCAGGTAAATTAAAACACTTGTCTTTGAAAATCGTAACAACTTTTGATCATTTTGTATTTTAGAAATAGAATGAGATAGATGCTTCTGTGCTCTGGATACGTAGGCAGATCTTTGACTCATCCTCTTGAAAGAGGAAAAATAATGGAATCCCAGAAATCTTTCTGAAAGACCTGATACATGAATCCAGAGGTGTAAACTGATATAGATGAGGGGAAAAACACAGACTAAATGGGCAAAGTTCAGAAAATAAGACCATGCTGGAATGTTGGAGAAAGCTGAGTTTTGAAAGAGAACACTAACAAAGAAACAGGAATTTAGGCACCTCATTTAGATATTCAGAAAAGATTCCTGCCTTTAGTCATGAAAAGGAAATCCAGGCAAAGTAATGATGTCCCTAGTCAATCTATAGTTCAATGCCTTTGATATATTCATAACCATCTGCAAGACCTGGAAGAGGCTAAACAGACTGAAAATAGTCAAGAAGAAGAGAAAGACATTATGTCATTTTTTCTCAGCATGCCCTATTCTTTAAAGCATTTTCTCACAGCCACCAAAATGAATCCCACCTCCACTTGGAAATCAAATCAACTAACACTGACTCATATCCTACTCTTTCTTTTTCTTGATTAGTATGAATTGAAGTCTTGATGCAGGAAGAAGTGACATACACAACTTCCCCAAACTCCAAGCTTGCAGTATTTGTTAGGAGGACATGGTGAAAAGAAACTATCTTAAGCAAAATTTAAATAAATTAAATACACTGATTTTATACATTTTATTGGTCAGTAATAACCAGTGCCGTTTTTCAAATTAACCTTTGAAAGTGTAATTGCCTTATTGAGATTCAAACAACAGGAGAAAACAGCTCACTTGGATGTATTCCTTATATCAGAGACAATGTTGTTTCATTAACATATTTAACGTGCTATTCATAAACAAGAATGGAATGGTTCCTTCCACAGACTGTTAAGTGAAGCCTTTAGCTTTGTCACATCTTTTTGTTCAGTTTCCTTCCCTCACTATGAAGTGGCATTAACTTTACAAAAATCCTCAGGAGATAATTTGGGAATGAAAAGGGGTCCTGAAGATGAATGAAGTGATAGGTGATCTATGAAGATTGCACTGGCAGACCTGAGACCAAGACATTCTGTTTCTTCCATGGATTAACAAAAACACCCTCTGCGAAATGGCATGAAATAAATGTGCTGTTGCAGTCTTCAGGCATTTTGATTTCACAAACCAGGTATCTTCTTGAAATTTTGATTAGTAAGAGGCCACCCAGTGCATAATTATGGACTGTGGTGCCACAAGTGACTTATAGAATACTACAGTGGGGCCTGTCAGAGGTATCTGTGCTTCCGTCTATTTCCAGGGGGAACCAGTCAGTCCCGCAATGCCAAAGCTGCATGTTGATGCACTCTGTTAATATCACATTTTTGTATGTACACCTCATAACAAGGTACAAGTGTGAAGTAAACCACTAGACCATTTAACAATTAAGAAAATGAGTGGGGAAAATGGTACTTACATAGCAAACATCCTAGGACTGTGTACACAAAGGGCTCATTGCTAATCTTGTTAGCAACCTTGCACACCTTTTGTAATCTATAAAACAAAATTACCCACAGCAATAATGAATCTCTGTTGCCAAATACCCTGAAAAAACTACACAAAATCAAATTTAGAATTTGTACTAGAATTTCAGACACTACACAGTGAAACTGTTATCTGATGGAAATTAATGAAATTGTGTGTGCAAGATGCAATATTAGGTTGTTTCTCATCATAGCCAGGGCTCTAGAGAAAATATGAGTGATGGTAGGAATTACATTTCTGTGAGGTAATTTCCTCCTAGGATGTGGAAGACCAGGTTCAACTTCCAATTTTGTATCATGAAATTTAACTCATTAAGTAAGTTATTCTAACCAGCAGCCTATGACATCATAGGAAATCAGTCTTTCCAACATTTAATTTTTTTCAAACATTTTATTGTTCCACTTATTATTGACATCAGTGGAAATGCATACATCTTCTAATCATCAGACTAGAAATACCAATGACCCACTTCCAATCCCTATCTATTGTGTGCTTGGTCCAAAACACCACTTGGTTCAAGTGGACCCTGAGTCTCCGCCACCCCTTCTGACTATTTGGTAACAAAAAAAATACTTAGGTGCTATTTTATTCTCTTGCTTGATGAGTATTTTAATAAAACTTAATATAAATTGTGCCAAACAGCAAGAAACTGAACACTAACCTGGTTTCAGTTCCTCAGGGAATATTTTTACAGCATATAACCATGTCAAGAGGAGAGGAAGTAACTCATCCTTAGACATCCTATGGTGGATAAGATGCTCTTAAAAGAAAATATCAAACCCCCTAAAGAGGTAAGAAAATACCTGATCTATCATCAGCCTTGGTAGCAACTCTAAAGCCTGAGTGCTGGATATTGGTGAAGACAATTCTGAAGATTTAGCTCCCCTTTTTAGACTATAGAACATTTCAGGTTGAATGTAACTCATTGTGTGCTTTGGGTTTGGATGATGTAAGGCAGAAAAAAACCCCTGCTTTAGTTTTTTATTTTACATTTTGCTTTGTTTTGATAAATTAAAAATTAGCTCTTTACATCATTCTTATCACAGTCTGATTTTGTAACTTCAAAAAACCCCTGCTATTTAATTAGAAGACAAATAATATGACTGTGTTTCTTTATAAATAAAGTGAAGCATTCAGACAATACATGAGAATCCAAATAATATCCACATACTCTGGATACACGTATCAAGGCACACAACATCCAACATGCATGGTATTTTTGTTATGCATCATGTAATATATATGTGCCTAGCCTATTCATATATCTACTTAGAAAGCTGTATGTATATATTTGGGGATCAACCATGGATTTCTACATTCCAGTTTCTGATAAGTGTAAAGGCTAAAGCCAGATGGAGATGGGGCTGCTCCATTCCATTTGAAATTCTAGATCCTCTGAGGAGCTGAGCTGTGATGGGACATCATCAAAGCTGCTCACAAATAGTGCTTTTAGTGATGCAGTCAAAAAGTGTCATTGTTTCACGTTAAGTCCTGAAAAGCTTCCAAAACACCCTGGTCCATACTTTGAGTTTACAAATCACTGATGAGATTCACATTTTCTAAATAAAAGATATTGCTTATTTTCCACTAACTTCCTTGGAATTGTCCATTGCACTAGAGAATGCTGAAGCAAATTCTATTTAAGGGATGCCCATTTTGTTTCAGAGGTTTTGTTTGTTTGTTTAATCCATTTAATAACATCTTTAAACAGTTTTATTTTTCAGTCTCTCTGACAAAATTACATTTAGAATGTGTTAAAGCAAAGCTTCTGTAGGTCTCATACAGGAATAGAGTTTGGTAAGAACTGAAAGTATCAATAAAGTACATGATGAATCAATTGATTTTATGTCGTTTAAAAACGGGCATATAATAGAAAATTATCTTCAAAAATTGAAATATACTGAAACCCCAAGATATAACATACTATTGAGCACTAAGAGAAGGTGAAGAATGATTCAGATTTTATCTTATTGCACAAGTTCATAATTAAAGCTAAAGAAAGCAGGAAGAAGAACATATCTACCCTCTGCATAAGCATGCCCTGCTTTTTTTTGTTTGTATGTTTTTCAGACTGTAACATTAACTTCATTTATTTCAGTCTCACTTTGAAGTAACTCCATGGTATTCAGCTGATAGCAAGTGCATTAACAGAAGATCTTTGTACATTAGAGGACTTTGGTATGTTTTGCAGTAGAGTGTTAAGCAGCAACTGTTAATAAAGGACCAAGACACCAAACACTCAGTAGGAAAACTGGGTTGCTTTTAAACAAGTATCACAGTTACCATTATAAGGTACTTTGCTACTTACAGGTTGGCGTTGAGCAGTCCCTTGTGTTGTGATACAGTCGATGAAAGTGTTTGCTACACTCTGATGAAAATGTGACTGGCCCTGTTTGAAAGCAAGCAGGAATTAACCACAAGCTCTCACTGTCACTGCTCTGCAGCTTCAATGAATGAAAACAACACACAGAATTAAGTTCCTTTTTTGTTGGCTGAAATTGCATTTAGTCTTTTACTATACCTTAAGCAATTATGATGCAACAAATATACTAATACTACTGAAGTAGAAGAAAGAAATACTATTGCTACACCTTTATGCTCATAATATGAGAAACAGAAGAATGATCTGTGGAAATTATGGGCTAGCATAGCCTTTAAATTCCAGTACATCAAAATTAGCAGTAAAATTTCTATACAATGAAAATGAAAAAGGTGCAACTACAGGCAAATTTAGTTTACTCAGTAGTTATATGTAGTCTTATGTAAAAGGAACCTGGAATGTGGTCATTATTTCTAAAGATAAATAAAAAATAGTATTCTAAAGCAATATGAGTTTCTAATCCCTTCAAAGATGAAGTACTTTCATGTAATAATGCTTCTAATTTGCACTTAGATGGTTTATGAAATTCTTAACATACAGTGTGGGTGTTGAGGAAAAAAAAATACTTCTGAATAGCATCTAGGAACTTCATCTGTTAAAATAATCCTAGTAAGAAAGGATGCAGATGTTCAGGAGGCAGGATGGGCCTCATCTTTTGGATGAGGCAAATCCCTGTCTGCCCAGAGCATAACATGCTGCTCCCTTCTCTGGATATGCAGTGTCATCTTCTTACATTAATATTTGATAAGAAAGTTGTCCCTGTTCACGGCAAGAGGGTTGGAACTAGATGACTTTTAAGGTCTCTTACAACCCAAACCATTCTATGGTTCTGTAATTCTATAAAAACATGGATCAAAGTTAACAAGTTCCCAAAGAACCCTTCCATAATTGCTGATGGCCCTGGGAAAGTATTCCTGATGACTTCCAAGTTGAAAAGGAGAGCAAAAATGTAATACTTACACCATGTAACCTGCTTAGCAAGATTATCACTGACAGCTCGGGATGAGTATTCTGTGTTTTGGACAATAAACATTGATATAAATTGACATTAACTGAATAAGACTAAATTTAAATCTAAATTCAGCACAAATAGAAATCTTGAGTAAGAATGGCTTGTTTCAGGCAATGCTACTAAAGGATTCATAGAAAGCACACTGCACTGGCTAACTTTCCTGTCGGAGGAAAACACAAGCATTTCTGGGAAAAAAATTGCTTATTTCATAACTTGAAAGGTGGTTTATGAGCCTAATAAAATATACCAAACGAATTCTCTCTAGATAATGAAGCCAAACTGCCATGAGAAGGTTCCTCTCTGTAACACTAAACACACTTGAAGATTAGATATATTTCACAGTAATACATGGATTTCATTAGATTTTTTTAAGCCACCAATAAGCTTCTCAATAAACTGAAAAAGCAGCCTTTGCAACTTTGAACAGTAATATTGTTGCCATTTTTTATCTGAGTGAGTAATTACACTCAAGAAAAAGTATGTAATTTGAAATTATCCAGCATATATGGGGACAATGTTGGGGTTTGACACTAAAGAAATTCCATGTCCCTTCAGATACAGTTTGCTAGCTTTCTTCCATCATCAGAAATAGGCTGTTAATTTTATTTGCGACTTACAGAGCACTCTATGTCAGCTGGCTTTTCAAGCTAAATTGATAGATTGCTTTATGACTCACAAGATTATTTATGATTTTTCCTATAGTCAAGGACTGTTAAATATGGTTCTTCTTTGCCTTTAAAATGTTTCTACTATTCTTGGTATACAAGAAGTGTAAATAATTTTCTTAACTCTGAAACTGTAAAGATAATGGGCTGTAGAGATAACATTCTGATGCCAGAGGGGTTTTTTGATAATTTGATTATTACATTTTATAGATTTTAGGAATACAGTAGCTGTAGCAAAGGCAAATTTAGTGTGTTAATATTTCTAGTAGCTTAAGTTTAATGTAACCTCTATCACATATCCATAGCTCGAATTCTCTGAGTTTAGTCTTGCTTACAAGGTAAAACACTGAAGAATATCAGAAGGCTTGCCACAGGAGACATAAACAGGGGCAGAGTGACCCAGAAATCAGAACACTGGAAGAGCTCCAGAAGTCTGAGGAAGAGGAAGATGAAGAGCAAGGGGTCCCAAGCAACCCCCAACCTCAAATCAGAGGGGCTGGGACTGGGGCGGGACAGGGGTGAACCAGGATATGTGTAAAATAATGACTGGATAGACTGTATTATAAAAACCATGGAAATTAGAGTTTGGACACGCGCGTTGATGTATTCCTGGACAAGCCTAGCTCATTAAACCCACTGCCTACTTATCTCCTACAAAATTGGCTTGGAGTCTTTTTAACAGACTTTTGCAGGCAACAGTTGATTTCAACTTCTCTCATTTTTTTCACAATCTCATTAGTTTAGGATGTCCTAACTATTGAGCTAGCAAGAACTACAATTGAGAAGTTTAATTAATGAAGGTTGCTAGAAGAAGGATTATGATCGGAGGTGTAGGCAGAAATTCTGAGCCAACAAATAAACCTTCAGTATTTTGGAACAATCCTGTTTTCCTTATTCATTCCAGCTAATGTTAGTCAAGTAATTTCAGCAATTTTGATGGCAACTATTCATGCAGAAAAGGACTATTAATTTAATGAATAGCTCCAGAGACAGGCCTTCAATTATATCTTTCTCTTTCTCTTTTCTATGATTTAATAATCTCAAAATACCTTCTGTAAAAAGCAAGGTTGTTTTTCACTGGTTTTGAGTAATGAAACTCTTTCTGTACTCATTATTTAGCTTCACTAGATTCTTATGTTGAGCTTTATACGGTAGCTGAGGAGTTTCCAAAGTTAAAAATTAAAGGGAAATGGATTAAGTACTAACATAAACAAATCTTTCCTGTCTGTCCTTCACAGGAGAGGAATATTCAGTACTGCTGTGCTACACAGCATAGCATAGTTTGAATCTCTATGTGAATCTTTTTCTCATATGGACTGAAAATGGGCAGGTTCATAATGCTCTTGTTTACTGCAAGAGTGCAGGGCCAGCTGGCTCTGGCACATTTCCTGTAGTTGCTCTTAGGTTGCAGTTAGCCACTGGCAGAAAGATCCTTAAAGTTTTGCTTTTCCCAAAGGTTTGAGTACACTTCCCCCATGCAAAAGAGACAACATATTCCTTCCTTTCTTGTCAAGGACTGCCTGAAATTTCCAGCAAAGAGGAAATGCATAATTATTTCCAATTCTCTTTTTCATGTTCTTACTGCCAACTATTTCTTTCTTTTAGTTTTACTAATCCAAATAACCTTGAAAATCACAATAGATTTGCAGTCTAATACTTTGAGACCTTCATTCTTCTGATTTACAGAACAGTTGGAACTGCAGAGTAAAGAATCAGTGCAAGCACCTTGCTATTGGCAACTCTCATTGCACATATTCATAGAGTACAATATTTTTCCCAGTAGCTACAAAACAGAGTCCCAAAGGTAAGTGCATTATACAACTCCATCTCAGTTTTCAAGTACTGAACTATAATCCTCATAAATTTTCACATTTGAAACAGCAAGTTATTTTTCTTTTTCATGATTTAATCCTTCCTTGTTTTATTTGTTTCCAGTGTTAAAATACGTCCCACAAGTATACATCATGAGATGGAGGCTAAAAAGCTTCCCTGATATGGTGAAAACTTACTTGGCCACATAGGTCTGTTTCTGAAAGATATGTTCGTCCAATGAGAAGTTTTAAAATTAGTGAATGTGAAAAAAAATATGGAAAGCATCAATAGAATGATAAAAAAGAAACAATAGCTTTTAAATAATGTTTTAACTGACCATGTTTTGAAAGATATTTTAGGCCAGATAATTCAGTTGATTAGTCAATGCAACTAGAGTTTTTCAAAACTTTCTAGTCCTAAAAAAATCACATTTTACTTCAAAAATGTTAAACTTGGTGTCAAGCCTCAAAAAACCTAATGGTGTGATTCGTTTGACTACTTAGAATAAGCACAAGTATAGGAGAATTTCAAGCACTCAGCTGCCTTACCTGTGAAATGTTTTATGAACTTGTCTTTTAGGCTGGAATCTCTTGGAAAAATTTCTGAGGAGAGAAGAAAAAAATATGCAATTATGTAGCATAGAAATTACAATAAAAGCCCTGAAAGCATATTATGACAAGATGTCTTGAGGTAAAGAGACCAAATAGCTTCCCAAATAAACTATGAAATTATTTTTCATAGTTGGGGGCGGGGGGTGGGGAGATCAGTGTGTAAAAAGCATTCTGAAATATTTCAGGTAATTCACAGATAAATACCAAATGGTCATCCTACAAAGCACTGTCAGATTTTCTGACAATAATTTCTGCACATCTTAGGTCTGAATGGGGCTGTAAGAAAGACTACAAATAATACAAACATATCATCCTGTTATGACCAGTATATAAGTACCTGAACAAATAATGTTAAACATGTAGATAAACACAAACCAAATACCACTCCCTGGGTTTTGAAATAACGAGTACCTGAGAAGTCTCCTACAGATCACATAGGCCATGCATATTTTAATTGCACTATTAGTCCAAAAAATAGTTCTCCTCTCCTTTGAAAACTGATCTGAATTTTAAAATACTCCCCTTTGCATTTATGGCATTTTTTTACCAAAAAGTGCAAGACAGTACAAGCCTCATATCAGCAAAGGAATCATGAAGAACAGATTTTTTTTTTTAACTAGGATGCTTACAATAGAAACTTTTTATTCAAGTAAATATTCTCAGAACTGGTACATCTGCCCCCAATCTCATAAACTTTCCACTTAAAAATATTAAAAAATTCTTGGTCACTACAGTTATTACTGCAGACAATAACCTGTATATAGCAGCCATCTTTTTTGTCAAATTCAAATGAAATACCTTTCTTAGCATTAACACAAGGAATATTATTAACTCATAGCATTAGGACCTGCAGTTAAACATATTTATTCACTAAAAATACTTCCTTACAGCTAATGTAATTTTAAATCTTTGTATTCTCCTTTCTTTTTTTTTTTTTCATTTTCCCATCTGAATTAACATTTATCTCAGAGGATAGCAAATTTCTATTCATACTATAGGAAGATGTTGGTTATTTACCAAGATAAATTCTAAGCACTGGCTTTAGGCAGTTTTTCAGAGGTTACCTGAGTGTATTTTTTGGCTGAGATTTGGAGCTCAAATGTCCAATTCTTATTGCAACTTAGTAAGGTTAGGAGATACTTCAATTCAGATTCCTCAAAAATATCAGTTTTAACTAATTTGTTTACTTATTGCAGGTGAAATTACAACCCTTCTCCATTAAACTTAGAATTTTACTGACACGAAATATGAGACAGTTTAAAATTACACAGAATGCAGGTTATGAAAAGGCAAAATAGGGAAACCGTGTGAAATTTGAATGAGATGACTCAAGTGGACAAGTTCTGACAAATAACTGTAGCTTGGATTAGGCTGGGAACTGGCCACTCTTGCTCTGACAAAGACCATGTAGACATAGGCCCTTTCAACATTCATAGAATTTGCTATGGGAACAGTAGCTGCCTTTTGCCTCATAAAATTCTTTGGGAAAGGTCTGTATACAGTCACAGCCCTCACCCATTAACGCCCAGAAGGTAAAACAGCAAGAGCTAGGCATTGCAAGGATAAAATTGCAGCCACAGCTGCGTTGGTAAGCCTGCGAAGGAACACTGAAAACTCTCCTTTCCCCAAGTAATCCACACTGGCCCAAGGTTCACACCAGCCCAGCTTTGCCTGTTCCAGTGGGGAAAACTAGGTCAGTTTGGCGTTGAAAAGCAGCTGAGTGATAGAGCCTGCATGCCTGCAGCTCCCCTGCTGCGGCTGCTGTCCCTCCAGGCAGCAATCAGCTTTTCAACATATACCCATGTTTCAGCTTTCCTCAAGTGTTCATTTTCTTAATAATACAGTGCATTTGCTTGGTAAAACACAATCAGAGAGTGCCAGCTCTGCACAAAACAACCTAAGCTCATTTGTATAAGAATCACGGTCAGTGCAGGTTACTGGAACACTTCTGTCCAATGGCTCTAACGGCAGAGGAAGCTCCCCCTGAACTATGAATTGCCCAACACAAGCACAGTCATTTTCTTCCTTCTTCCAGCAGTGTAGCCAACCCCTTCTGTCATATACAACTATGAGGCTGAGATCTCAAAGGACTTAGCATTTCAATCAAACTCATGAACAGCTTCTTTCAATAGGATATGTATCACTGACTCCTGATCACACTGCAGCCAGAAATAGGATATCAAGTCCATACAGGATGCTTTTATAAAGCAGTGAAAAATCATCATGACAAAACCTCTGAGCTCATTTTTCCTGGCTTCTAACAAGCTCTTAGTTACTCCAGTCATAGTTCTTGTGTTATCTATCACCTATTAAGGCAGATAGCTTAATATCCATTATCACAACGAAAACTCACATCCTTACAATGCAAGTAAAGTTCCTTTGATATATGAATTTCACAAAAGAAATGCAGAAACATTAATATAATAAGATAGATTTGCAAAGAATTACTAAAATCAAAACACTTCAAAGTCAGAGTGGGCAAAACCACAAAAGAAACAAGAAAACAAAACAATAAAATGTAGTAAGTGTGAAATCCATGTGAACTGGATGTATTGAGTGGAGAAAGTTTACTCAAACTATTCTTGCCTCAAGACCACATTACACAAACTGGTAAAATACAGCCAGTATATACCCCAGGGGATATAGTAACAATATTTTTAATCAGCTGGGTGAATATTTAGGCTGTGGCATTTTTATGCCCAGGCTTACAATCTGCACTGCTCACCAGAGAGAGTACCTCTGAGTTAAAAGGCACTTGTGAGACTCACCCTATGTGCAATTCTGGGCAGAATCTCAGTTTATAATCATAAACAAGCTTAGTTCAATGATTTATTTCTTATTTACATTGGGATGTCTATGTGTATCCTTACATAATTACTCATCCGAGGCAAAACGCTGCCCGTCCCACACCCCTTCCAGAGACAGCAATGGCCATGGACAACTGTTAAATGGTGGTAGGACAGATCTGATGCTGGATCTTCTTTCTAAAATAGTAGGAAGACTTAAGGCAAAATTTAGGGACAAGACAAATTTTGAGGTTTTTCCAGCTCTGCTTCACAGAGAGAATGGTTAAGTTTATACTGTGAAGTTGGTTCTAAACTGTCTATACTGTTAATTTTATCAAGTTGACACTTCACAGAAGGTCTCGTGGCTACAGGTAAGAGGTGATTGGGTCTGCCTGAGTTTTATCCCATGCTGGGATAAATGGGATGATGGGAAGAGCTAGCAAGTTCTGAGCTAAGAATCAGTGAGCAACAGCTGCTCAAACTCCCCATTCTCACAGTTTGTTCTAAACTTTGAAAAGTTGATTTGAGCCACTGCTGTAAAGCTAATTCCCTAGAAAATTCTTATGCACACTTTACGATTGTTATTCAGCACTCAGAAGCTGATATGAATATTTAATTTTTCAGTAATCTGGGTGTGATTACAAAAAGGTGGAGGACTACTACATCACAGCCTGGTCTAAAGCATGTCCTCAGCTTGCAACACAAGACATAGTTGCTTCATTTTGTGTGAATCTTTTCAACATTCTGTGTCTTCAGTTTCTATGTTTTGTCTGTTCAGATGACAAAGCTGTGACAGCAGATGCTGACTTTTATCCTATGTTTGTACTGTCTCCATTATCATGACTTCATAATTGTGCCTGGAAAACCCATGTCCTGATAAAGGATAAATCACAAGAGCAGTGCTTGCAGCCCTGAAATAAGCTAAATCTACGCAACAGTTCATTGACCTGGGGCATGAAACCTCCACATCCCTAGACGATATGACTGTGGTAGAAAAAAATCAAGATCTGAATTTAGTTTTGCTCCCAACAGGAAGCTTTTTCATATTTTTAGTTTATTCAGAGGGGCACTGTCAATCCGACAGCAAAAATTACTCCTGCTCTTGGCCTAGTCCAGGTCTACACCAGAGGGATCTACGTCTCACTGTACAGGAGGCAGGCACAGAAAATTTGAAGTAACAGAGCCTGGGCTCTGTTTCATTGACAAAGTCCATTAAGATTTCTATATAAAGAAAAAAGATAAAAGGCCTTCATCAAGAATCTCTTTGTAGAAATATTCACACATCTAAAAAAAAATTTAAAAGTTAAAAAAATTAAAAACCCTACAAACAAAACCAAGCAAAAAAAAAACAACAAAAAACCAAAGAAATGAACAAAAAAACCCCACCCAAAACCCCAGAAACACCAAACCCTCCAAAACTATATTTCTCCAGTTACTTAAATAAATTAAGAAAAAAATCAACTTATGAAGCACTTGTGGAAAACCTCACCATGGCAAGTGAATGTTTCAGAAAAATGTATGTGTATCCAATAGAACATGAAACCAGAAATTACATCAGTTATCACTATACCTTTTTCTGCCACCTAAATTATATTTGTCAGATTGACATGCAGGTGCTACGTGCTCTCTACAACACACTTCAGCATTTAAAGCATCACATTTTTTTTACTAGGTTTGATAATTACCATTTTCCAGAATATTCATAGTTAATTCAGAATATCCATTATTAAGTTGTACAACATTCCTGGAAATGACGCATCACATGATGGAATAACAGATGTTTCTTGTTCTCATGTTGTTCTGCACTTCAAGAGGTTACTTAACAGTTAGGTGGTTTGAATGATCATAACCTTGCAGAAATTTGTTTGCAATATATTTTGTCCAAGATAGTCAGTAGTAATGACTATAGTCAGTAATAGTAATTTCATTATATCTTACAATGGTTTTATGATCTGATTGGTTCTTATTCATTCAAGTAAAGCAATTTTGAGTTAATACACCTGTCTATTCTTCAGCAAGAGCAATGCTCTTTGTAATTCTTTCCTACTCACATTTTCTCTTATTTTATAGTTCTCTTTAGTGAAATTAATTTTAATACAAAGCAATAAATTTTAACAGGTCTTGCATTACCAAACTAATAAATTTTTCCTAGTTTAATTTAGATTTACCTAAATTTTGCACAATGGTCACATATACAATCTTGCAAAGATCTCAATTCCCATGTTTTCTTTAAATTTATTTTATAACTGTAGCATTTAGAAAACCAATGCTGAGCATTTTCTTCTTTCTACCTGTAATATGGCAGAAGAAAACTGTCAGCAGTAAGATGCAGCTAACTCTTCTATTATAAGTATAGATGCAGGCTTCCAAAATATTATGGTATGAAAATACCGTGTAGAGGGTTTTTTGTTGTTGTTTTTTTTTTTTTGTTGTTGGTTTGTTGGTTTGGTTTTTTGGGTTTTATTTTTTAATATCATTTCATGTCATGAAACTGCTTAAAGGACAATATGTATTAGTAGAATTTTAAACAAAAGTGACATTTTAAAGGACAAGACTCTCCAAAATTTCAACTTGTACAAAGGTTATATTTGTTCATAGTATATGGATAAATCTTGCAGCAGTTGAAATATCATGTTTCACAAATATTGGAACCCTGAAAGTAAAACTGTCTTGAGTACTTATATAGACAAGTCACATTTATTTAGATGGACATTTTCTTTACTATAAATTCTCCACAGTGCCTAAAGATGGCAACCCTTGCTTACTGTGACAATATCACAACGTGAAACACTAGGAGGAGGAGGTTTGCGTGTTTTCATCAATCTCAAAATGGTTTAGTTTGCACAAACATAAAATGTGTGTTGATATAAATGATAGTAAAATCTTCCAAATGTAAATTCATAATGAAGCTTATAAGGTCTCAGAAGAATATAAGCTATAGAGGTGAAACTCAACCAGAACATGATAATAGTACCCAAATAAAGTGATATGCTAGGAAAATGAGTGAATGGAATGACATTGCAATGCAAGGACGAAAATATAATCAGCATGAAATCCTGCAAAAACAGTGTTTAAAGAAACCAACAATACAAAACATATTCAGAAACCTTGATGTTCCACACCATCTTTTCTCTGCATAATTTAATCTACGTATGTAATTATTCTGACAAATTTTAGGAAGAGATATATTCCTTATTTAAAAAAAAAAGATGAGTTTTGTTCAAAATCAAGAAATAAATTAAAAAATAGTAAGATAAGGCATGCTAGTGGAGAAAAAAAATGATGTTAATGTCCATTTGTAAGAGTTCAGTATGGTGTAGAGTAAAGCATAGGTGTTTGACTACAGTGGTGTATTTGGGAATCAGGTGATAGAATCATCATCATGGCTAGGCTTCGTGAACGAAGATTTGGGAAGGGCACTACCCACGCTTGCTGCAAGCGTGCTGATGGCTAAAAAGGCCGATACAGGATAGGCAGGTCCGGTCAGAAAAGGTGATAGAATAACCTGTGAATAAATGGAGCATCAAGCATTCAATTACAGATTTCACCCAGGTATTCCTGCTAGAGGTAGACACAAACATGGGGTCACCACTGTGGGCACCTGTCAGAGGGAGTCAATCCCAATCCCTGGCTGAGGCACTTTCCACACCATGGTTTCACAGAGCTTGGGAGAATAGCTCCTAACACAGCCCTCAGCAGCATATGACATTAAGCATAATTGATTCAAGTAACATCTACTTCTGTTTTTAGTGCCCCAATCAATTAAGGTCTCAATTTCCTACTTTCATTATTATACTTTGGCTGTGACCAGATTGCACAAAACTCACTCTTGGGTCCATGGCTGGACAAAGCTCTTACCTGAAAAACTGAGGACTTCCAGCAGCTTTGGCTAGGCTGGAAATTCTAATTTTTCTATGCTGTTATTCCATTGTTACCAGAAAGATATTACCTTTTGTTCTGCATACAACAGCCATATTAATATAGATTGAAATGTTTCTCTGGATCCTCATGAGGTGTCTGAAACAGCAGAGAAATAGAGTATGCACTTCTTTGTTGAAAATGTGTGACATTTGTATTCCCCAGTAAGGGATCACCAATTGATTCTGAGGTCCCATAAGAGTGTTAAAAATCCTGAGGATGAATTTTTGGTTGTATATGTAATGTCTTTCCTACCTCAGTATTCCACGGGGAGGCAAGAAAAAACACGGTTGTGAAACATAAAGAAACTCCTTCCTTCATTAACAATCATAAATCATTAAACATTTTCCAATATTTGTGTTAGAAATAACTGCCATATGAGAAAATATCTGCTTAAATGATGTAATTTAATTCTCTTAGACCACTCATCTGTGATTTCTACCACTTAAATGAATTGTATTTCTTACTTTGTCTTGCTCTTTTTCTTCGTTTTCCCACAATTAAAATCTTTATAATAATTTCTATATCCTTAGCAATTTGTTTGCTTATACATTCCCACACACCATGCTTTCCCCCAACAGATCTGCAATTCATTCCTTCAGATAAGGGAAAATATCTACTTCTGTGTGCAGTATTCCAAGAAGTCACTGTATTACTACTCCATTTAAGTAACACGCACAGTCCCCACTTACTGAATACTTTTGTTTTGAGACTTTGATGTGTACATTCTGAGCATAGATGGAAAATGAGTCAGTGCTCCAGACAGACGCATTCCTTTCTGTATGTAATATTGCTGTTTGAAATTCAAAACTTACCAGATTTCTCCCAATGCTATGTAAAGAAGATTACAATAAATCAGCAACTTTGTTTTCATTTTCTATCACTGTCTGCTCTAGCAGGCGAAGAATTATCTGGTATTTCAGAGTTTTCTGGGCAAGAAAAAGCCTGAAATAAACCCCTAAATCAACACTGCTTGGATTCACAGAGAGTGTCTGCTCAAGAGAAAATCCTGAATTATCTATAACTGCATACCACTGCCACCTACTGAATGTATAATATGCTGAATGTACTTATGCATACCTTCCTGCTCTGAGAGCTGAGTTTACTAGGCTTCCCACTAACTCTATCTTATGGGAGCCCTTTAAAAATTCCCACAATACAAAGTGTACTCTAGAGTTTAAGGGTTACAAATAGAGTGCAATTAAGAATTCATAATTAATGACTTGGCCAATTTGTCTTCTCAAAGAGTAGACATAAACAGTATTCTAATCTCTCTGGATTTATTTGCTGTCCATAAAGTCTTTGTTTGGCAGTACAACTTTATTTAAAGAAAATATTTGGAATGCACATTGTGATATATGACTGTACTGCATTAGTCAAGTCCTAAAATGCTAGTTCTGCTCTCATGTCTAACAAATGCTTCTATGTTTAATTACTTGTCCAGGTTTGAAACAGTGCTTCTAAGGATACTTAAACTAACTACTTAACATTTACTTTCCCTGGTATTCATTCCAATAATATTTTTCAGACGTGAGCATGGCAAATACTCTTTTTAAATGCTGATAAATTGATATATCTTCAAATTCCCCTAGCTTTAGTTTTGAACACAATATCTGGTGTTTTATATATAAAACTATAAGACTTTATTCTGTAACATTCACCAGGAATTTGAGTAATGAATAGGCTGTGACATCAGGCAGTGTAGAAGTACAATGGTGTGACCCCAAAGAGAAAGCCTAACAGGGTCTGCTTTCATAATGGTTGATAAAGTTTACCTTGTCAGGCATCACTGGCAAGAACATTACATTAAAAAAAATCAGTGTTACTCTTGCATGTGCCAAAGATGGGCATAAAAGGAAGCGCAAGCTTCCAAAATCTCAATCTGGCATTTAGTCACGATTTCTATTTTTGTCCTCTTTGCTCTGCCAATCCATCACATGTAGTGCCAACCATTCATTCTTATACTAAAATGTCTATTCACCTGTGTCTTCTCTCTCTTACTCACCCCCATAAGCCTTATCTACATCAGCTGCTCCCTTAAATCCAGGGCAGTTAGTAACTTCAGGGCATTCACAGGAGTGTAACTGAAATGTATTCGGTTCTACCAAACTTCAGTATTGGAAATACTAAATATTTTTTAAAATGCACAAAGTATTGTACAAAGGTATTCCTAAATCTACCACTAAAAACAGATAAGGACAACTCCTACAAATGGTAATAAGATAAGAAACTGCCCACACTGAAAACATACAAAGAGCAAAGCCATACTACATTCATAATTTAGCATGCCCAGTTTTTGTCTGTAGGTTTTATATGTCCTCATAACATTTGTTTGATGGATTGACATACGCACACTACAGATGTGAACAGATATGAAGTATTTCAAATTTCTCATTATTCACTTTTTGCTTGGAATGGAATATTCATGATTTCTTTAAGATTTCTAAAAACAGTCTTGAAGTTTAGTTTGAAGTGCTGGCTTTTTATAAGTGACCAGGGTCAAATGCCACTCTCACTGATGGCTGTAGAGTCCCCCTCACTCATCAGCACCCCATTAATGTAATTGCAATGGAATTATGGAAGGCATTTTGGACCCAAATACTTTTCAACTGTATGGTTATTATGGAGACACTCAGGTGGGTACCAAGGAAACAGATGACTAACTAGAAACACCTAATTTCAGCTGGATTTATAGACTTTATTTGAATGATGTGTCAGTAAACTTTAGCAACGCTGTTATAAATAGTACAGAAGATGCTGTACATACTATAATACAATATAAATAGTAACGGAGAAGGCTAATGTGACCTGGACCTTTCTTCAAGAATAGAGGGATATTTATTTATCTCTACTAACTGATAAACTGGCAAGACAAGTTTTACACTAGCTAGGCACATTCCAGTTCTTTGAAAAAGGTTATGAACAAGATCCTTGGATGTGTTGCCTGAAATAGCAGATGGCTGGATTTAACAAATCCAGTAGGTTTCAGCCAAATTATTCTAAGTGTGGAATACCAGTTTTAATTCAACAAATCACTATCTCCGTTATGTTTTATGTACTATTATCCCCATTGGGTCATGGCCTATGAGCAACTAATAGGGAGAATTTTCTCCTTAAATCCCTACTACTATATGGAGTCCTTCTGATTAAATTATACATCTTACCTATAAACAAGGCAAGCTTGTAAAGATATGAGGATAAACCATGTAAAGTGGGTTCTTTCTACCTTGAGAAGAAACACATCAGTTTGATATGGTGTTTTATTCCTAACTCCCTCATTCTTTGTTTACTGCAAATCAATCTGAATTAATTTGATTTACCTACTATTGCATTACAAAGGAATACAAGGGATTAAAAATTAAATGTCTTAAGCTCCTTGCCATATTTTTGGCACAGGGTATATCTGTAAGTAACATCCCACTGATTAAGCTAGTTTTTATGAAAAAGATGTCAATCATCTAGTCCCTTTTTTGGATGTTTCAGATTGTAAAACATCACCGAAAATCAACTGAACTTGGGTGTACATCATGAGAGAGAGAACTTTTAGAACAGTGTCTTTTTGTCAAGTTTCTCTTTCTGAAGCACCAAAGCCACAATTGTGCTTCTGTCTCAGAAGGCGTTATGTGCTCATTTGTATTCTAAATTTATATGCTAAATTTGTGCTCATTTGTATTCTAAATTTTCCTCACTGCTGCAGTTTTCTTTTCATTCATCTGTCATACAAAATGAATGAAAGCGAAGTTTGTCCTCTTTTTTAAGAAAGAAGACCTTTAGCCCTGTAATTCTTGTAGCTCTCTATTAGATCTCACAGGACATATTGACAACAGAGTGTCCTGGTCAAAGATCCTGTGCTATTGCAGCTAGTATCATGGCACTCTTGCCCACACAGTCCATCCCAAGCACAATCTATGGGAAACCTGTCTTTTTTCGTGCAGGTGGAGGGAGATGAATTGACACAAAGTCCTCTGAGACAAACTTTTGCCTCCAGGTTTTTTATGCTTCAGGTCAGTTTTGCAACAGAAACTTTCACAAAATCAAATCAGTAACAGCAGACAAAGCAAACATACTGATTGTACTTGACTTTGCTCTTTTACATTTTATTATGCTGCTACTTGAGAAGGAGACAGAAGTTCTTTCCTTTATAGCCCAACTTTCTAAGTTGAACTCAAAGGACCATCTCTGAGACACCCCAACTGCTCATGTTTCCTCAGTTTCCCACTCTCTGTGATCTACATCCACATACTCTACGTAAGTGAAAGCACCTGTGACAGTACAAGGGAGGAGACTGAAAAACACATCCATACATAAGAACAAAAGTAGGAGAAACAGGTATAGAAGTGTTAGGTGTTCATCTTCTATAGCTTGAAGCACCTAGAAAGGATACAAGGCACAGGAGAAAGACACCTATTTATCATTCCCGTTTTTACCCACACCTAGGTCAAGTCTGCAGAAGCTATGGAAGAAAACTATTTTTAAATAAGTCCCTCCAGTAGCCTTAGCAAAAGAAAAGGTTGACTTATAGTTAGGGGAGGATGATAAAGATCTGTTCACATCCATGGAAGGACCCAGATAGGCACTGACTCTACTCTACCCTGCCCATGCCCTACTTGCCCAGATATTGCACTTTGCCTTCTCCCCTCTCTTGCATTCTTCTTGGCCTCCTCACCTTGTCTGGTCCCTGCTGAGCTGTGAGTGGGAACAGAGAGTGACAGGAATAGTTAGCAATCGTTGCTATGAAGAAAACTAACAGCACGAACAGTAATTCCAGGGAGGCCTTCCCATCTCAGCAGAGCAATGACTATTTACGGCCTGCAAGGGGTTGCCAGCCCAGTTCAACCTCCTCTTAAGGGCAATAGATTATACCTAGAGTTGGCTCCTTCAAGCCTGGGCACTGAACTTTGGGAAGGACGTAACCTGATGCTGGAGCGAGGTAACTCACTCAAGCTACAGAAGAAATATTTAACCATGTCTGAAGTGTCAGAATAGGTGGACAGGGGATGGAGAGGATCATTTTGCCTACTGTGAATTATTCAGGTTTTTCGACACTGAGACTATTATGTTCTTCCTTTACCCCTTTTTCTTTGCTTAGTTCACCATTTGTGAAGGGAATGTAATTGCTCACTAAGTGCTTAGACACTATATTTTCATTTCTCAGAAAAAGAAATCACACCTTGTTGCTGGTTAAAAGACCGCTGTAACAGTATTGTTATCATCATGAACTTGGAAAAGCTGAGCCCTAGCTGGGGAAACCAGCACCTAAAAACTGCCTTACCTAAATCAGAATATTTCACACAGTATTTTCTGAGTATGTCCAGAAATATGATACTAAATAATTTCTCTATACTCTGTTACTTTATAATGTCATCAGTTACATGCTGTACCAAGGTATTCATCATCCAATTAGAATTTGTAAAAATATATGTCAGTTGGTAAATTGGCTCTAGGTATTTCCAAACATTTTTCTTTCTGTCACCTGTTTATCAATATTTCACCTTGTCACTAGAACTATGTGAAGGATTTTAGCCAGGTAATGGAAATATATTTCAATAGCACATGGGAAGCCTACTCCCAAAACCATC
Organism: Poliocrania exsul; assembly: GCA_035041345.1. NCBI lineage: Eukaryota > Metazoa > Chordata > Aves > Passeriformes > Thamnophilidae > Poliocrania > Poliocrania exsul. The sequence continues at coordinate 111,426,050 of JAWWLZ010000082.1, forward strand.
ACCTTCTTCCTGAATGTCAGGTTGTCAGTCAGCTCCAGGTAATTAAATTTTGGTTGTAACTAAAAATTCCTTTTGTTTTCATGTGCCACTATCCTTCTTGTGATATTTTCCTCACTCTTGTAAAGCCTACATGATTAAACATGTTTTTTCTTTTAATAGAGAATTTTAAAATACTAAAGAAAGCATGCAATAGTGTAATGATAAGATAAAAAAATATTTCCTCTTATTTATAAAGGTAACAAACATCTCTTATACATTTATTGCAAGAAAAAGAAATATCAAAAAAACCACAAACAATCTCCATGAAGTTATAAGGCTTTTAGATTTACAGTTTCCCAAGGGGATATTTATAAAATAATGTCTTTGAGTTAGGGCACAGGTCTAATTCTGAGACTGTCAGAACTGTAATGCAAGACTACAATAAAGGGAGAAAAAATCATGTACATCTTGATTTATCTCTTTGAAACTGACAACTATTGGAAATCATGCCTGAACCTGCAGTTCCAATTTCCATGGTTAGTCACAGAAGCCATTGTTTGAATATCACATTTTGTAATAAAAACTAAGAGCAAGTAAGGAAATGCATTCTGTTTACAATCTTAGCTTATGTCTACAATAATAAACAACACAGCAGTTGTGTACTAGCAGCTCTCTGGATTCCCAACTGGTACAAGGAATTATTCTAGGAACTGGTGTACTTTCAAATAACACATTTTCAAGGACTGAAAAACACTGGAAGAAGAGTATGCCCTGATTCTGTTCTCCTTGATTTCAGTGGGAGCAACACCACGTCCTCAATCTGTGTGTAACTCACATGATCTACTTAGCTAAACAATTAAGTCACAGCTCTGACATCTGATATTTATTTTAAGTTCTTTGAGCCAGATTCTCTTCTCTGAGCCAACCTTTTTCTGTTCTGGTGGCACAAAGTCTATAACAACTGTGGATTTTCCCAGTTGGAGATTCTCATAGCACAAATAAGTCTTTACCTGTCTGGCAAAACCAGCTTTCATGTTACTTCCTCCTCCATTGCACTCTCTGAATCTTCACCATCTTATGTGAAAGAGTAAGAAGCCTGGCTACAGCCATCATTACCGTGCTTCAAATATTCTTAGCCTGCATGCTTGCCTCTTCAAATTAAAACTATTGGGTTAATTTTAAGTAATCCTTAGGCTATTGTAAATTAAGTAAAAACATAGTATGCTATGATGATCTTTCTGTGGTATTTCAGAAGATATATAACTGAGGATCTGTCCAATGCGTGTTACCATATGAGACATCTCAGAAGTTCTGAACCCTTGAACTTTGGGTCACTCCTATCTGTGCAGGCCATGCTTAATAATTCAATCACAGTGAAAGATCATTCTTAAAGGGAAGACCCTCAATCCAAGCATGCCAACTTTTTAAACTCCCACCTCCACACCAAGAGAACACAGGCTGTGCAAAAGCGTAGCCTGAAGACAGGTTCAATTGAAAAAGCCAACACAAACCAAACAGAGTGTTTGTCAACCACTGCCTGAGCGGGGAACCTTATGGTAAATGGCTGCTCCTTCTACATTACTGTAGGTGATGCACCCAATGAAAATATCTTCAAGTGAGACTAGTTCAATGGAGATGAAAAAAATCAAGGTGTAGTTTAACACTGCTCTTATTTGAGTTCACGCTAAGCAATCATGCAGAGTGCAACAGATCTGCCGGGGAATATGAAAGCTCACAGAGTGACTGCCTCACATATATGCTGTGGGAAGTAATGTAACAATGCTAAGTCACTGTGAAGGCAGCACCAACTATTCAAACTTCATCCACATCTTTGAATATGTTCACATTGTTAAGCAATTGCTCAACTATTTTACTGCAGTATCAAGATGAGATGCAGTCACATCCTAATCCCTTATGTCTGTGCTCTTGTTTGATTACCCAAAATCTGAAGCTCTCCAAAAGCATATGCCGGTACATAGTGTAGGCCACAGGTCTCATCCAGTGACACACAGTGGCCTCAGTGTCACAAACAGATATTTTTGCATTATAGATTCTGTCTTAGAGAGCTGAAGAGGTGTTGGTTTCAGAAGCAACTGGAAGCAGGTAGTAAGCAGATTCACAAAATAGAAAAAAAGGTAAAAATAAAGAGATGTAAGTATGGAAAGCATGGTTAATCTAAGAAGAAACCAAATGTCTGCTTGGATATCCCACTTATTTCATTGCATCCCATTTAGCTAGAATGCAGTTGTGACCCACTTCTGGGGAGAATTCTGTTCTAAGGTGCAAGTTCCAAAAAACACGTAAAATGTTCTCTAAATAGCTACCTACCATACTTGTCTTCCAGACATGCACTGGAATATAATGGTCCTACAAAGAAGGCTCACAGCTTTACATACCAAGATTGTTGGCCATGGAAATTAGTCAACTTGGGAGGTAAACAACATCAAAGAGAGCAACATTCAGAATGCAGTAGCCCCTTCTGATTCAATGGTTTCTAATCAGCTACTTTCCAATAATTCATTAAGACTTGAACAAAGAGTTTAAAACATTGCCTTCTCCTAGGGCTTTAGCCAACTGCAATGAAATAATAACAGGATATATTTACAAGGTTGAATACCTTGAACTCAGCTATAATTATGTTTATTAGTAATTCTTCAATGGCTGTTCAGAAAGCATATTTGTATTAGTTAATCCTTGCCTGTGGAGACCTTTATATTTGCTTGGCAAAAGAACATTAAGAAGCATGGATTTAATTTTTTTTTCCTCTCCGTAATCCCTGTTTCCATCATAAAATTCTGTGGGATTGAGAAGTAAGCTAAACATTCTGTATATGATTACTTTTCTGCTGTTACAGTTAAGGATCACTCTAGAAAACAGAACTAGAATGGATAAAGATCTAGATTAACATATTTTGTCAAGATTTCATTTGAAATGTAAAAAATTATTGAACAACTCTACTTTACATTATAAGTCTGTAACAGCACCACACACATACAGATCTGCACTATGTACATAATTTAAAGACATTTTTTTCTTTTCTCCTCTGTCAGAGATGTGAACATGGAAAACACTGAAATACATATTTATTTTGAAAAGCCAATGGAAAAAACCCTCAAAACTATTACAGATATGATGTACAAGTTTATGCAAAAGAGCTCTTCTTTTTATTAAGAGAATTTAATAAGCAGGACCGCACATCCCTCAAACAATTCAAATGAGAAAATGTAGGGTCTTATGAAACCCTTGCTATTTTGAGTATTATGCTGTGAATATCCACTTCCCTCTTTCCAAGAGGAAAGATATATTACAGTGCAAATTGTTCATTAAACTTACAAAAGGATAATTCACTGGAAATAATGAGACACTATAGGTAAGACTGGCAAAACTATTCAAGGCATTATTTACTGAAGCTATCTTTTCCTATTAATTTTTTTCTGTAACAGATAACAATTTCCATTAATGCAGCTACTTGAAATCACTGAACTATCAAGGGAAGTATTTCAAATTAATCCAGAGACAGCAAATTATGCCTGGAAAGTTATTGGAGGGCTCCTGACTGAAGGCAGAACCACTCTTAGAATGAGATACAGAGACTACACATTGATAAATATGAAGAGGAAATTCACATCTTGCAATTCTGCAGGTCTCTATGCAAAGTACTCTGTTTTAGTTGTCATGGCCGCTAATAAATGTAGATTCTGGAATATTTGCATAAATTAAACACAAGAACAGCTGCAATACATCAAAAGCAATATATGAACTAGTTGAATCAACTGAATGAAAGCTGATGACATGTGCTTAACTGCATACAAACCAAACTCAGCACTGACAAACACAGGCAAACTCTACTGGTGTGAAAGGAAATAGAATTGAGTTTGCCAGAGCTTAATTAAACCCAGATCTTTTTTCAAATACGAATAGGCTCCGGGTTGATTGCTGTGCAAATGGTAATGTTTAACTGTACTTTACATTTCCTGTGCTTATTTTAGGAATGTTTCTGTTTCTTTCTGAATTAGAACAGATACAGAACTATCACAGGAGATATAACAGAGAAACCATGGATTGTTAAAGTGCTTCGTTCTAAACTACTATTTTAAAGGCATTCCTAGTGATTGTGTACCAGATTTACACTCAGGCTAAGGTCATTTTACCTTACCACAGTTACATAAGGATACATCTTACAAATTATAAATAGGTTCAAAATACTTTATTTGAGTGTTACATATACATACATCAAATGTAGTGAGTTACTTAGACATACTAATATTGAAGGTTTTATCTTCAAGGATCACAAACAGCTGTAAAATACATGCAAACATACATTTCAGTCAGCCAAAAGGCACCGAGCAGAAAGAGCAGACCGTAAATAGAAAACAGAAAACACTTTTTATATCCTGGGACTGAGTAAGTTTAATATTTCTCTGATTTTCTAATACTACTGTCACTGTTAAAACATTCTGAGATAGAGTGTAACTGCAGAGAAACCGTTACCCTTAATATTCAAGAGATTTTCTATTTATTTTAAGATAACACTTTGTTTGTAATACTTAGTATCTAGATTTTCTTTTTTATTTTTTAGCTCCTTTCTCTGAAAGGGGAAAAAGAGCTATCACATCCAAAAGTAAAGAAGGAGAAACAGGGCTTTTCTGGAGGTGTTGCTTAGTTCTGGGTCAGTGTTCTTCAATATTAATGTGTAGTTTGGATCTGTTTCAAGAATTTTGAAAGCTCTGACTGCAGTTTAGATAAGGGATCTTCCATATTCCCATGCAGCTGAATCACACATATAGACATGGAGTGACTACACCATGCAAGTGATGTAGAGTCACTTTGTTCAGGAGAAGTACGTATGTGTGAAAATTCACTGTACCTGTGCAGGTATTACCCACACAAATTAATTATTTTTCAGTAATCCCTTTCCTGAAAGTCCGAAAATTGCCTGATATCCAGAAAAATTACTTGTTACTGAATAAAGGGGGAAATTTTTATATGTTAACTTTACATGCAAATTTGGAATTTGATCATGTAATAATGGGAAGCACATATTGCAGTGTCTTGCTAAATTAGTACTGACCATTCAAACTTTAGGCGCACAGAATCAAATGCAAGCCTGTTCTAGATTGTCTTATGACCCAGAGGATTTCCCTGGAGAACACAAGAAATCTTCATATTAGTATGTTGTGGCTGTAAGTCTTTGTCGACTGTGGAGAAGACAAGCTTGAAAATCTTTTCCCTTAATATTCTAAACTGAAATTTTAGTGACAGCAGAGAAGTCTCTCACGTGTTAGGCATGCTGTGTCATTAACAGACAAAGAAGTAATTACTCTATTGAGATTAGAGTAATAACATCACAGCTATCTCCTTAGTTATTTTAATCCGATGGGATTTAAGGTTTTGCTAATCCAATGCACATTTCCAGTACTGTCACATATACTGACAAGGATGCATTTCCTAACACTTCATTTCAAAGGTTCCTTCTACTGGAACACATCATAAACAGTAGTGGTTAAGGAAAAAAAAAAGGTGTCTGATTGTTTTCCAGTAGGGTTTTATTCTACTTTTCACCTTTATTTTACAGGCTCAAGTGAAAAGGAAAACATAATTAATTAGCTCTGTGCTATGTCACTCTGGAAGCTGCCTAAAACAAACAAGGAACATGACTACAATTGCTTTGAAGATGGAACCTTAAATGTTTTCCTTTAAGCCAAAGACAGAGATCTCAAATCATGTACAAAGATGTGTACTAAAATACAATCTAAGCAATTTACTTGAATTGACAAAGCTAGTAGACTTTAAAAAAAACAAAAACACAAAAACAAAACAAACAAACCAAATCAAAACATAAAACTTAAAACTTTCTTTGTAAGTTTAAATAATATTCTTAATATGCAAAGTTGTGCCCTTACTAGGAGTGGGGGTTTTTGACTACATAAATTTTAACTGTGTGTTTAAAAACAAAGTATTGAGATCAAAAAGTAGCCACAATTTTTAACTCTGAACACTGTTTTTCACTGGAGTTAAAGCCTGTACTAAGTAAACATATTTTTATGCACTGTTTTAGTAAAATCAGTGGACCACTGCACATCAATGATTTTTGGTGCAGCAGACACTGTAAAACATAGGATATTACAAAAATGGCCGCTAATCAATCAAATGCTTGGATCCTTCATCTTGTTTATAACCTAAAGAATTGTGCCCTCAGTATGTCATCAATAGTCAATCAATTCCCTCATTGGAGCAACTGTTTTCCACTTGACCGACATTAAAAACATTAAAAACCCACAAAACATGAATCAATAGCCTGTAGGACTTCCACAAAAGTAATAACCTCCAATTCGCAAGTGACAAAATGAAACATTCATCTCTGAATAGAAAAGCCTAACCATCAACTGAGGCTTCACAGGAGATAAGCTGCACGTTTCATAGCAAAATGCTTCCCATCATGTATCTTTACTGGATTTTAGTCATTTTAAAAATTTCATTTTGACATATTTTCATCATCAGAGTTAAGTTTCAGTTGTAGCCTCATGGGCAGGAACTATATGTAGTTGCTTAAGTGTCAAAACAAAAGAAAAAAGTGTCCCAGCAACACGTTTTTCCAACTAAGAGCATATATTTCATTCCAAGTAACACTACTCCTGTGTGCATACATTCAGAAACCACTATATTCTTTTCTAGTAGTCTGCTTTAATATTGCCCTTCATCATCAAAACCAGATGTAAGCCAAAAATTATGAAAAAAATTTTAGTACAATACCAGCTGAATGCATGTTGTTAAAAAAAAAAAAAAAAGACTTTCATCATGGCTGTTAAAGTGCACTTATTTGGTGTATTTTAAAACACGTCCTATAGATTATTAACATAAGATATGGTCACATTTAAGTAGTTTTGTTTGTTGTTGGGTTTTTGGTTTTTTTTTTTTACTTTAGTGAAAAGTACTAGAAAAACACCACTGAAAATTTTAGTTCTCTAGAAAACAGGGAGGTGTTATTAAGGGGGATAATTCCCTCCCTCCTACAAACTACTTTAGGTCACATGGAAAGATCTTCTTTACAAATAAGATGATTTCAATGTGGACAGTGGCTCTACATGTATTTTAGACACGGAACCACGTTCCCCTTTCTCTCTGCAGTCTTCCAGTGGCTATTTTCATACATGGTGCATCTCTCTCTGGTCTCTCACTGACTATGAGGCTTTGCTTACAGCTTTACACAGCGACTACTGCTACGTAATTATTTTTATGTGGTGTTAACACTTTGGAAAATATAGTCTACCTTTATAAGGCACCTTTGCAACTTTCAAATCACATGTCATTTGAAACATTGCATCATTATCACTCAAATTACCCTCAAATCCTATTAATTAAAAGAGGAATGTGCGTGCCTATATGTATGTATGTACAGTAACACTTTGCACCTTTTTAAATCTTTCTCCCTGTATACATGCAAATTTAATAATCAACATCTCCAGATAAGAAACAGTGTATTTTCAAGGCTAAAGGCATTACAAAGCCTTACACCTGTGCACTACCATTCTTGCACCTCTCAGAGTCTTTCCATGGCAGACTAACTCGTGAAAACACAAACCAGTAAAACACAGACTTGCCTTTCTCTCTTGATTGAAAAATCAAATTGTGCCTAAAATAAAGAGAAAAAACCACACAAGATATATCAACTCTTCATTGTGCTCACAGGCTCAAGACCAAGCTAGACTAACTCTAAATGCATGCTGTTCCTGAATAACACACAGTTACACACTCAGATCGACTTTGAAACAAAACTTCTGTCTTCTAGGTTATTCAGTTCCTTGCATATTCAAGGAGTCCTTCAGTGTACTTCAGGCCCAGTCTGACATCCAGATTTCTGGGGCCAGAACTGCACACATTAGCAACTGTGTCTCTTGTCATGTTAAATACAGTTTTTACAAAACTATGAAATAAAACAAAACCCCGAAGATCATCTTTTACTGGCTAAGGCTTTCCATATGTTGACACCCTGTCTTGCTCCTGGAACAGCACCTGTCGTCTGAAATGTTTCCTTCTTGGTGTACTGTGGTTCTAACGAGGTTTCTTCCTTCCTGTGTCAGGACAGCTCAACATCAGGTCAATACTCGCAGATATCAAGTGCCCTTCACTGTGATTACTGGGAGAGAGAGCAAAGCCACTTGGAGAGTCAGTGTCATCACTTCATTTGAAGGACTACTCTGACAGACTTCATTATATTTGAAGCCTCTGTGTATGTAACAACTTATGTTTTATCTCTGCTTATCAGCGGTCAGGGTTGGTCCATAGACTTGACATTCTCCACCATGAAATGGAAGACTTCTGGCTTTTCCTAGATTTCAGATGCCTTTGTTCAGTGGCCTGGGTCTACTGACTGGCAGTTATGTTTAACAAACATGCAGTACTGCTATTAAAAGTTATAATGAATAATACATCTAAAACCCCAAGTAGTCAAGGAAAGAAACTTAGCAGTGGTGTGATAGGTCACAAAGGCATCATAACCATGAAGGAACTATCATGATAGATCCAAGCACTTGTGTAGAATTGAATGCTGAAGAAACATATAATCTCTGCAGCATTTGGGACTTAAATAAGTTAGAAATTAAGAAAGTCGGCATGCAAACTAAAGGCACTAGGATGATGGACATCTTACAGATTGGGGAACTAGTACAAAGATAACACTTTCTGGAAGGAAATGCAGGTGAAAAAGAACAGCTGACCTAAAAGAAAAGCAGCAAAGTCAAGGTCCTTTCTATTAAAAACTGCAAAAATTATGCAAAAAGCAAAAATTTCTTATGAATACAAATACAGTTGCAAATATGCATTTGTCAGTATTAAACTTATAGCTGTGTGGAAGTATATATTTGTTACAGGAAGCATCAAGCAAATGGATCAATAAAAGTGGACAGTATCAACTTGTTTAGGAGAATTTATCAAGGAATATTTGAAGACGGCTTTGAGATCAAAATACTACCAAGGTATTTAATGAAAACTAATTCCTTCTCCTCATCCAAATGAAAAACTAGGTTAAAAAAATGTATCCTGTCCACCTGCTTCTTTTGGGTAGAACTGATACCTAATCTTGATACAAGCAGAGGTAATGCTTATTTCCACTGAACTCATTAGGACTGTTTATATTTCTGCCTCATGATGTGGTGAGATTGTCACAGCCCCTCTGATCCTGCCTCAGTAACCACTGGCCTGGGAAGCATATTGTCCTATGGCATCTTTACTGCTTCCAATATGCTTCCTTCAGTTTGTTAATTTATGAGAATATATTTTCTTTTAAACAATAGATCTTGAATATGCAGATTTTGAATTTATTTTAATGCCATGTCTCTCTCAATAAAAATAAACATTTAGAATCTGGATTATTCTAAGATTCTGAATGCAGAATATGTTTGCCTGGTTCTGTTCCAGGAAAGCCTATCCATTAATTTCACAGTAAAAATAATTTATTAAAATACTAGTTGTAGAATCAGTAGTGATTACTATATTCAACAGAATTTATTTGGATTTTTTAATGTAACAGTTACTTTCTTTTGAATGCCATTTCACCCACTGTTTTGCTAATTTCTGAGGTAATGTCTGTTTTGGTAAAATGTGATTTTGGCAAAAGTAAATCCACCTCACCTTCTTTTAAGTCTCCCAAATGCCTAGAAATTCCTATTAACACAATATGCTAAAATAAATAAATAAATAAGCTATTTTATTAGTAAGACTAATAATTGGACAAGACATATGCTTTACAAGAAACTCTACGTTATGTCATGTCATACATTTTAATTTCCTAGAGACAAGGTTTATGTTTCTCAGTAGTCTCTTTTTATTCCAGATCTGTAAATATATTCACTGAAGTAGTTTAGTATTAGGCACAGCAGGTCTTGCAGAATTAGGGACTTCCAGTTTTAACTATCACTACACTTACAGGAGATTTTTCAAGTGAGTAAAAAAGAAGAAAACCTTTCTTATGCCCTACATATGTATACATGGTTTTAATTCAACCATAAACTAAAATAAACCTCAAACATATCTTCCAAATTTAATTCATTATGAATAATGGTTAAACTAGTACATGGGACACCTTACAGTTTTCTGCTGATGATGTGTAAGAAATTTTGGCACAAAACTGAACTGAAGTGTAACCTCAAATTTTACATAGTTGGAGGGTCAAATGCTCCTCTCTGATATGTTATTCTAAATCTGAAGTAGATATGCTCAGGAGGCTAATTTGAACATACTAGTAAAATGAGAGTATTATTTATCTTAATTGCTTCATGCTTGAAAATCAATGACTCAAAATGTTTTAAAATGAATGCTTTTACATGTGCTAGTCTCCCAGCACATAAAGAAATTTCAGCCCCCTAATCCTAGTAGGTTTAGACAGCTCCTTTCTCCACTGTGGTGGAGAATATGTAAGAAAGAAAAATTAATGCAGACTTTTTAATTTCTCAAGATTTCTTTATATCTAATTACAGAGAAGCTATTCTGGTTCTGTGGAAAGTGTTTGGTTAAAGATAACAAAGAAAATCTGAGAGGAATGACAAACTATTACAGTTTCCCTGATGTGACATCCAAAAATAACTTGATGTTGAATCTTGTCTTTGCAAAAATACCCATTTTCTTCATAAAAAGACCCTGACCTCAGTTATGCATCAGAGGAAGGGGATAGCTAAAAAAAGATTGCCCATTGAGGAACTACCATCATTAAACTTAAAAACTATATGAGACACTTTTTAGTGAATAAAAAAAAATCACAGTCAAGCATAGAAACTTCATGGAAATCAGGCAAGTAAAGGTTGTTATGACAGAAAATTTAATCCCACTAGATACAATAATTCAAAGGAACAACTCATGTTTTTAGTGACATCCTACCAGAAATCCAAGCAAAAGATAAAGATTGCTTTTTGGTTAGTTGGAATTTCTTGTAAATATATTCTTCAGAGTAAAAGCTCACTCTCATTAATCAGGTCACCAAGAAAAGCAGCAACAGATCTGTTCGAGATAAGACTCTTGAATATGCAGGGATAAAAGAGATAAGAAGTTAAGACAGCTAAAGTGATGGTGAAACTGGTATCTTTCTTGCATATGTGGGTGTCCTTCCGGGTTCTACAGTAATACACATTTTCTTATGAATATATCCCTGATTATTAAGGAAGAAGAAAGACCTAAGGCGTCATTTCTGGGCAGGTCACAGCAGCTCACTGCCCCAAAATAGCAGGACAAGTCTGAGAGTTCATCATTCCTGTTTCAGTCATGCCCCTTTGCCCTGCAACAAAACCACATGAACTGGAGGACAACGGCTACTCCCATGATATAGTTCTAGCCCAGGACCTGCCCTTGAACCACCTGCAAGCCACATTCAGATGGGACATCACAGACCAAACTGTCTGGCTTTTATATCCTATTTATGTATCTATAAATGAGAGGTACATGTATGATGTCTGACAGGTAGCATTTTGCTCTTCCCATTCCTTCTTCTTTGCACCCTATGGTGCAGTGATTTTCCATTATGTCTTGAGCTAAATTTAAGTAGGAGGTCCCATCCCCTCTCAAACCTCATTCCTGGTCATGCACACTAGCCACCTGCCTTGTGCTATTCCTAGATTTCACCCAGTAACACTCTAGACCAGCTCTCTCACTATATAAATAATTTTAAAAGTCTTCAAATTAAAAAAAAAAGAAAAGTGTGTGTGGAAATGCAGCTCAGTGAGTTGAGTTAGCTCATGGTGTGATTAAACTAATGCTGGAGTGAGTCCCTAGAGTAAGGGAATGAGACAAGAGGAGGGGAAGCACATTTCAGTCCTCCTGCTATTCAACTCATTGATAGTTTGGAGTAACATCCTCAGAAAAGAAAAAAGAGATAACATACAGAAAATATTCATCTTGCATTCCCTATTCTGCATACAACCCTGTTTCAGATGCTTTTTGTTTCAAACAAAAGAAGCAATTGAGCTGCTCAACTGTCTTAAATCAGACACTTGAGACTGATTTTCAACTACAGAAAATACAAATATATAACTCCCGTTTTAAATGCTTGGCTGAGTATTCAACTGAATACAACTTTCCTGACTGAAGGGAAGATAAGCCATTTTTTCCTGTTGATGATCAGGTACTACCAGCTGGAGTAAAAAGCTGCCACTGATGTGTTGGTTACAGGAGTTGTGAAAAAGAGTTAATGACCTGTCAGAAAAGGTTTGTCACAGTTCTCTATCCTAAAAAAGAAGCACACACCATCATGGCAGGTCAACTGATTTGTATTCTAGATGTTTGTTACAAAAAAATTGGAATGAATATGAAAATGTGACTATTATTTAAACTGTAGATCTGCCCTTTCTAGGCTGCAGAGAAAGCTACCTTTGTGACTGCCCATAGGATACCGAACCTTTGCCAGGGGCAACTGGAGAATTTTTCTAAGGATCCTTTTGTATAGAAACAGGATTAATATTTAGTAACATAGTTACTAGAAGTAACAATCAATAGAAAACTAAACCTTATGATATACAGTACTGATGGATTCGAGAAAGTTCCCTTTCAAAGTTATATAAATATAATGAAATATTTATGCATTCTATAGTTAAATAGAACTGCTTTGTTAGACGCAAATTTGTCAAATGGGAGATACAGTTGTTCAAAACACTTTTTTTCCTCAAGACACTTGCTACTAGTAATTATTGCAATAATTATTGCAAAATATAGATTGAGAGTGATTCTCAGGTTCATACTTTCCTATTTGTGTCAACCTGCATCCCCAGGTCAGCTGACAGCCTGTTAGGGCGTACTATGAGTACCTAAGGCCTAGTCTAGGCCTAAACTATCACACTATATTTCATTCCCTTGAAAAGAAGACACAGGTAAGCCTTCATGTATTCTGCCTTGAAAAGACCATTTTACTTTTTTTTCCTGAACTGTGGATTTGCCCACAACATATGCAGAATAAACCCTGTAAGTAAACAGTTATGACCAGTCATAACCACTAGCATATTCTTCAATCAGCACACAAATCTGTGGCAATCTGGTTTGAGTTGGTTTTCCATAACTACCACAGTCTTAACAGTCTGAAAAAGCAGGAATATCTGGAAGTTCACTGGGACACTACAATGCCTTACTGATGTACTGCTCAGTACCTGAGGCAGATAACACTGAGAAGCTTTCAAGACCAGAGCACACATTACTTTTTGATTGATAAACTTTTTTTTTAGCCCAGTTTCCATAGAACGTGCAGCAATCTCCCTGCACAAGTGCCTGCCCTACCAATCAGTTATTCACCTATTAAATTCTGAAGTTGTCACCCACCTTGAAGTTTTTCCAAAATGGGGTTTAATTTTCTTTAAAGCAGACTACTGAACAGAAAAGAGTCTACCAGCAAGACTTGTGGAGGGCTGCATCTCAGCTTCACCCATACCAGCCATCAACCACAAGGGCGCTCTCCAGGGACACAAATCCCTAAGAAAATGAACTTCCTTGGGTTCCCTTAGTTTGGTTTCTCTCCAGTAGGGTCTCTGGCAAACAACAAGAGAAAACTATTGGTGAGCTACAGCCAAGGACAGTCACTATAATCTCCTTTTTGATGACCTGCACCATCCTAGCCCACACAAACCCCTCAGGCAGCTTCATTCTAGTCGGAAAAGTTTTTGCATGGCTTTGCATCAAACTCAGCTGTGACAGTTTCCTGACCAAGGACAATGTGAGTATCACCAGGCAGCTCTGCTCAGCTCTGGACTCCCTGCTGTCACAGCCCAGCCTGGCTTGTGCCAGTGCTGGAGACGCCTTCATGCCCCAGTCTGAGCATCTTCTGAAAGGTGAAACAAGCCCCTGTGCCCAGTGCAGCCTGGTCTTCCACACTTGCCCTACAAAACTAGAAAAATGCATCACACGGGAACCTGTAAAGTTGAAGAGGAAGTTTAAAGGATAAGTCCAGACAGCTGTCCCTCAAATTAGTAATTTTTCCTCCTTGCGCAAATCAGAGGAGCAGTCCTAAATTTGAGGAGAAACGGGGCTTCACCAGTGCTGCGCTGCAGTGTAGGGAAGCTGGAAGTCTTGCTCTGAGGGCCTATAGATCACCGGTAAAGGCAGCTGACCTCCCGGCAGAAGGTGCTGAAGCCCCAGTGACCCTCTTCTCCCCTACGTCTGGACACTCGCAACAGCTCCAGCCGGAGAGCGGGGCTGCGCTGCGTTACCCTCAGTGGGACTTGAACCCAGCAAAGGCAGAGAACCGCCGTGACTGCCCCGGGGCCGTGGCAGCGCACCCCCCACCCCACCTCCCACTCGCCCGCTCCCTCCCGCATCAGGCTGGGCGGCGAAGGAGCCGTCGGGCTGGGCCGCTGGAGGAGGTGGCAGGGACGGGATCTGGAGTGGGCTGCAGCCGGGGCTCCCTACCCGGGGCAGCGCGGCGGCTCTTACCTCCGTGCCGGGCGGCGGCGAAGAGCCGCGGGGGCGGCGGGGCGGCGGCGCGGGGGTCTGCAGGGGGGGAGCCGCTGCCGCTGTCCCGCCGGGAGATCACTCTGTCCCTCCGCGGCGGGCGGGGAGGCAGCGGGCGGCCGTCGTCTCCCAGGGCTTGCAGCAGGATGTCGAGCAGCGCCCCCCGCTCAGCTCCGGCGGCGGGCACGTCCCTGCCCTCGGCGCCCGGCGGCGGCGGGGCCGAGGCCAGCAGCAGGAGCACGATGGCGGGCAGCGCCTGGCGCTTCTTCGCCCCTCGCATCTCTGCGGAGCTGGGAGGAGGCAGAGGGCGAAGGCGGTCAGCGCAGGGCCCGGTCCGCACCCCACCCGCCCGCCCCCCATGCCGCGCCCGGGGGCACCTCCCCTCCCGCCGCTCCCGCACGCCCGGGCCGGGCTCAGCCCTCCCGGTGCGGAGACCCGACGGGCCGCCACCGCCGGCCCCGCCGAGCCTCCCCGCCAGCCCCCGGGCAGTCTCGCCGCGTTCGCCCGGCTCCCCGGAGTGTGCCTTTATAGGCATGGATTAGGGGAAGGGTATTAAACCCGCCGCGCATATTCGCGGTGCAGGGTTTTGCAGAGGATTTGCTCGGTTCCCATTGCCCTAGGAGCCCTCGCGGGTGCCTCCTTGCTCCGCCGGCGGGACGGGCTGCCCATCCGCCCGCCGCCTCCGAGCAAGGCCACACGGTGGGGTTCGGGTAGTAGAGCACGGACGGGCTACTGGATGGAGTTCAGTGAGGGGCGAGTTACATCGGAACTGCTGCAAATCACGGTGTAAAGGGCAAAAACAATTACAACAGGCTAGGGCTTCGAGGCCGGCGCTTAATGCCCCTAAGTAAGCTATTCTAATTATAGAAAACGGGTAGGATTAAGGGAGAGGGAGGGAAATTCAGTTATTTGCAAACTGTTTTATACTTGGCATCCCTTGCAAATCCTCTGGGGCGAAGAAGTTAATCGGAGCCTCAAGGGAGCCAGCTCTCCCCGACGGCTCCGGGCTCCCCCTGCCTCCGCCGCCGCCAGGGCGCTCGGCAAACCCGGAGAGTAACCCGGGGAACAACCAAGGCTTCGCTGCCAGGGCAGGGGCTCCTGCTCGCTCCACGCCGAGGTCCCCTCCAGCGAGCCGGCGGGCGGCTACTTACCTTCAGGCGGAGGCGAGTCCAGCTGAGTGTGTGCGGGCTGAGCAGCGAGGTCCTGTGCCGCCGTCGGAGAGCCCGTGTCCCCGCGGAGGCTCCGCCGAGCGCGGAGCGGGGCGCTGAGTGCTGCGCCCGGAGATGGGGGATGCGCCCTCCAGGGCCATGCGCTTCTCTTATATAGTCCGCACCGGCGTACTCATTTGAGTACTATCGACTTTAGGTGGGTGGCGGTTGATGAAGAAACCTCTGGTAATCACTCTTGGGCTCGGAGAAGGTCTTTTCTGACAAACTTCCTCCTCCCCGTTTGTCCCCCGGTGGATGGCAACTGAAAGCTCCGTTTGAAGTGACAGATCTATTTGTGAAATTAGATTTCCCCGAAGATTGGGAAACGCTTACTAATAAAGCTGCCGGCTCAAGAGATTAAAAAGTACTTTAACTTAGCGGGATTCCCTTGGGAGTACAACAAGGGAACTATTTTATTCCCCTGTTTTCGTACTGAACCAAGAAGCCGTGGGCAAAGTCTGAAGTGTATATAAATTTAGTTGGGGTTTGATGTCAAGGAAAGTGGTAGACTGTCTTAGACAGATGAACTGACAAAGTAGGAACCTTGTAAAAGTTTGCTTCTTCAAAACAGCTTTTTAAATTTTTGTCAATGAGACTTAACGAAAAGCTAGCAAAAAAGGCACTGACCTAGTAAAATCATTAAACCCACAGGTTAAAAAACTTGCCTCCTAGAGCTCTAAATAAATAAGCAAAAAATTAGTGAATAAGACCTCAGCTTTCAGAGAATGCAAATGGTATTTGTAAACTGAAAGGTAATACATATTTTTGAAATTATACCAGAAATATTATACATTATGGCAGATTTTGGAAGTATAACTTTTTGTTATACTATGAACAGAAAAAATATTTGAGATATCCTTGAAGATGTGAAAATGGGAAATTTAGATTTGAAGAGATTTAAACTATTCTGATCTGTCTGGCATACAACATTTCCCTACAAACTGTCTTTTTCCCTGAACTCCATCATTCACGCCCTTCTGTAGTTCTCTCAGGCAATGCATAGTCTAGACTATATCTCACAGCAACTGGACCATTGCTGGTGATGGAACCAGCTTCTTCCTCACATCCTCCCATGTTTGTCTTCACTCACTTTTGGGAGGGTGATGCCACAAAGATTGGAGAGCAAAACAAGTTGAACTAATGAAGGCTTACAAAGTGTTTTATCACACAAATTTTTTAGAGGTCAGTGTACAGCACTAGATACACTGGTCTGACCTGTGGAGTCCCAGGGTAACAGAAGGGAGGTTCCATTCTGTTTCTTTCTACATGATTTCTTGATTTTACACCTTTATTGGGGCACATAAGGAGTTTTCTTTGGTCAAGCTGATGGCTAGGTTCAGTGAAGAGGGAAAGGGGAGCAGTAATAAGTTGAGAAATAAAGCAGCAGATTAACTAACCAGTCCTAAAAAAAATCCCAAAGTTTCTTTCCATTCACTTTTTGTTTCTTTGCCTTAATTTTGCCCTCAGAAACACATTCTGCCACCACAGAATGGAACTGAATTCTCTAGAATTTAGATAAGTATTACATTAACTCAAGCTCCTCTGCCCAACTTCATTTCTAGTCATGGACTAGGTTTACATCTTATTCTAATCCTGGGAGCAGATCACGCAGGAAGGAAATCCATGTGGAACTTTCAAGACAGAATAATTTTGCTGTTCATAAAAACCTCAAACTCTTTATTAGGTGTCTGTTTGAGTCAGATAGCAGAGTACTCATAAGAATTAAAAGCAGTATTGCAAAAGACAAGAAAATAGTCCCTCTTTTCTCCCCCATATCCCCAAAGAAGATCTAAGATGTCTGCAAACTGCTATAGCTGACTATGTAAACTTTATGAACAACATCCTGGAGCTGCTGCTTCAGGGCAGTTTGTAACTTCTTCAGCAAAGGTCATCAAATTGTGACCCACACTCAGTGTATTTCCAAGATACAATTGCTGCTACAAATACTAAGGCCATTACATTTTTTTTAAATTTAATTTACATGTAGATTATTTAGGGGTTTAAAGTTTTTTATTAGAATCCAGCTAGGCCCTTTACCATTATGAGCCACCCAGTTTTACCCTTGCCCTTTACCTCCACTGTAATTTGTTTCCCTCCCTTGGAAGAGCTGCATCCTTCTTATGGACATTATGCCCACCAGGAGGGCAAAGTTAGTTTTAAGGTAAACCAGACAGTTCAGTTTAGTTGCTTCATTTGTACCAGGACTTCTTTTTTTTTCTTTTTTTTTTTTTATGTGTTATCCTCTTGTATTTCCAAAAGAATAAACAAGAGTCAAGAAAACAAGAGTGTGTCCCTGCAGAGCAGCTTGAGAAGCAGATCTATCAGGCCCTGAAGTGACTGCAATGATTTCCATTCACTTCTGTGGGAGCTAGGAGAAGCCCTAAAATAAAAAGAACCAATTAGAACCACAGCACATCTAAATCACAAGCTTTAAGTAGCTTTTTCAAACTCTTGCTATGGCCAAGAACCTTAAAGACCTTTTCAAAAACAAAGCAAAGAAAAAGATTTGTTTTCTATTATTGTGCAAAGCCTTGTCTCTTTTTAAATTGTTTTGATATTTGAATTCATCAGAGGGCAGTTGAAAGAAGAACGAAATTGCATCCAGAAGATGACTCTTTTACTAATCCCAGGCAATTCTGGCAGGATGAAACCCCATTCTTATTGACCCTTTTGGTAGTAGCTCTAACGTCCTCCTCATCATTATATGGAGAAAGAACCTCAGCATGACATTTACATCAAAGAGAGCATCTTAAGACTGCACTCAGTATCTTATTGAGGAACAGAAAACCTGTTCATAGTGACCTCTAAATAAGCCGGGTTATTTGCTTCCTGTAGTGAATGGATATAAACAAGTACATCACATTGTTTTTCCTGTGGCATGTTCTTTTCATTTTCTGATCTATGTTAGCCACAGGTCTCTCTGATTGAAGTCAAAAGCAAACTAGTTATGTCTATGTATCATAAGGCTGACAGCGACTCAGAGAGATGATCTAGTGCTTTCCGTTGCTCAGGGCAGAGACAACTGTTTCTATGTCATCAGGGCTCAGTAATAAACTTTTAATTTTTCCTATTGAGCTCAACACTTCATCACAAATCCATTAAATGAAAAATTGGTAAGTCTTGGTTTAGTAGTGACATTTACCTCAGGATTTACACTGAAATATAAAAATTATCTAAATCTATTCCCTAAGCACATACTCAAATAAAAGATGGGTGAAAACAAAGATTTAAAATTTAGGTGTCTTTCTGTCTCTAAATAAATCTGTCAGCCAAAGATTTTCATGGTCACTCATCTAAATCAAGAAGAAAAACAGAAAACTTGATTCTGTTGAAGTTCATGGGAATTTTCCTGTTGACTTTTTTAAGCAGGGATTTAACACAGGGTTGTTACTAGAGAGGTGAGGAAGTGAAAAATCAAAAATACAAATTTATTAGCCATGGAAGAAATTTATAGATGGCTGTTGAAATTTATGGTAAGTAACAGAGGACTCTAATTGGTTTTCAGATGACACCATTTCCTTAAAACCAGAGTTTTTACAGTCATACACTTATATGCCTGTTGAGGTTGATATACTGGATCCTGCCTCAGTGCAGAGGACTTGATGAGATGATATTTTGAATATCTTTTGCAGTCCTTTATTTCTATGAATATAGAGTTTTTGGGGGTTTTTTGTTTTTTGGGGGTTTTTTTGTGAGTGGATTTTAAGGCACAGGACATGCAAATTAACTGCCTGAGAGAGGATGGTCACGCAGTTATAGAAGTAAAAGAGGTGTGAGAATTGGTGTGCTACATATATTCATATATCTTAACTTAAAACTTAGTGCATCTCATAACTTCATGCCTTTTTTGGAACATTTTTGGCAGAAACAGCAAAGCAGAGAATTGTAGTGTGTTTTTAACTGAGTTTTAGGTAGCAGCTTACAGTAGTTATTTCATAGAATAAAGATCATCTTTTTCATTAAAAATAGCAGATTAGTTTTATTATTACATTTATTATATTTAATATCTAAGTATATTTTACTACAAAGCTATAATGATCTTTACTGGCATTATCATTAAGAAATTCTACCATGAAGTCACCACCTTTTGGGTTTGAGGGGCATTTTGCACCTCCAATCAAGACATAATGAGTCATTTTTGGAGGACCCTTGGATCCTCTGTGCTCTGAATGGCTCAGCTGGAAACATGAACCAGCTTCTAACACAGAGGTTTCAAGCAATAACCTGAAAACTAACCTACAAGTTCTTCAGTAGGAAGCAAAGAGGCTATAGGGGAGAACACTGTGAGGAGCAGAGTCTGGTAGGACTGTGAAATAAGTCTTCCAGCTTTTAGTTTTCCTGGAACAGTTTTGTTCCTGCACCCCATGACTGACAGTCTGCAGCTGGAACTGCTCAGCTGAAGGTGGCAAAGGAGAAAAACTATTGCTTTGAAAAGCAGAGTATGGGTCTATAGATGTTATTTCACAAGAATCTAATCCAAACAGTTTCTCAATTAGACAACCTGATACCAAGAACTTAATAGCAAGAAATGAACATTACTTGCCTTTTAAATTGTTCCCTGGACAAAATTTGCAGCAAATCTTCCAAAGAAGAAAAGTGGAAATACTTTAAAACTCCGACAGATTTTGCAGGACTTGAGAGTAGAGTACTGATGACAACAGGTCATGAGGCTGAGCAATAACCACTCAGACCAAAGGACTCTATTGAACTGCTTGCAGTCTTTCACAAATGCTGGAACATGGATGATTTGAAAGAAGTTATTTGTATTATCATGACTAAAGACTGACAGTTTAGTTTATTTTTGAAATATCCAGTAGTTTCTTGGTTTGTTGTCAGTTTCAGATTTTGAGCAGAATTGCATTTAAGAAGGGTGTAGCAGACCTTCCTCCCAGGAATCCTGTAGCAGGAACCTGCTGTTATCATACCCCATCATCAAAGCAAAAATAGATACCAAATAGTCCCACTGCTTTAAGTCTTTTGCTTTTGAAGCCAGATCCTCAGCTCTGTCAGATATACTGCAAAAGACAAAAGTTCTCTTTTTAAGGTAAAGACAGTTTATTACACCTGTCATTATAGCAGTTAAAAGAATTTATTTGCAGATGCAGCAGGTCTAAATTAAATCTTTTTCTGGTACAGAAGATGTCTTCACCATGTCCCCTTTGTGACAGCAGATTTGTGACTGGAACTCACTGACACCCCCTAAAAGCTGACTGGTGATCAGAATAACTGTGCAGGTGATGCAGCTTCCTTGAAGAGATCTCCCTGCCCAACATGAGGACTATCGCCCAAATGTTTCCTTTCAACAACACCAAAGACTGAGTGACATTTTCAGGGCTTGGGAGCAAGGGCAATATCAAGCAGAAGACTTTACATTCAAATGCTAGTGTTTCTAATTCAGAAAGAAAAAATAATTAATTTCATCTTGCTATGAAAGCTTTCATCAGGGGACCCTGAACTTACGGATGTGTTTTGTAAGGAAAGGTTCAAGGGCATCCTTCACTGCAGATGGAGAATCACTGCAAATATTCTCTCAGTGATGAAAGGGGAAGCTCAATAACTTTTAAAAAAAGTTCACTGTAGGGACCACTCCAAAAGAGAAAGTCCTCCAGCTCAGGTTCTTGCTACTTCCAGAGCAGAAGTTCAGACATTTGATGCCATCCCTTACAGCGAAGACATTTTCTGATAATCTATTACATTTAGGATAGATTTCCACAGTGGTCTCTTGTGAATGACCCCTGATTTCTTGCCTGATTTCTCAGCAGACTGGCAAGGCTTCCAGACCTGCTGCACACAGATGATTTCAATGCAAAAGTTATCTAAAAATCATTTGACTTTGTACCACATGACATTTTAGTCAAAATGTCAATATTGTCAAATGTCAAAATGTCAAAAATAGTCAAAAGTTAATATGATCTGAATTCAGTGGATTAACCAGTTCACTGAGAAGTTCAATAATAAAATGTTAGTGGGATAACCATTGAATAAAATCCTCATCAGTGTTAATTTGGGAAGGCATTGTCAGCGGGAGTCAATTTTTAGACTGGCAAGAGGTAAAGGAAATTGGTCACTGTTGCAGGCCAATGTAAGTGCCGGTACCAAGAGGGCACAGTCAATCAGAAGGCAGCCAAATGCAGAGTGAAGCTACCTGAGGGTGGATTTCCACCTGAAAAACAGTTCAGCAAAACAATGTTGTTGATGTCCAGAAAGAAGAATCTCAAGTAATACTGTTTCTCACTGAAGAGATTGTTTCTCAAATCTTGTACTTGAATCACCAATTCACACTCCATGAAAATTAACAAAACCTGTGGACAAATAGGGAATATGCTTTTGAGTTTGGAAAAAAGACCTTAAAGCAGAAGACTCAAACTTACCAGAAAGAACTTTGAGCTCAATCTAAAAATACCTTCTCAGAAAACAGAAATTTGATGTTAGAGAATCCTTTACTATAGGAACATGAATTTGTAAAGGACCATTGTGGTCATTCAGTCCATAAACTTAAAGCTGTAAGAGTACAATAGAGACCTACTTCAAACAGAGTATAAAACATGCCCTCCACATGTCCTCACAGGCTTCAGATGACACAGTATTTTTAAATAGTCTAGGGCAAATTCAAAATGTCAGTAACAGGTTAAAAGTAAAATCTGTAACATCTGAAGGAACATTGGGGAAAAATCTAGAGTAATGCCAAAGCCTTATGGCCTTGTTGGGAATTTTTAAAATAAACCGATCTGAGGAAGCTGGTCATCCTCTTGCTAGGAATGTTAGAATGCTTCTGCCTACCTGACCTAGAGGAAAAATTTCATGGTGACTCCAGCCCTGGTGACTGATTTATAGTTGAACCTGTGATTATGATACACTAGCCAAGCAGCTGAGAATTTAATAAATTACTAATGGATCTTTTTGACATACAGTCTCCAGCTGTAAAATTCTCCAGTGACTCAAAGGGAAGGGAAAAATACCAGTCTGCTCCTCCTCTCTCCCTCCTGAGGAAAATGAGGCATCAAAGGAACACCAAAGAAATAGTTCCTGTTTGTGCTGGTTTAAAGGTAAACTGGCAGGAGAAATGAATGCAACACAAAAGAGATTATAAGTCAGAGTTACAATTTAATAACCATATTACAATAAATGCAATGGCACAAAGAGAAAATTGGTTTTAACCCACAAAACCCAAGAAGTATAACCCAGCACCCTGGGGCACAAGCACAAAGGGATTTGTTAGCCCCTGTGCTGAACCCTATGTGGTTCCCTCAAGTCCAAAGTAAAAGTCCAAAGTGGAAAACCTGTTGGTGTAGCTGACAGTTGCAGTCTGGTGGAGAGTGATGGTCGCAGGCTGGTTGGAAGTGTTGGGGTTCTGGTCCTCCTCTAGATCCGACGAGTGTTGCCTGAGGTCTTCTTACCCCAAGATATGCCCCTCCAGGTCCAGGTGGGAGCACCCAGTCCCTCCTTCAGGGCAGGGAGTCACACAATGGGAGATTAACTCTGTGAGTCATGGGGCATTTTGGAACCGTTGATGGCCCATTAGCAGACACCCCCCCTCAGGCTGGGTGTGAAGGTGCTAAGGACTCCCTGGATGGGAGTTATCACAGCTCTTATTTCACAGATGTCTTTCACACCCAGCTCACAACCTGAGAGGTCAGGTGTGCCCTGGGCAGCTGCTGCAAATGGTTCATTGTTCTTGGGAAATGAATAGAGGGAGTAGAATACATAGCTTTGATCACCCTCCACACAGTGATAAACTGGTCCCACCTGCTGAACTAGGACAACACCATGAGGTAAAGACTGTCTTGTTGCAGCATGGCCTGGAAATAGAACCAGGAAAAAAGCAGACTACAGCACCATTGAATATCTGGGTTTTAAAATAGACAATAAGGTGATCAGGCTACAAACTGTGATGCTTCCTACTGACATTGAAATATTAAATGACTTGCAATCCTTATTGTGACTGATCAATTGGGTCAGACCAGTACTTGGGCAAACAACAGACACCCTGAGGACATTATTTCAACTCCTTAGGGGAGATGCAAGCTTAACCTCTTCCAGGAAATTGACACCAGAGGCAACAGCTGTCCTAGAAGATATAAATTGAAGGCTAACCAACTGCCAAAGCAGAAAAATAGTAGAAAACTTGCCTATTGCATTAGTCATTGTCAGGGGAGAAAGACAGCCACATGGAGTAATTGGTCAGGTTGACACAGAACACAAGGAGTTTTTACTATGGGAATGGGTCTTTCTAAGTTTTCAATTCACTAAATCCATCACAACCCACCCCAAGATGGTTTCTAAGGTCTGCCACAAAGGCAGAGTGCGACTTTGGGAACTCTTGGGAAAGGACTCTGATTTCATTTATATTCCATTGTCTAAATCCCAGTTACAAACTAACTCTCTTGATTTTCAGATTGCTATTTCAGATTTTACTGGACAGTTGCTGATTCATCTCCCCACTACTCCTTTTCTACAGTTTCTATCCCTATCTCAACCCAGGCTGAAAAGCAACTATTCACCTGTTCCTCTAGCTAACGCACGTGCGATGGTGGCCTGGAAAAAGGAAAATGAGTGAGTGTATGATGTCCATGTTGTTGAAGGGTCCTCACAGATAACAGAACTTTCTGCAGTGCTGAGACCGTTTCTGTTGTTCCCTGGGCCCCTAAACATTGTCTCAGGTTTGGTATATGTGGTAGGTGTGGTCCGCCAAATGGAAAATTCTTATTTAAAAGACATTTCTAATTTGCAGTTGTTTTGGTTATTTAAGCGATTGTTATACACAATTAACAACTGCACACACCCATTTCATATCATCCATATCAGATCACACACCTCATTACCGTGGCCTATGGCAGAGGGAAATTGCATTGCAGACCAGATTGCAAGCACAAACATACAGGCAGACAGTTAGGGTCCCCAGTCATCTGGAAAAGGCTAAACTCTCTCACAGTTTCTTTCACCAAAATGCTAAATCCTTTAAAAAGATCTTTAAGCTCACATTTACACAAGCCAGAGCTATCATTGCCGCCTGTCCTGACTGCCAAAGAGTCACCCCTATACCGTCAGAGGGAGTGAACCCTAGAGGAATTCACCCACTGGACCTCTGGCAGTCAGATGTCACTCATTATGCCCCCTTTGGGACACTTAAATACATCCATGTTTCCATAGACATCTGCTCAGGAGCAATGGTAGATACAGCACATAGTGGAGAAAAGGCACGGGATGCCAAGAGACATTTCTTAACAGCAATATCAATTCTGGGCATTCCTGAAACTGTTAAAACAGATAATGGGCCTGCTTATACATCTGCCACAATGAAGGAGCTTTTTAATTTGTGGAGAATTTCTCATGTAACTGGAATTCCTCATTCCTCAACAGGCCAAGCGATAGTGGAGCGAGCACATCAATCGCTCAAAAATATGCTAATAAAACAACAAGGCAATACCTCTGGCCTTACCCCACAAGAGAAATTAAACAAAGCTCACTATGTACTTAACTTCTTACATAGATTAGAACAGGACACTTCTCCAATCCAGACACATTTTCAGGTCCTAACAACATTATAGATGAAAAAGCTACAGTGACTTATAAAGACCTCATAACTGGAGAATGGGTTGGTCCTGTCCCCCTCATCACCTGGGGAAGGGGACATGCTTGTGTTTCCACAGGGGCCGGCCAGATGCATCTGGCTACATCATGGAGATCGGCTCGAGACAAGGAAGGGAGAAGCCTCACTGGACGAAGGAAAATCGTCATCATAATTCTGATCCTTCTCTTAGCATGGTCCACTACTGACCAGCAATTCCCTCTCATGCATTCCCCAACACTTCCATAGTGGTTAATGTTTCCGTATCAGAGTATTTGGCAAAACCTGGCTTAGTCCTTAAACCTAGACACTATTTGTCTTTCCACTGTTGACCCTTCTAGCCCTTTAAAAACCTGTATTGTAGGGATTCCTTGGACATCTGCAGAATGGGCTGGGTTTAAACACCAGTATACACCTTGGTGCAATGATCCTAACCGGTATTGTAACCCCATTGCAGACTGTTTCACACGTGCTCTGGGAGTTCCATCTGCTAAGAAAGTATTTGGTTATCAGTGTCAGCGGACAGAAGAATTGGAAATAATCGGTTCTGCTATCTCCCCTCTCTTTTTTTATTTTGTTGATACGGGGGAACACAATCCCTCACGGCTTTTCAATGTCACCTCTTATGGGGCATATTCCAATTTTAGTTTCTGGTGTAGGAATGAAATTACTTTTCAAATTAATTCCCCTGCTAACTCAGTTACTCTCCCTGCAGGAGTGTTTTTGATTTGTGGTTTCCGTGTCTGGAAAGCCATCCCCAGATTGGCTATTGGTGGACCCTGCACTTTTGGGAAGCTCACCTTCCTTAGTCCAA
This sequence comes from Poliocrania exsul, assembly GCA_035041345.1. NCBI lineage: Eukaryota > Metazoa > Chordata > Aves > Passeriformes > Thamnophilidae > Poliocrania > Poliocrania exsul. Next base: position 111,452,037 of record JAWWLZ010000082.1, read on the forward strand.
ACAACCTAATTGCTTCCCTCCCTGTGGGTCTGCCCAAGAAATTAATGAAAAGGAGTGCCAACCCAGAAAAAATTCAAAAAGCCTTAAGGACTGAAAAGCCACTATACCCTCAGAAGAAGGAACTCCTTAGAGTATGAAGGCAATGGCAAGGTTTGTCCCCTTCCCTTAAGATCACTGGGAAGGACTTACTAGTAGCTTACCCATTTGAGACAACACAGTCCGTTCCAAACCAGCTTGTTCCACCACTAGCTACGGCCTTGCAGCACCCCCTTGCAAAAATGCAACACCTGCATGACTTCATCACTGAATGCAATACCAACATGCATTTTTGGTCCCATAACAAAAATATCCTGGGCAGTGTGAGACTCCCTGCAGTTGGCACTACCCAGGCCCTTGATTTGTTAACAAAAAAGGGGTGCTGGTTAGCCAAGGAGGCCAATGCCACCAGTGCAGCCTTGGAAAAATTGCTAGTAGACACATAACAAAACAAAAGGGCCACTCTTCAAAACAGAGCTGCTATTGATCTGCTCTTATGGATAAATAGTCACGGTTGCCAAGATTTTGAAGGACTGTGCTGCCTCAATTTTTCAGATCACCCTAAATCTACCCAGTCCCAGATTAACCACCTCTATTCTCTAGTCCAAGAGATCCATCAGGATGACCTTTTCAACTGGTTACCCCTCAATGATTTTTCTAAAACAGTTGGTGTTACTAAGTTTGTTTATGTTGCTATTCCTTGCCTGTATCTCTCCCAGTTTGGCAAGTTGTGTTCAAGCTCGCAGGTCGACTCAGGCGTACACTGCCATAAAAAATATAAAAGGGGGAAATGTGGGAAACTCCACATATGAACAGTGGGGAAAATGCCGCCAGCAGTGGATGGAGGAAGACGGAGAAGAGGCAGGAGAAGCTGAAGCCCCTGAAGTTTAAATGTTTATTTTGCACAAGTTTTTTCCCCCTGGTTCTGTATCTCCCCACGTTTCCCCTTCCCCGAGTATTCCCTGAAGGGTTTTCCCCCACAAACCACAGCAGCAGGCACACCTGGCACCACTCCTCCAAGGATGGAGTGGCTCCCACACGGCGTTGTCATGGCAACGCCGAAAAAACATACTGCGCATGTGCGGGCGGTATCGGTGCCGTGGGGGCCCCTGGGCTGGGGCCACTGCCGCCGGGCGAACCCTCCCAGGCCTGCGGGAGAGGGCAGGAGTGGTGCAGCGGCGGGTCGCCGCCGGGAAAACACCACGTCACCTGCAGGAGCAGCGTGGGGGCGGTGGGAGTGGCGCCGCGACTGCTGCGGCCAGGGAAGCGCCGCTGCCGGAAAACCCCACCGACCCTGCTTGAGCAGCCTGGTCGCTTGTGGGACCGGCACGCCACCGGGAAGCCGCCCTGCGCCTTCATAAGCAGTGAGAGCGCTGGCAGGCAGCGGGGAGGGACGGCAGCGCTGGAGCCGTGGCGTTCGTTGCCAGCCAATCGACGCAAGTCACGGCGGCCATGTTACCAGCCCCGTTGCTGCTAGCGCACGGGCGGAAGAGCACCCACCTCTACCGCCTGTCCAGACTTGGTCCCTAAACCACCATTGGTCCTCCAGACTTCCTGTCTCCACCCTCTGGCCTATGATTGCCCAGTTCATCAAATCCACCCCTCAAATGTCTTGTTATTGGTTGTTAAAAAATACTGACTGATGTTTCACCCAATCCTTGTGCCCCCTTCCAAGGCACTCTGTAATAGGGTGAGTTCAAAGGGATGCCAGAAAGTGAAACAGACACGCTGTTGAGAGGTTAACAAACAGTATTTTTTTATTACCAGAGACCGCTAAGTGACAGGAGTTTTAAGGGGGAAAAGGACGTGGAAGGAAAAGGAAGGGGAAAAAAACCTCAAAAGCAATAAGCCCAAGCGTGCAAGCACTCCCACTTGTGAGAAATAAAGAGAGAGGGTTCGTTGTGGGAGGTGTTTTGGTTGATGAAATGTTTGAATTAAAAAGTTTTGGGT
>JAWWLZ010000082.1:111454122-111519284 GCA_035041345.1 Poliocrania exsul
AAAGTGGAAAACCTGTTGGTGCAGCTGACAGTTGCACTCTGGTGGGGAGTGGTGGTCACAGTCTGGTTGAAAGTGGTGGTCTCCTCCTGTTGAGGTTTTTGGTCCTCCTCTGGATCTGACGAGTGACTCCCTGAGGCATTCTTATCCCAAGATATGTACCCCCAGGTCCAGGTGGGAGCATCCAGTACCTCTCCCAGAGCGGGGAGTCACACAAGGGGTGATCTAACTCTGTGAGTCATGGGGTATTTTGGAATCGTTGTTGGCCCATTAGCAGACATGACCCCTCAGGCTGGGTGTAAGGTGCTAACAACTTCCTGGAGGGGAGTTATCATAGCTCTTATCTCACAGATGTCTTTCACACCCAGCTCACAGCCTGAAGGGTCAGATGTGCCCTGGGCAGCTGCTACAAATGGTCCATTGTTCTTGGGAAATGAACAGAGGGGGTAGAATAGATAGCTTTGATCACACACAGTGATAAACTGGTCCCACCTACTGAACTAGGACATGTTTTCATCAGGTGGCTAGTGAAAACATGGGGTTAAAGCAACAGAAACAAAATAGGTTAGTTGTGATCCTGTAACTTCTAGATCTACTTGGATATAGTTGGTTGTCATTTTTAACAGATTACTTTGGGATACAGCACAGTTCTGTTAACAGAGGCAGTGGGACCAATGGCTTTGTTTCCCCACTCTTCACACCCTGCCCACAGATTTCTTATTCATTCTTGAAAATTAAATAATGTTTCACAGGAATAGTTGATAGTAGATTTTGTTAATTTTTTAAGATGTCCATCATTTGATAAAAGTTAATTTGTAGAAGTCTATAGCCAGTGAAAGAGAAAGATGACCCTATATCAAATTATGTAACTGCCTTTGGACCTTGTAAATAAAAGAAATCACTGTTTAACTTGTTAGCATCAGGTCTGAAATCCTTTTAAGGACCTTGCCATATCCCTGGTGCCAACTAAAGCTTTTGATGATAATAAGTGGCACAAATACATTACACATTATATAATTCATGTGTGCTTTTTCTGATAAATTTGAAAAGAGCAAGCATTTAATTTTGGTTTGCCTTCTACTGTATCAAAGACAGCACTGTTGAAGAACTCAGCTCCAAAACCATACAAAAATTAAAAAAGTTAGCTCTTTCTAATGCTTTTCTATTGTGTTTCTTTTTGTCCTCTTTTCTTATGACCTTTCTGCCATGCTACTCCTAAATCTGGAATCATCACCTTACGTATTCCTTCAACTGACTCACTTTCTCCTTGGTACACATTCATTGATCCCACCTTCTTCTTTTCAGCCATTTATTCCCCATGCTCTTCTTTTCAATTTCATTTAAAATGACACATGACACTACAGCTGAGATATCAAACATGTTCACTCATGCAGTTTTTTACACATCTCTTGCATTTCTAACAAACAGAAAGCCATGTATTAAGCTCTTTGTTACCAAGGAGAAGAAACTATACAAAACACACACAGAATTTCTGCTAAAAATTGTTTTTTGATACCTGAACAAGGATAATTCAATAAACAGGCTAAGTAACTGTTTTAATGTTTTTTTAATTATTTAATTTCAATAATTATTTTCTTCTTGTTATTAGTGATGTTTTTCTTTTTTTCTATGGATTTGTTTTTCCAAGTGTACTTGGACGTTTTTAAGGGAATAAAGATTGACTGACAGAAAATCAAGCTGTGTTAATTGCATGGTGTATTGTTGTTGGAGATTATTTTCAGTTTAGTTGAAACTAATATTAAAACTGGAAGTTGTGCTGAGGTTGTACATTCCTTATTCTGAATTATTGCATCCATTGCCACAAATCCTGGCAGTGTGACCCTATGAGACGTAAGCTCTGCCTGTCTAATAGCTCCCACTGGATCCCTTTCGATTCCCTGATGAAAAGGCTCCATAATTCAGGTAATCCGATTTACATTAGTGTCACCTGTCTATCAAAACTGGAATCACTTCTCCTGTAGAAAGGACCAAAAACAGGGCAGAAAATAGAGACAAAAAACCAAATATGTATCAATCTTTCCCAATCATTGACAGGATTAATATGAGGCACACTATGATCATAGAGTCATAGAACATCCCTGAGTTGGAAGCGACTCACAGGGATCATCAAAGTCCAACTCCTGGTCCTGCACAGGACCACCACAAAAATTGATACCATGTGCCTGAAAGTGTAGCCCAAATGCTTTTTGAACTCTGGCAGGCTTAGGGCTGTGGCCACTTCCCCAGGCAGCTTGTTCCAGTCCCCATCCACGCTGTGGGTAAAGAACCTGTTCCTAATAATGAATAACTGCCCAAACACATTTCCTCAGGTCCTGTCACTGGTCAACAGAGAGAAGAGATCAGTGCCTGCCCCTCCACTTCCCCTTGAGAGGAAGCTGTAGACTACGGTGAGGTCTCTCCTCAGTTTCCTCTTCTCCAGGCTCAACAAAGCATGTGATGCTGCATTGCAGATTAAGACAGCCCTAAAGGTGCTTGCTTGGCTGCTCAGAAGCAGCCTTGCCTGCAATATGGCCTCTTTCAAGACCTGGGAAAGCTGCTGATCCTGCTCTGACAGACAGCAAAATGCCCATGCTGGCAAGTGGCCAGAGAACATATGATATCCAGATGATGAATCAAAGACACAGAGTTAGGGGAGGCTTGCCCTCCCTAAGATAATACCCCAAGGCATTGGGGAAGGGTATTTATTAGTTTTGTTGGTGACTACTTTTTACATGATAAATGCCTATTTGAAGAGGCTTTCTTTTTTTACCAGAATGGCCACAGCAGTTATGTGATTGACCAAAAAGACAGAGAGAACAGCCTACAAAGTTCACTTGCAGGGGTTTACCCAGTGCTTAGTTTTGCCTCTCCACACTACTCTACTCTTCATGGAAGGGAACATGAATATTGATTATATGTTATTAAAAATCTTTCTTTATTTCTCCTGTTTTCCTGAGGCAGTGAATTCTCACCCAATTATTTGTTTGTAGTTTCATGCACAATTTAAACCAATAAAGTTTGTAATGGCTACCACAAAAGATCAATGCCATACACCAGATGCTTCTGGCCACCAAATTGCTGCCCCTGAGCTGCCACGTCTGTTAGGTGGGCACAGGAGTTCAGATGGTTTCTTGCTGAACTGCCTCAAGAAACTGATTCAAGCTAAAATTAATTCCTACTGTCTGGTTCCCCCATGCAGCCCACTGCATAGCTCACGATTCCTCTTGTAGCTATCAAGAAGGGAATATCACAGAGATGTCGTGTTGCAAGGGACAGCAGGACTGCATCTTCTGGAAGCAATGTTGACTTACAGTGCTCACAAATTTATAGCTGCAGATGAGACTGTGGTGCTGCCTGCCCCTCGCAACAACACTTGAGTGAGCTGGCCATTTGAACCATTTCAACAACTGTATAGTAACAGTTAAAGAGATGCTCATATTTTTCTAAACATAAAAGAGAAAAGTAGAGCGGGAATTCTTACTGCATGGAGAGCAAAAGGAACTAAAGATGTTTATGAGGGATGTGCTGCTCTTCTGTTGTTCTTCCCAAGTCAAGAGAGAATTGACTCAGCAGGAAGTGGACCCATTACTGCATTCACTACTGCTCCATGTCTCCTGTCTTGTCTCCTGTTTTCCCTCCTCCACAACTCTCATTATCATCTCAGGGCTTTGAATATGCTGATGAGCAAACTGCACAAGGCTACTGCAGCAGCAGCGCTAGCACCTGCCTACCAGGCAGCACTAAGACATGGAAAACCCAACAGAAGGCTAGACACAGGCTATATTTCCCAAGCCCCTTCTTCCCTACACTTCTAAACCAAAAGCTATTAAATAGGTTTCATCTGCCAGATGTGAGGTTTTAGGCAGTTTATAAAACACTGTGAAACAATATGTTACTAATGCTAGTGGATCTAAAATAAGCAGATCTTCTTGCCCCAAACCAAGACCCTTAACTGTTTGAGAAGGGAGACTAAGATTAGGTATAGCCTATCACACTGCCTACCTGCAATGTATGGACCTTTAATAAATCTGAATTGAGCACATTTAACTTGCTTGGATACAAGCCCTACTAAATATTTGAAGAGCAATTTAGATTAAAAAAAAAAAAAGACAAAACTCCTCTTTTTCTTTTGCATAATAAAGTGCCACTCCATAAGGCAGAAGAATAAATACTGTGGACAATGCTGGAAAAGAAAGAATATAGGTGTGTCTGACAAAGGATTCCAATGACATAGTCCAAGTGCTCCCACTCGGTTACCTGAAGCAGCTACCTATCTAAAGCAAGATTTTCAGGTACTTTGATCCCTAGTTCAATTTTCCTCGAGTAAAAGATTACTTGAACAACAAAACTATGGAGAATTAAAGAGGACTTGATTGTCTCATTAGGTCCTATTGACTCTTTCAGTCCAATTCACCTCACCTTTGTCTCTATAATCTCTTTTTATATTGTCAGGTTAATTGGCAGAAACCTCTTTAGCTCTCTGTGGAAAATTTCTTTCCTACTATTATTATTAACAATAATAACACTGAATGAGTCAAGGAGAAAATTTAAGTAGGAAAGATAACAAGTTGAGTGGAGGAGGCAGAAAAAAAATTTAAAAGACTTGAGAGACTGCATAAGCAGTGATGCAGGGAGGAGGAAAGATGCAAGGCAATGAAGGGTTAAAAGAGGAGGAATAGAAGTCTGAGTCAATGCAGAGTAGGAGGAGGTGATTAAGAAGAAATCAAAACGTTGAATGTTAAAAGGAAGGAAGAATTTTCTTACAATGAAATCAGAAGGGCAAGGAGAAAAACATGGAAAGACAGAAAATCCTGAATAGGCTGAAAGAAGGAAGTTGTGCTCCTCACCTTTTCTATAATGTGAAGATACTGAAGCAAATTAAGAGGAAATTAAGAAATTGGGATAGACTAGGTAAAGCAGAAGAAAAGGATAGTGAGCTAGGGTAGGAAAGGAAATTATGAACAGTAAGACATATGTGTTTGATACATGGAAGGGAAGAAGCTCAGGTATTGGTCTAAATACTATATTCTCCATATTTTCTTAGAAAATGAAGGGATCTTTTCACAGGAAGAGTTAAGTCAGAACTGAATAACTGAAAAAGGAAGTAAAAAACCCAAGGAAATAACTTTTATAAGGTGGAGAAGAGGTGTTTACAGGAGAAATAGTGCTTTAAAGACAATAGTTTTTTGGAGAAAGATGATCACCAAAATGTCACTAAAAACATAGCTGCAACACATACAGATAGGTCAGATATATTTCATACACTTTTCTCAAGTATGAATTGTCTTAAATAGTTTTTGGTTGGTATATTAGCTGGATTTTATTTACTAGCTGAAAAAGTCCCAAAGCAAAACATTTTCTCTGGCATAGGTTATTATAGTGGCATTTGGTTGGCTACTGAGGTAAATGAAAGATGATGAACTTGGCTTTGCTCTTGCATAACCATAGGTGATTTTCTTTAGCTATTATCAACTCATGCAACAACCTTAAGCTTTTGTAAATTAACTCTGGGCATTTCTGAAGCATGAGGCATCCATAGCTTTCTAATGCCTAAGAGCTAAAGACATTGGCTTGTCAGGAATTCCCTCTAAATTCCTACCATTCACTTAGATAATTCCTATCCTTCTAAAATGCTCTGCCTGCTCATTTCTTGCAATACCTGAGTGCCTTTCACTGTTGCCAGCATTCAGTATCTCTGGGACTCTTTTCATTTTTCTTGAGTCCTATTTGAATATTGTTCTGATATATGGGCACATCTTGAAAGTGTGCTGGGGACACATTAGTGCAGTTATAGCTGAAAGATGCATTTGAGAAGAGCACTTCTACATGCGACAGAAACAATTTAGTGCATTAGTTTTTGTCCCTGAAGGATTGTTGCTCCATTAGAGAGTGCTGATTAAACAGGACATATGGATCCTGCAGGAGTCCATAAAAAATTCAACAGAAATAATACAGGTTTCCTTTGACAAGGCTTTAGCCAGTTGGCTGGCAGTGGGGTGGGCAGGTTGCCGGCTCCCAGGAATCCTCCACTTCCCTGTTGGCAGCTGGCTCCTTGGGCAGCCAGCAAGTCAGCATGGCAGCTGGGCTTCCAGGAAAGCAGTTGGAGAGATGGGAAGCAAAGGAGTTTGACAGGTAGAAAATCAAGACAGACATTAGAAGGATCTTTTTCTCATGAAAAGTGTCAAGTTTTTGACATTTCATGCTGATCCAAGAAGAAATATACACATATGTGAGTGCACATGTGTCTATATACGTACAAAAAAAGAGGTCACATATACACATGCATATGTACACCTATTTTAAAATGCTATTTCTTCTGGGAAACGAAATCCTTATTCCAGCTGGCCATAATGAATTGTTGTTGCTCTCTGCCATGCAGTTTCTAAGGATGCAAATGAAGGCCAAAATTAGGGAAGCTAATTTCAGGGACACCAGCTGATTATAACAAATGTCATGACCTTGTCACTGCATATTATTACAATTAAATATGATCGAGGTCACAAGGTTAAACTGATGGAGTGTAGCTTATTTTAGTCCTGCATTAAGCAATCATCACTATATGATTTTTAAATCTTTATTAACTATGAGGAAAATAGGGAGGCAAGAAGAAATAAATACAAGTAACATAATTACATTTAAAAATATATATGCATATGAATCAGGGCTTCTGTGACAGCAGTATTTGTTCTTACATTTGTCCTGTTCCTATTCTTTGTAAGAAAAAACGTTCCTCAGTTTTGAAATTTTGAGAAAAAAAAAAAGATAAAACATGAACTGAGAGGACTCTGAGCTCTTTCTGAAGACTTTCTGATCCTGGTTCTTTAAACCAAGGTGCAAGTTAAGGGAAAGATTAACAAAAAGAATAGCAAAGGCAGAAAAATGCTGTTCTTGGTCTCTAATATGTACATCACCACTTCAGACGCAGAAGCAAACTCTTTGTTTTGGTGGCTACTGAAGGAGGTGGATGGCAAAGCCACAGGAAAATGCTGAGGATGTTGCTTTCAGTTGGACAAAAGCACAAGTGGCATTTTGAGGGATGCAGTCCTGGCTGGCTGGACCAACCTTCTTGGTTTTGCCTAGCCAATGTACAGAGTAGGGAAGAGAGGTAAGACCGAGGTAGAGACACACAGATGTCTACAGTGCAGGTGATGGTGCACTGGAAAAGATTGCCCAGAGGGTTAGTGGAGTCTCCGTTACTGGAGACATTCAAGAACCTTCTGTATGCAAACCTAAGTAATGTACTCTATGATGACCTTACTTGAGCAGGGAGGTTGGACAAGATAACCCACTGTGATCCCTTTCAACTTTACCCATTCTGTGATTCTGTGTGATTCTATATTTTTAAAGCACAGGTGACTCGCCAGAAGGACAAACAACACAAAGCCACACTTACTGCATTGCAGAAACTGTTTTCCTCCTCTTATATGTGTGACAAGAGGAAATTATAAAAAGAAAGAAGTGTTAAAGAAGGAGGAAGACTACTCATTTTAAAATTTGGATGTGGAAACCACTCCTTCCCCTAGGCCTTAAGCAATCACAGAAAAATGTTACATTTTGGTTTCTTTTAAAGAAAAAAAAACCCACTGAATCTTACTTCATAGAATTATAGAAATATGCTGAGTACGATAGGACTCATCAGGATCATCAAGTCTAACTCCTGGCCCTGTGCAGGACACCCAAAGAGTCACCATGTGCCTGAGAGCACTGCTTAAATGTTTCCTGAACTCAGATAGGCTTGGTATCATGACCACTTCTTTGGAGAGCCTGTTCCAGAGCTCAACCACTCTCTGTATGAAAAACCTCTTCCTGACATCTAACCTAAACCTCCCTGATTCAGTTTTATGCCATTTTCTTGAGTCCTGTCACTGGTCATGAGAGTGAAAAGACTGGTGCTTTCCCATCCAATTCCCCTCATGAAGAAGCTGAAGACTGCAATGAGGTCTCCTCTCAGTCACCTCCTCTCCAGGCTAAACATACCAAATGCTCTCAGCAACTTCTAATATGGCTTCCCCTCAAGGCCCTTCATTATCTTTGTGCCCTTCCTTTGGACACTCTCTAATAGCTTCATATTTTTCTCATACTATAGTGCCCCAAACTGCATAGCAGAGTGGGACAATCCCCTCCCTCGGCTGGCTGGTGATGCTTTACCTGATGCCCCCCAGGACACGACTGGCCCTCCTGCATGCCAGGGCACTGCTGACTCATACTCAATTTACCATCGACCAGAACCCCCAGGGCCTTTTCCACAGTGCTGCTCTCCAGCCTTTCATTCACTAGTCTATACACAACCAGGGTTGCCCCATTTAAGGTGCAGAATCCTGCACTTGCCTTTGCTAAACTTCATACGGCTCGTGATTGCACATCTCTCTAATTTTTCAAGATCTCTCCACAGGGCCTCTCTGCCCTTGAGTCAACAGCTCCTCCCAATTTGCTGTCATCAGCAAATTTATTAGATAACAGCAAATTAAGGACACTCTCCTGAAAAAGAGAAATAAATTTAAACTAGAGTTAGCAATATAATATTTCTTGTATTGATAGTGAAATGTTTTTCTCTTCCGAAGTACTTAAGTAACTTAATGCAGTAAATCTGCAACATAAATTTATCTGTTGAAGTCAGCATGCTTTGATCTCCTTAATACTGGCAGGCCTCTGTTGCCTCCCACTCTTGATTTTGTTAACAGTAATTTAAGTAACAATCCTTTCAAGATAAAAGGGTTGCAACTTTATGAAAACATTCTCTTACAGAATTCAAGCAACCATTCATAAAGCTTGTGAGGCAGTTTCTTTTGTACTTGAGTAGCACAAGACACTGAAATCCTTGGTCTGTGCAAGGCTATTTACTCCTATGAGCCAGTAGCAGTTCCTGGGGACAGCTAGAGACCAGTTGTGAGATGATGCCAAAACCTCCTGCCCTGCTAAACTGCAGATGTGACATCATCATGTGTGCTGGTTTTGCACAAACACACACTGCAGTAGGTGCCACTGTGGACACTCAAGCCTTGAGCAGCCCATAACTAACAAGCAGCCCCAGCGTCTCTACAGAAACGGTCTCTTCCCTGGGCTGACCACAGTTCCCAGGGTCAGGGTGGAAGCTTAGTGCGTTTCTACCTGAATACAAAAAAAAAGGCAATCATGCCTGAAATATGTGGAAATAGCCTGTTAGTTATTTTATAACAGATTTTCCTCTATATAAGAAAGAATAACATAAATATTTCTTAACAATTTTCCCTATAGTCTTATGAAAAGTGGCTGCTTAATACTGCCAAAAATATTTATTCATCCATTTAGGTTTTGAACTCTAAATCAGCACATTTTGTTCCTTATGACTGGTATTAATTTTTTTTTTCCATTCAAGTTTACAAAGTTACCTTTACTGCTTCAAGCACACGTAAAACATTTATTTTAAATGAAATTTTAGGCTATTTGAATCACCACTCTGCTTTTACAGAGAATATCAGTTTTCATCTTACTTAGCGAATCTAGATTATACAGTGATTATTTAGAGAAAAGGATGCCAGTTGAAGTAACTTAAACTCCAATCTATAATTGGAACACAAATATAGATGAAATCTGCTATTTCTGAAAAAATCCATCAGTTAATTTGTAAGAGGAACTAACTTCCTTCAATGTGTTTAGGAAGGTCTCTAGGTCATTGATTAAAAAAAAAATGGGGAAAAAAGTCTTTCTTCCAAACTTGTTATGACTAATTCCCAAATCTTTGGTCCAAATAATGCAATTGAACTATAAAGCTACACAAAGCAGAAAAACTTATTTTTGTCTTAGTTATAACACAACTTCAATTATTACATCACTCAAAGTAAATTTATATTATCATCTTTCTAGCATAAACATCTCCAACTTCTAGTGAAGTTTCTAATATTGAGCCATTGAGGATGTTATTAAAATTAGTTTTGAATTGTTTATTTGTATGCATAAAAATATTTTGAACACTGAACATTCAAAATAAAGATGTTGAACAACATTACTTAGTGCATTATGACATTTGGTAGTTTTGTACAGTTAGTACTGTCAGATACTAAGTTACTGGAGATAAATGTTTTAGATATTAATAAGAGGTTAGTCATTTTGTTTTGCTTTTGATTAATGTCTTAGGTGCTAGTAGGGACAATTCTCCTTTACATGTTTAAATGGTAGAGTTCACATACAGAAAGTGTTTTCCTTTTTTTTTTTCTATTAAGACCAATGTTATAATAATAAAAATTTGGCAATCAGTGTCTCTCTTTGAGAAGATCCTGTGGTGTTTCTTCTCACAAGATTTGTGCCATGAGCAAGGAATTTTTCCCTCAGGCAACCAGGTTATCTCAAACTTGAGAATTCCAATTTGTTAATCACCTGGAGCTCTCCCAGCTTGGTGTTCACTGGAAACAGGAGCACAGTCTCATGTGAATCACATAAGTGGAGAGCTGTGTGGTAACTGGCAAAACCATCCAAGTAAGATGGTGCACATTTCATGTGGTGCATTTTTAAAACATTAATCTTTAACAGTGTAGCATGATCAATTTCAGGTCAATAGTATAATTTCTAGTGCATTTTCTTAGTGGGATAGTAATGTTAGCTTATTTATTGCCAATAGATGGCAGTGATCACTCAGTTTCCTTCAGGAGTAAAAGTTGTGTGACAAACATCAGGTGTCTGGAGATGGGTAGGTATCCAGGGAGATCCTTCTATAAATCCTGAAGTTATTGCTACTATTATTACTGGGCTTTTAGCCAGAACATTACCACACTTCCATATGTTCCAGTGTCAGGTAGTCTTTGGATTAAGGAAACCTCTTTTGATGCCTACTTTGAGATCAGTTCCATGGCCTGGTATCAGCCTGCTGGACTGAAGCCTTCCCATCTATTCATCCCTTCTCAGGAGGCACTTAGGTAGGTGTACTGGCTTTGCTACCATATATCACATGGTTTGTAGGCATCTCTTCTCTGCAGCCTCCCCTTTCTTCTTACAGATGTGTCTCTCATGCTTAATGGGCAGCAAGGGTGAGTCAGCAGGCAGTAACCACTCTCTTTGGAAAGGTACAGTCAAAAGCAGAGCTGATGGACAAGAATCTTTGGGGGATGAGAATGGCAAATTTTCTGAACAGATGAGTTTTGTGTCACAGGTGATGCAAAGAATCTCCTCAGCTGGTGTATGAGATAGATTCAAAATTTCCCCATTCACTTCCTATAAGCAAAATAAATCATCTGGGATTGCTGTGCCATCAGCATGAAAGGAACAGAAGAGGAAAGCAAATCTTCACCAAGCCACTGTTAAGTTTTTTTCTGATCCAGATGCTACCTACTGGGCTTGAGTCCTCTGTAGCTTTCAGCGGTACGGATGTGTTTTCTTGAGTGACTCAGAGCATGCAGCCATTCACTCCTCACAAAGATCAGTCAGCCTCTTGAAGGATCTGAATATGAAAATGGTGAAATATGCAACACATGCAAAATTTTTTCTTCCAGTACTTGGACAGCTTGCCAAGACACAAGGTAACTTCAGCTCAAATCTTAGCTCTGACAGCTGTATCTTCCCCCAACATATTTCAGTTCATATCAAAACAATTCATAGTTTTGGTAAAGAGGTTACTGTTTTCTTTAGCTACTTCCATGGACACTCTCAGTTGATTACTTTTCACTGTCTTAGAGGAAAAGGGACCCTTCCCAAACATTTCTTGAATTTTCAGGAGCCTTTGAATTTACTAATCACTACAGATCCACTAAAGGACTTAGACATTTAACTTCTCCTTTAAATACCTAAGTCAAATCTCTAGATCTTCAAACCAGAACACTTAACTGTCCCTAAACTTAGTTCCATCTCTAGTCTGAAGGCACTTCTGTTTCCATGGAGTCCTTAAGTATTTGATGATCAGCCAAACATCACCACTGTAACAGAGTTCCAGAAAAAATAATAAATGAGGTGTTCGTCTTGAAAGTTGAATGAGGCAACTCAAAACAATATTTACACACACACCAGCAACAAGCCCCAGGGGTTTTGATTTTTTGATTTTTTAATTTTTAGGGATTTTAGAAGTAATTGCAGTGGATGTAGATTTTAATGGACCATAATTTTTATTTCTAGTAAAAATAACTACAGCAGCTTAATGATTGCACATACCAACCCCATCCTATATCAATCCCTCAAAATTCTGTTAGCTGTTCAGTCTTCTTTTCAACATAGAATTGCAGAAAAAAACGTTAAGGCCTGCACCAGAAGATATAAATATAGGCAGAGTGACCTCCAAGCCCAGAACTTTGCAAGGCCTTCAAAGACTCAGCATGCTATGAGGAAGATGAAGATGATGAAGAAGGAGTCCCAAATATCAGTGGATGATTAGGGTCCGCTGATACAGTGGAAGGGTTCCAGCTTTCAGGAGCAAGGCTAGGAAAGCAACTGTAGAGGCTCCCTAGGATCAGGCTCCTTGAAAGCTTAGGGCGGCTCCTCCCGCTCCCAGCCCAGCGACCACCCCCAACGGAAGAAGTCCACAAAAGCCAAGAGTCCACGAAGAGAAGCAATTTTATTAGGGTGCACCGGCTTATAAAGGGTAGCATGGGACTTTCTAGAACTGGGGCTGACATATGGGAGGAGCAACACACTTCATTGGGTGTATGGAAATTGATAGGTGGGGTAAAGGGGGGAGCATATGAGGGACCAATGGGAGAACAGGGTTTGAACATAACCATATAGGGAAACTGGTGCACTGCACCAAACTGGGACCAATCAGGAATAAGTTGGTGGGAAAATGTCCTAGGGGGTTATGGGAAGAAGAAACTTGGATAGGAATGACTAAGGGAAAATTGACCAGGGTAGACATATTGGGTATATAACATTTAAACTGGGGAAACATCAATATAACTTCTGAAACCCCCATAGTCCTGACTCAACTGCTGCATAGGCTCCCCGGGGTCTTGGATCTCCGCATCTTCATCCACCCAACATTTATAATATCGTTGCCATTTGATAAATTCCTCTTCTTTCTGGTCTCCTCCAACATCAAACACCGCTAGACCCAATTCCAAAAGAGGTGTGCCAGAGGGCGGAATAGGATAGAACGGGGACATCATTATAAAGACCATAGAACTGGTGTCAGGGGGCACACACATGGATATGTATTCCTGGAGCCTGAAGGCTCATTACAGCTTCTGCTCTTCTGATCTCCTACTAAATTGGCCTAGAGTCTTTTTTCTGCAGTCTTACAGGTAATAATGGCAACATATATTTTCTCATTAGCACAGTGGTTACAAATATACCTGGATAGAAGAAAGTCCAGGCTAGCTCTCTTTTCTGCCTGAAAATGAAAGTCTATGACATTTCCCAGCTGCTCCAATCTGTATAGCTGAAAATTCACAGGAATTCAGAGGAGGCTGAGCTCACATCTCTTTCCTAAAAACTTCCCAAGCCATTAACCTGTGTGTGAGTGAGACTTGTGAACTGCCAGCACAATGTCTGTTTACTGACCCTTACCAGTGAGCGTATAAACCCCAGGAAGGGGGCGGCAACATATTTGAATAACCCAACACAGCCCTTCCAGCAACCACTATTGCTTCTTCAGCTGACATGAGCAGTCAGCCACTCCTCCCTTGGCAGCCTCACCTTTTTCTGGGATATGTAGTCATCCTGTGGCCCCTCTGTTTCCAGTTACCTGCCTCTATGCCCTGTAAACCTTCACCTAAAACTGATGTCTACTTTAACTCATTTTCTGTTTTCTGTCCCCCTTTTTTCCTTCTCATCACCATTGGTATTATATGAAGCTTTTCATAACTAGAGGATATTATCATCATGGCTAGGCTTTGCCAATGAAGATTTAGGAAGGGCTCCACCCACGTGGGTGTGTCCTTCAAGCCTGCAAAGTGGACTTTTTAGGTGAGGCACAGTGTGCACAGAACTGGCCCCACCCTTTGATCCTAAGGTTCATCTGCCAGGGCTGAGCGAGCTTGGACGGTGACAGTGAAGTCCTCAGGACTAGAACCTACAGCCCCCGGTATTCCCAGGAGGTCTCCCATCCAAGTATTAACCGGGGCTGACCCTGCTTAGCTTCCAAGATCTGGTGGGATCAGATGTCAGGGTGGCATTTAACTGCCATACTACAGGATAAGTGTCATGAATATGAACATTTTAAGAAAGAAATACTAACTTTCCAGCCTTGAGCTAAGTGTCTGACTTCCTAGAGGAGCTAGTGATGGCTGTACATCCATGTCAGAGACATAGAAACGCAAAAGAGATGTGTACCTGTAGTACTGCAAGTACCAGCTTGAATTTCTACTTCATTTCTAGTACAACTGGCTGAATTTGCACCCAGCACATTTTCCCTAGTCACAAAAATCTCCTCTACTCAAAAAAACTAGGTTCTCCAGGTCTCAGCTGCAGTACTGATTAGCAGGAACCAGTAAGTATGTGAGGAGAAATATTCATCAATTTTGGTGTCCTAGGATCAAGATATCTCGGGGTATTAAGACAGATCACAGTAGGGATGAACAGGTATTTCTCACCTATCAAGATTCTACTGCATTACTGCAAACACACAGGTAGTAATTTTCTCTGTGTGACTCAGTAATGCATCAGCAAAGTAGTGGGGTTTTCATTCAGATCAGAAATATCATCAAAACACTTGCTCAAGGTATTTCAGTGTTTGCACTCACAACTGGAAGCCAAAGATGTTATAGAAAACAAAGTATGCCTGATTCATTTTTGTTGAAAGTTTGAACATTCCCACTTCCCATAATTCAGTGAATGCATCCATATACAAGACAGCTGTGTTTTCCAGTAAGGATTATTAATTTTTTAAGTAGCATTAAGAAGTCCCCATGTGAGGTAGGAGGTCTTCTGTACTAAACAATTTCATAGGTAACAAAAGTTTGCCTGAAGAGATTCTCTATATAAATATACAGACAAAGAGGTAAAAGTGTTGTTATCTCTTTACAGGTAAAACACTAAAGTAACAAAAAGATGAAATTGCTGGGGGTTTTTTCTGCCCCCAGGAGCAACAGAACCTGATCCAAGGTCTCTGAAGTTCTACATCACCACCTTAAGGACTGTGAAAAATTTCTAGGCATGGCCAGAGTCTCCAGGCAGCCTGCAAATGGCAGTTTCTGTGATATGTAGAACATATTTAGTGTTGGTCAACTGGTATGCATGTTGTATAAGAAACTTTAACAATGCTTCTGCCCTCATTATCACCACATGCACATTCTTCTTTTAAAGAGAAATTACATTATTGTTCCTGTTAAAAGTGAGCTGAAAACTTGGATTAATAGATAGCAAGTTATCCAAGACAGTAAAGATGAGGGCTACATGACTGGACAATGAGATAGCAGATGGTGTTTGATGTAAATAAATGGATGTTGATTCACATGGGAAAAAATAATTCTGACTTATAAAATTAAGCTCTGCGCTAACAATTAGCATTCAGGAGTAAGATGTTGGAGCTGTGAAGAATAGCTTTATAAAACTGCACTTCAAAACACAGAAGCAGTCAGAGAAAACCCAAGCCAACTGTTAGAAATCAGCAGTAAAGAAATAGAGAAAAAAAGCTTTAGAGCACAATAATTCTGCTACCTACAAACCTTTATTTACACTCTGTGTCTATTCTAGTTCTCCCAACTTACAAAGGAAAAAGTAAAACTTAAATAATACTTGGAGGTGAACAACCACAATGCTGCTGGAGAGGAGTCTGGACTTAAAACTGAATGAACGGGGAAATAATGTCAGATTGCATTGGTTTCTATTAAAAAAAAAAAGTTAGGGAGGTCCTATTTCCCATTTAAATTTATTCAGTTCTGTATCATATTTTCTGCTTCCACATCTGAACTGTCGCAGCTTGGATTTCATGATTTGGGGCATAGTGAGTGAAAGAATAAAATGAGGTTGCTCTTAGTTTCTCTGAGCTGGGCACATCCTATGAAAAACTTGTAACTTTTGATGTATTTTATTATGTGACATTTATATAAGCATATATTTAATGAAAGGCAGTTTAGTTATATTTAATAATTTTGATAATAATAAATTATTTCATAAATTTAATGGAAGCCAATTCTGCTATATTCACTGTAGTAACAAGATCTGGATTCAGCCAAAGTTGCCTGTACATTTCCTAGCATTAATAAAGATAAAACTTTTAGAAAATAGCCTTGAATGACATCACTATCTACGACACTTTGACAGTCATGGAGGAACTCTCAGGAGTTAGATTAGAGGTTAAAAATTAAAGTTTTTAAATTTTTTTTGAAAAGAAAAAAAGTAAATCCTTGCATAGATGATTTCATTAGCTCCCACCATTTCTAGTTACCATAGTTATACCAATGTTTTTGACACAGAACTTAAAGCCATCAAGATAAGATGTCAAGAAGTTTTTTCAGATAAGAACATACTGCTCTTTATTTGTGAATCCCACTGGTTTCTTATTCACTTCTGAATAATTCCAGAGTCATTACAGATTACTTTGAATGAGGCTTTTTGTTTCAGAAACATAACAGTCTACCTCATTTTTACAGTAGCTCTGAAACATTTACACTCTTCATCTAATTGGCTTCAGATGAACTCTTATGGTTTTATTGACTTCTAGATCAGAGTGCCAGATTTGTTGTTGCCATATAAGACTGAAAGGAAAAGAAGTCATTAAGAGGCTGAATATACAGTTTTAAAATTTTTCATTCTTGGAAAAGAAAGATAACATTATTAGATATTTAATTCTATGCTGACATCTATAACAAGCATATTTCATAATGCAACTAATGTATTAGAATCAATCCATTTATAATAACTATTAGTAAACCAATATTAGTTGTTGAGCACAGGTGTCAAACCATCTGTTGCTCTAACCATACCATTCTTGATTTAGTGAAATATGTATAAAGATAACACAGCAGCAGTTCAGCACTGATATAACCTATATTTGGATGAGGAACAGTCTCCTAATTCATGAGGTCCCATGCATAGCATGCAGGCTTTTAAACAAGACAATCAACGCAGAGTAGTCACTGACAGAAATGTATTTAGGTTTTTGGTTGGTATCTCTTTAGAAAACCAAGTAATTCCATGGGTTTCAAAGATCAGAGCTCCTCTGTCCATCTCTGTTTTATAACAGAGATTGTACTTGAGTTGGTAAAATACTTAATTGAAACATTAGTTGAGTTAATATACAAGAGTTGCTGTCTTTTACCAAATGTACCAGGATAGGAGAGAAGGCAAAGCGATACAACTGAAGACCAGTGCTGGCACCATTTCATCAGTCAGGATCACTGCCAGGTCACACAGCAATGGATGCTGACTCTGTTAACTGTATGTGGCTTAGCTCCTTTGGTAGCTTTTCTCTCCTGTTTTTTGGCTAACTTGCTATGACCCTAATTAGAAAAATTTCATTTGCGAATCCCAAATATTTCATATTAACTCAAAAATATAAAAATGCAGCACAGTCTCTCCATAAACAGGAATTGAATTTTAGAACAATAAATATGGTCTAAGGCATATAAATAGGGGTATAAACTCAAAGTACTTTCTATTAAAACACTGCGCATAGTTCTAACCTACAAAGTTTAGAAAGGGTAAATGTAATAAAGATCACACTATCAAGAGAAAATTGTTAGTTGAGAAAAATAATTCATCACCACTTCTAACTGAATTTTGAAATTACTAGAGCTAGAGTTAACAAAGTTATTAAGAGTAAGAGCCACTGCAAACAGAAAAAAGGTCGTCAAAACAGTAATATTACAACCACAGACCTTAGGGCTATACAACTTGATGGAAAAAAAAGGAAAAAAGAACATAAATGTTTACATGGCTCACATACTGACATTCACTTGGGAATCCAAATGCCCTAAATAGGACATTGGGAGACAAAGTAGTTCCCTAACAGAAAAAACACATACTGCCTTCAAGACACAACATCCCTGATCCACTTCCTTTTGAACTCTGTCTTGGTCCAATCAAGAGGATGGTCAAGTCAGATGACCTTCATTTCAGGAAGGAGATACTGAAAAAATAAGTTTCAGAAACATCACATTCCCTCTAACTCATTTCTCTTGCCACTTTTCAAAAGGGACTTGTGGCAAGTCTTTTCTGCAGTTACTCTTTGGAGTCAGAAGAGACATGTAAAATTCAAGGCCAGGAAAGGCTTTATGCTCATTTAACTACCTGTTGCACTGATTGTGAGGCACAAGCAGCTATTACCTAAAGAAACATAAGTAGATTTGCCTTATAAAGGAAGGGTTCTGCAGTGGCGTCCAAGGGAAAAAAGAGAATTGTGCCAACTGAACTTCAGGTTTGATTCACAGAAGAAACTTTTCTGTAAAGCTCTTAGTTTTCAATTTCATCAAAAGCTTTTAATGCAGCTTAGGTGACACGTTTTACTGGATGAAGCCACCACAGCTAATGTAAACCCTACAAGTGGATATGGAACAAGGCACTGAGAGCCCAAAGGATGATCCAAGGGAAGAAGTCCGGTTGTAAAGTTTTTATGCACAAATCTAATCTCTCAAAATTATAGCAACATCACACTATTGTGTTCATTACAGTGTACTTAAAATCACTCATTTTCTTTGATTATACTGTGGTTCCATTGCTGTTTTAAATGCATCTCAAAAGAATTCTTTTACTTTGGCATCATGTTTAGTTATATGGAATCACGGAACTGTTAAGGTTGGAAAAGATCTCTAAGGTCATTGAGTTGAACCGTTAACCCACCACCACCATGTTCATCACTAAACCATGTTCCCAAGTGCCATATTCAAAGGCTTTTAAATACACCTAGGGATGACAATCCAACACTTCCATGGGCAGGCTGTTCCAATGCCTGACAATGTTTTAGATAAAGAAATTTTTCCTAATATACATTCTAAACCTCTCCTGAAACTTGAGACTATTTCCTCTTGTCCTGTCACTTGCTACATGGGAGACGACACTGACCCCTAGTTCACTACAAGTTCTTTCAGGTAGTTGTGGAGAGCAATTAAGTCTCCCCTGAGACTTCTTTTCTCCAGTCTAAACAACTCTAGCTCCTTCTGCCATTCCTCATAAGACTTGTGCTTTAGTACTTTCACAAGTTTTGTTGCCCTTAATTAGGTGTAGTCTAGCACCTTAAAAACACTATTAGTTATACTTTCACTTACTGAGGATTTGATGATTTTTACATAGTTTTTTGTTAGAAGGCTTTGACATAGTCACTGTTTCTGTTATCTGCTATACCTTGGGATGAATATGCACCTTTCACTTTTGCCATATTCTTGCTTGGTCAAGTGGTTGTGAAGAATTTGCTGTTCCCCAGAATCATGGTGATATGAAATTGAAATGCTTCAACTAAGGTGTTTCTTTCTAGTGTTTGTCTTTTCCCTTCACATTAATTTTGGCTTCTCACCCACCAGACTGATATGCAGAACATGGAAAAAGGAGGTCAGGTCAGTGGGTTTTGGTAAGTAGAATTTAGGCCTCACTGGAGTTGTGCTGAATTTTCTAGTTTGAGGGTAAAAAAAAGAAGATGGCAAATGCAAGATCCTTTAATCATATGCTCCAGCATGACATGTTCCATACAGAGTATCCCTTTCTGTAAGGTTGCTAGAGCTCTTTTCACCGATCTGAGCTTATCAAGACTGAAATTAATCAACCCATGTAAGGAATGCTCAAACTAGAAGAATTATCAACATTTTTCTTTGAGGGTCTCCTGGGAATACAATGCCAGTCCATTCAGCAATAGGGACAATAGTATGCTTCATTCAGGTAAGAGCTACTGAGAAAACTCCTGTGTTTTACCTGCGGCTGACAGAGAGCTCTGAGTACCCGACTGCTTTTGTGTGGACTTGAATGGCCACTTAGCCATTTTCTTTATCTGCAAAGTGGAGTAAAATTGCTTGAATATCACCTTGAGATTCTCAGCTGAAAGACTTTGTGTAAGTGTCATTGTGCCAGTTCTGAGGCTAAGCTGAAAGCCAGAAGCTTTAGCTGAGTTCTCAGAGCCTGAAGCCTGGAGGAAAGACACTACT
Source organism: Poliocrania exsul (assembly GCA_035041345.1). Taxonomy (NCBI): domain Eukaryota; kingdom Metazoa; phylum Chordata; class Aves; order Passeriformes; family Thamnophilidae; genus Poliocrania; species Poliocrania exsul. Next base: position 111,474,087 of record JAWWLZ010000082.1, read on the forward strand.
TGCACAGGAATTGTAAGATTGTCTCCTCTGGAGGTAGCCTGCTGCTAGCAAATGCTTCCTCTTCCATCAGCAAAGATGAAAGTAGAATGAGCTTATGCCTTGCAGGCACACTAGAGAAATGGCACTGCCTTCCTCATCATCCTTCCATTACAAGTCACAATGCTACTCTCCTACTTGCCATGGGTCGATGGTCTAGCACTGGCACCATGGGAAGCACACTCTTCACTCTCTGCTTTTAGAGGAGATCACGGTTACTATTTTTCCTTACAGTTCCCAAGTTTCCTCTTCTCATAGGAAAGTAGAGCTGGAAATGAATATCTCATAAGATCTACTCTCTTACCCTTCACCAAAACACACCAGAGGTATTTCTAACAAATGTTCGTACAGTCTGTTCTGAAGAGCCTATAGTGGCAGGAGACTATCCCATCTCTATAAGCAAACTACTTCAATGCTGTAAGAAAGTTTTATTTCCATATAATTTATTGTCACCTACTATAACTTAAACCCATTATTCCTAGTCCCATGTAAAACAGGATGAGTGCTTATTCTTCCTTCACATAACTGAAAACTATTATCAAATCTTTCTCATATCTTCACTTTCCTTAAGTAACACCTATTTTTAGGGAAGACTAGTGATTGTACTGGTTATTTGTTCTACATGGCATAGTAGGAGTCCCCAGGAGAAGCTTTCTGCCTTTGTATCCTGCAAGAGAATTCTCCTGACTATTGCTGCAGACTTTGCTCTGGTTATGGCTGGTAAAACAACAAAGTCTGCACCATCTCCTGACATACATAAATATTTTAGATTTTAAAGGCAAAAGTTACTGTCTCAAAATATTAAATCATATCACTAAGAATTACCTAACCCTTTAACCAGGTTTTAAAATGTGATTCACTGAAGACATCAATCAATGATAGAAATAAGCATTTTTTCCAGGAAGGCAGAAATTCCTTAATAGAAGACTAAGGCAAATAAAAAAAGATCTGTCTCTTAAATCATAGTCTACCTTACAGAAAAAGCCAAGAATCTATAACATTGCTGCATTACTGAAATTGCCTATTAGAATCCTTTGAGAATTTCCCTTAAGACTTTTGAAGCATTAAGACTGAGAAAGGAACACGAATAAAAGTGCTCTTGATTTTCATCTTGTGTTATTTAACTTGAAAGCAAGGATAAAGCAAGACAGTAAATTCAGTTGGAGGCATTATTTTTGGAACATGTATTTACTTGAAATAATCTGACACTAGCAATTAAAAAAAAAAGGAATTTTACTGAAAAATTATCAACGTTTTCACAGATCTGGGGCTATTGTTAGTATTGTTTTGCCTTAGCTTAGCAATTCTGACTCCAGCTTCATGAAGAGGCACAATGAAAGGGTTCCTCCAAAACCTAGTTTTCTCATAATCTCCTTCTTTCTCCTTCCCTCTTCTGTCTAAACTGTATTAGATGTTAAACCCAAGCATGATTCTTTCAGTACATTTCCATCTACAAACCAATGTGTTTGGATAGCAAAATGGATAAGAAGAAAAAGAGTCATTATTTAGTGACCAAATCCCTATTCTGCTGCATGCTGGAAAACAGACTAAAAGCACAAAGTTATCTCCAAATGATGTCACTGTAAGGGGAAAGGGATTGAGGTTTTCTCATAGAAATGGTATCTCCCTGTTCATGCAAGCCAAAGTGAAATGAAAGATTGCCACCACTGTGTAGTTGATATACTATCCATGAAACATAGATTTTCTCTCTTTTACTTACTAAATACTCAACAGTCCACAGAGAAAGGGGTTATGATCACAATAATAAATTTTATAGCTCTATTGCTCTGATTTTCTGTCTAGGAATTGTAAATCACTTTTAAAATAGAAGCTTAGCACAAAAGAAAAGACAGTTCCCATTGGTAGCTCTCTGTGAGCTGACAGGTTATGAAATAGACTCATGGAACAGACTTGTGTCATCTGTCTAGAAAAGGTATTTTGTTGCATAGTATAAATTTCTGTTGGATAGTCTGTAAGAAAGGCTAAAACTCCAAAATTCCTCAGTGAATTTCTTAAGCCCACTCAAGAAAAAGGACTGGGAAGGCAGGAGAAAGATGCAACTTTTCCTTTCCACCATCTTAAAGTGCTTACAAAACAGCCCAAACTCTTTTAAAACAATATATCTGTCCACTGGGCTTCTTCATCTTTTCCTGAGATGAAATGCTGAAATAACTGGATACCACCATTTTCCTAAGCCCTGCTGGGAAGGAGAACCTAGTTCTTGCATGCCTTTCTCCTCAATGGCTGAGAAAAAACAGCATAGCACTGCACTCAGTGAATACCACAGTCTGGGACCTTTTTTCCTTGTTAACCATCTGCTTGTTTCCCATGTGTTGCTCTGAAATTAGACCATCCATCTGGGAAGGGGATACAAGGATGATTTCACTAGTGGTGCCCAAATTCCCCACCTGCAGCTGAGTCCAGTCCTGGACCAAGCATTCAAAAATTCCTATGTATTGCAGTAGCCACATGTAAGTAGCTAAGCCACTGATATCCCTGAGCCGTTTCATACTATCTGTACAAGTACCTGTTACAGTTGGCATCTTCATCTTCAGCATGTTGCTTATTTACCCTGTCAGCCTCAAATATTAGTCCAGAAACGAAAGGAGAAAAACATCTATGATTAAAAAGTGGACTAAAGATAGACAACATATCAATGACCTTATTATATTTTTTATGAGATTCATCAGTTTCTTATGAAATATTCTCAGCCTCAGTGGCTTATACTAAATTGTTAATCTGGTATTGAATTATGGATTTGTTATTATTGGCACTTTCTGAAAAATATTCTGAACCTCTTCTTAATCAGCTAAGAACTGAAAATGTGTTTCCTTACAAGCTTGTTTATATCTCAGAGTGCTAACTGGGAAAAGTTGGAAATAAACTACTAGAATAATAAAAAAGAGTCATCAAACAAGTAAAATTTTCTCTTCTGGTCTAGCCTGCCCTAAAGCTGATGCCAATACCTAGGGTTAAACTTTTCATGGATGGCTTTGTAAAAGTAGACAAAGGAAGCTTTGTTTATGTCCCTAAAATCAAGGAAAATCTGGAAAAAATCAGAAAAGAGAAAAAGAATTGAACTCAATATTTACATACACGAATTTGCAAATTTGGGGCTTTAAATATTGCATCTTATGGTCAGAAACGCCCCCCCCCAATCATACACAAACTTAATTTCTCTTAAAATAATTGAGTATCTTCAGTTACTAGAAGTTCTGAAACTTCTGATCTCTAGTATTTGGCAAATAATGCCCAATATATAATAAGGATACTATTTGCAATTTTTTCTTTAAATCAATCAGGCATCAACGTTAAGAGAGAGAAACAGATATGGCAGGCATTATACAGATACCTGTAATGTGTAATCCCCTTCTGTAGAAAGCTCAAGTGCTTACTTTATAAAATAAAAATATATACTATATAATTCCCAAATATAATTTCCTTCCCCCCAAAACCCTAACCATTTTAATAAATAAAAAAGTTTACCAGTGCAAGACTGAAGGTGTAAATAAACTCAAACCTAGAAAGCAGTGTATATCTCTACAATATGTACTAGTTTTGAAGGTTAACCCTGATATCCCAATAATTTCTGCCCAAGCATAGGTTTATGAAAACTTTTTCAAGAGAAAACTTCTTTTTGAGCAACAAGGTTCCATTTCTGTGTGGCAGATTCTATTTTCTGTGACTAACAATTTAATTCAATCACAAAGATTCATTCAGCAGTACTAAATATTATACCTCTGATTGCAGTATGAGCTGTTAAGAAACACTTCAATGTGACAGCCAGAAGTTTTAAGCCCATCATCAAAAATTTAATTGCATAACATGGGAACAGGAGCTGGTTGCAGGTGTAACTCTCTTTCACTTGATGAGTCATATTATTGACTCACTTTAATTATTTTAATGACTCATTGTGATGATTTCAACAACATAAATTCAGTTTGTTTTGTCAGCAACATACAGATATCTGCTAAACACTCCAGAGAGAATCAAATAACATAAGCAGGTGAAATTAAATAGAAACTTTTTTTCCAAAGTATCACCATTGATGTTAAACATATAACCCCCGTTTTGTTTACAATATCCCTAATTTGCTTGTGGCATTCTTCCCAGAAAGAAGTGGCTATTCACTTGTTGAACGGTGTTTCTGTTGTCCTTGAGAGATGAGGGCAAAGCTCTGAAAGGTCTAAGGCCAACTCTCTTTAGTACTGTGACTTTAAGCATGTAATTTCAAAGTATTTGTTGCAGCTGATATATTTATATCTGTACATGTTTGCTCAGCTGAATACACTAATTGTCCTCTCCCTTTGTGTGGAGGGGTGATTGGACAAAATGAGAGGAAATCACCATCCATTTCTCTTCTTCTGCAGGCTCTCTATAAAGCTCCCAGACATACACCTGATTTTCTTGAATTGCTGTCCGAGTCTGCAGTACCCAGTTTCCCTAAGGGGTCAGTAAACCCCCACACCAGTCTGTATCATCATTTCCTAATGGCACTGAAAAGTGCTAAGATGGAAAATATTTGAGTCACTTACCAGTTTTCTGGCTGGGCAGGAGGACACCAAATTCATTCCCTGGGTCACTGATACTCACAGATATCCCCAGTAATGGGAGTGTCAGAGGAGAGATGATTTTCATACCTAAAAGATAGAGAAGTATTTCCTAAATCACATGCAGGCTACCAGGCAACTTGGGTATCTATACATTGATTCAGCCATAACAACTACTAAGCTAAAAAATTACAAAAAACCCCCATAAACCAAATTAAAACAATGAATTGCTTAGCTCAGCAGCAAAAAGGAACTGGGGACAAAATGCCCCCAAACTAAGACCTTGACCACTCCTCTTGTAAATTTTCAGTACCCAAAGTCTCAACTTGGCTCACCTTTAAATTCACCCTTGAAAAAGTAGTCTAGTAAAGTATCCTGCGGTGTACCTTGCCAGAGATGACAAGCTGAATCAACTTTGTATTATTTTAAAGTCTTAATATAAAAAATCTTGATCATATCAAAGTAGAATGTTGTTTCCAGTAATTATAAAAAAAAGTGACTTTTAAAAAAGATCAAGTTTTTTTTCACATCTTTTAACAGTCCTAGAATATTTATCTTGTTAAAGTAAAATATTTATATTTTTCAAATTCTCATTTTGAAAAGATCAACCGAATTTTATTACGAGGGATGCATCAATATTTTTTTTTCTGTTTCTAATTAATTTTTTTCCATCTCAGATAAGAAAACATTTAACAGAAAAGCAAACTTCCTGATTACATACCTGACTGTTCAAGTACTGACTTTTTGTTCTGATCTATTTTCCTCCACATGGAACATTTTCACATAGCAGTTTTACCCAGATCTGTGGATAACATGTCTAAGTAACACCCTCTTGAAAATACTCTCATTCTTTTTGTGGTAAACATTAGCAGATGAACAGAAAGAATAACTATTCAGAGTTCAGAACACTGCAAACTACCATGTAAGATGCTGTGTTAAGAGAGTCATGGCAAAATAGGTCAAAATGTGACATGTTTTCACTGTTGAAACCACATTACCTTGATTTAAAAGTAATCCCTAGTCTGATGAAAAGGGACTGAAAATAAATGTAACAAAACACGTCTCTGAAAGTCAGTGGAAAAGGCAGGTTTTCTGAGCCTGTATCTCCTAAAACCATTGCAGCCCAGGCAGTCTTATATAAGTCAGGTAATTGCACTCTAACAGCAATTTAAATTCATGATCTATTAATTTCAGTTTGAGCACTCCACCCCAATGTCTGACCCCAACTGTCCCATACAGCAAAGAGCTTATTCTCAGAAGCAGGTACCAAGCTAAGTTTACCGTGCTATAAATGAGTATGTTTAGATTTTGTCCCAGACTTTGTAAATTGATCTGTCATGGAGGAGGGTGTTGCTTGAGTTTTGTATTGAGGCTTATGTTGTTGTGCTGTTTTGTGAAGGGTATGTCTGATTTTTGGGGGTTTGTTATTAGTTAAGTGCAATCATGCAGATTAAACATTATCACCAACTATGTGAAACTCACAGCAGTTGTCACATACTTGTATTAATAAAAGTTATTTTGGGAACTGCTAGAATTAGTCCAGTTTGTTTGTGGTTCTGGCAGCAGTATAATTTGTGGGAGAACTGTATGGAGAAGGTTCTCCCTTGCTATTAAGTGCAGTCTCCATATCAGAGTATCAAAAGTCCTGTCCATCACAGTTTATCTGTCCAGTGAAGGTTCTCTTTAGGTGAGACGCAGACAGACTACTTTGGGCTTTAAAAAGTTTCAATATTCTGGGGACAATTAAAGTCAATAAAAAGATATTAATACAGCTGGGACAAGAATTCTTTGCATTTCTGTCCTTTTCCTTGTGACAGGCATACTTCCCACCCAGGGAATAGGAAAAAACAAAATTGCCCCAACACCAAAAAGAAACCCAAATAAACCACAATAGGAAGACAGAACATCTCACCTTTTTGCAGTATTAAAAAAGTGTTCTCCAGCAATAGGTATTAATTTATTGATATACTATAGATTGGCTAATCTTCTATGAAGGTTTTTTTTCTTTTATCACTGGGATGCATGGGGTCTACCTGGACCTGTGTATACATACCCTATTGATTTGTTGGATCAGTATGCTGTCATATCATTGCTGTTCTAATTTCTATTTATATGGGCAGCAGTGTGACACAAAAGCCAAGGGCTCTGTCACAAAACTATTTTCTGAAACTTCTTTTCCCTGCTTTAAATTACTGTAAATTGAAAAGAGCATCATCATCACATGAGGATTAGTTAACTACTGTGAATACATGAGAAGCACTATCCAGACAGATAGACTTTTCCTTTTTTTTTCTGTGTTTGCAGTCAGAAACCAACTGGAAAACTGTGTATAATTCAGGATGAGCCCACAACTTCCAGGAACCAAATGCAGTGTAAAGGATTTCATGACTGACTTTAAAACTCATTATCACTAACTAGTCTTGGCAAATAATTTCTTGATTATCTGATGGCTCTGGGTTTTTTATTATTTTTTTCCTTGACAAATTGCACCTATGAATTTTCCTGTGCGTTTCTGTTCATAAAACAGGTTATCAAAAGTATTTTAATAGATATTCTCTGATCCTAGACATCATGGAATCTTAACAGACTCATAATTTATAGAAATTCAAGGTAATTCTCATACCTAGGTCAAACTGTCTCTTGTTTTCCAGTCTTCCTCTGTTTTCATATCAGGTAAACATTACTGAAATCTTCCTTTCATCAATCAAATAAACCAAGTGGCCTAGTCCTATTACAAAAACCCAGCAGCTCCTCCTAACTCCACTGAGCAGGATAATATAAACACATCCTCCTGGGAGAGCTCCAAAAGGAAGTGCACAATCAATCAGAGCTTGAAGTCCAACCATTTTCTTTTGGCCTGTTCAACTGGACCCACTTTTCTCCTCTTCATTACTGGGCTCCAAATCAACAGAAATCCTTCAAAGGGTAAGTTGAGATAGTAACACCCTATTCTACTCCAGTTTTTGCAATTGCAAAAGCAAAATAAAACATCATCAATTGGTCTTTCCGATCTGCTACAATGATTGGTCTCATAGATAGAGAACTACTAATAGCTTCATTTGGGTTTTCTTTTCTACTAGATATTTCTGTTCAGGAAGATAAGTTTTCTGAAAGATTTATCATTCTCAGAATGTATACTTGCACCACAGTATGAGTATGGGGTAAAAAGCCAAAAAAGATAGCTAAACTTTTAAAGAAATCAAGCTTTAATTTGCCTTGAATGACAGTCTGGGTCAGTGAGCATCCAGATCACTTTCTCTCACCGACTTGAAAAATCAATACCTTTGAAACAACAGAACTGCTTCTGTTTTGCAATGTTGTTAGTTGAGTTAACGTAACAAGACCAGTACAGCAGCAAGTGACTTCAGGATGGAAGTACTCATTACTTACAAAATACAAAGCAAGAGTAAGTCAGACCAGCCCAGTATGTTTACAGCTAACCATTCTGGTAAGACAACATTTTTGGGGACTAGGAATCAGCACAATTGAATTGATAGGAGAAATTAAGAGAATAACCCTAAACCTTCACTACTTAATCAGTCAAATGGAACTGTAAAGTCTTTAAAGTTAGGCACATTAATGTGCATTAGTGCCAGGAAACTATTCAAGCCTTCAGGGCACAAAATCTGAAAACCCACAGTCCTGTTGCCTGCACTGGATCTACTCACGCCCTGTACAATCACCAAATGCTTCAGCTTAATTGGGGACTTCAGGAATAAGGCACTAGTATAAATTTTAGAACTTCTATGATATGAAGTTTGAACTTAGAGACGAAAATGCCTTCAAAGTGTTGTCATCAGGTGGAGTTACAAACAAACCTTTTTGGAAAGGGTATAATCAGTTGTAAACTAGCATATGAGGAATATGTCCTAACAGTTGATTAAGTCTAGTCTGTATTTGTAATGGCCAAAAGCCATCAAGATGTGGGAAATCTGGTGATCGGTTAATTTTTCAAGTGACGAGGCAGAATAGTGACATAGGGTTTGGCACAGAAGACTGTCTAAGAGGAAAGAGATCTCTTCAATCCTTTGAAGCCAAGAGCTTACTGCATCATGCAGGGCATGAGCCACACTCTGAAGACCATGTGAAGAAAGCCTGCAAAATTCTTTCCTAACTAGATAGCAGCTTCCAGAATTAAGAAGTTCCTTTTTGTCAGTTTTCCAGCAGGACTAAAATGTTTTTACATTGAAAACAGATAGCAGGGCAGACTATGTACCCTTTTTAGAAGAAACTGGGTTGGTTTGAATAAAATTGAGAAGGTCAGACATTTGGTTACATCCTGAGTTCAGCCTGCAAACAATTTCTTGTGGATCTTAGAGCAGTCAGGTCAGGTAATAATTATCATCATGCCATAATTAAGGCAGAATGCAGCCTCCAAATATTTCTGAACTATGTATTATATTTATCTATAAATGGGAAATCTTGCAGTCTTTCATTTCAAAACTGACCTTATCACCCAACATACCCATCAAAAAGGTGACAAAGAGTTACATTAAAAATGTGTGAATCTAATGTCTTGATAAAGAGGCCAAACCAGAAGTTTCACAAAAAAATTCTTTGCTTGTCAAAGAATATTTGAATAGTGAATTGAATATAGTAGTTTTAGAACAATAGTACACTTACATACAGCAAATAGATTTCTGCAACACCAAGCCAAATAACACTAAGGACAGCAATTAAACCCCCCTCTGTTTCCTGTTCATTTCTAATATGTAAAAAGGGACATTTTTTCCTATTGAAAAAATAAAGCAGGATTTTGTATATTTCTCTTCACTTAACATTTTAAATATTGTCAAAGAAACATAAATTTTAGAACATCCTTATGATAAATCATTAAATGCCTCCCATATGAAAAGAAGCACTTATTTTTTACATGTCAATTTAGTCACTTCAGGCACTAATTTAAAGTGTGTAATTGCTTCAGTTACCAACCAAGACCATGGCAGGAAATTACCTACTTTATTGTGATTTATAAGACACACGAAGAGCAACAAGGCTGGTGAAAGAACTTGAGCACAAGTCCTATGAGGAAAGGCTGAGGGATCTGGGGTTGTTTAGCCCGGAAAAGAGGAGGCTCAGGGGAGACCTTATCACTATCTACAGCTACCTGAAAGGATGCTGTAGCCAGGTGGGGATTGGTCTCTGCTCTCAGGCAACCAACAGCAGGACAAGAGGGCACAGGCTTAAGCTCTGCCAGGGGAGGTTTAGTTTGGATATCAGGAAGAAGTTCTTTACAGAGAGAGTAATCAGGCATTGGAATGGCCTGCCCAGGGTGGTGGTGGATTCTCCGACTCTGGGGGTTTTTAAGGTGAGACTGGATGCAGCACTGAGTGCCATGATCTAGTAATCAAAGTGGGGTTGGATTAAGGTTGGACTTTATGGTCTTGGAGGTCTCTTCCAACCCAACTGATTCTATTCCATGAAATACTGAAGGATTGCCTAGGAAAGGATGTTTTTTCAATCAAGTGCAAGAACACAGAGATCAGTGGGAATCACTCCTACTAAACCTTCTTTAGTCATTCACACTTTACTCCTTTTTTTTTCTCTAAATCATAAGTTTTTGTTGGAACGTTTTTATTACTTAAGAACTTACTACATAAGAACAACCACCATTTCTGAAGAATTCCCCCATCACAATGTAATTGTAGAAATTTTTGTTCACAATGTCAATACATATTTGAATTCCCTCAGAAAAAGAGTTAAAGGTGTTTAGGGGATGGGTTCAACAGCACCAAAAAAAATCTATTGAAACAAGAAAAGTGATCTTTATTCAATGGAGAATATGCAGCTGAGTTTTAAACTGATTTGCCTGTTACTATTACAGCTGAAAAAACCATTTCATTTGAACTAATAGAGGTTTACTTCTAGTTTCTGTATAAATATAAAGAAGTCTGAAAATCACTACTGAAAGGTGAGAAACAAACCCACATGCTTCTGAAACCACCTGCAGTGCCCAGAAGGTAATAGGTTGCCTACTGGCCATTTTGCCAGTTCGTTCATAAATCATAAGGCTTAAGCATCAGATCTGCACTACGTTTATGGAAGAGCTTTAGCAGTCCCATAGAAGATGCTGTATCACAGCAAGTAAACAGGAAATCAAATAAGGAAGGGCGTTAAATACTGTGGTAGTTTTGGCTTTAGTTTTAAGTAGGCTTAAATTAGCAGGCTTAGAGAATCTATGTAGATTAGAAGAGACAGATGTCACCTGACTTAAGCAACCAAAGAAATATTTCATACCAGGTGATGCACACCTGAGATACGAATACAAGAGTAGGAGAAGTTTCCCAGTTCCATCATGTCTGCAGTGGAGGTAGGACATGCTGCTGCTGTCCTGCTGTCCTGGGCCTTGCTCCTGCCACCTCTACATCATATTTTGTTTTAGTTTCAGGGAAGTAGAAACATTTTATTATTATGCTCTCTCTTTTGCCTTGCTAGGTGTCTTTTAGAGTATTTGATGAATCTAGAGTAAGAAATCTGTTTTCAGTGGGAGGTAAAAAATTGTTGTTATATCTAACTTGTGTAAGTGTATGTTATATTGTAGTTTTCTTTTAACTTTCTCTTTTCTCTATAAATGTATATAATTAGTTTGGGTTTAAACCTGTTCTGAGTTTCCAGTTTTTTTCCTTTCTCCTTTTCTCAGCAGGGCGGGAGGGAGGCTCTAACACTGTGTTGGGCAGTTGGCATTTTGCCAGCTCAAACCAAGACAAATACTTAATCAAACAGCATTATAGGTTGTTTTTCAGATGTCATACAATTACGGTTACTTCAAATTGTGTTATTGTTTGGTTTGGTTTGGTCTTCTTAATTTAAAATGTTAGGCTCACTCAGAGGAAATATTTAGCTCTGTGTTAAAGGGTAGAGGCAACTTAGAGAAGACAAATCTTGTTTTTTTCAAGTTGTCATAAAGTTTAGGTTTATAGTACTGGGAACACAGTATAAAAATTTGAGCATTCTTGCAGATATCACATCATTGAGATTTTAATAGTCTCTGGCACATATTGATTTCTCTATTTATTTTATTTGCATAAACTGGTCCACAACCTAGATAAAAATATACCCAAAGGCAAAAGTAGAAAAGTCAATTCAAATGCCTTTTCCTCACGGGCCCCTTATGGTAGTAGAATCACCAGAGAAACCAGAAGGTCAGTAACACAGATCCATCTCTTAACAGGGTTGCGGATATTTCAGTCATTACTTGTGTGACTGTCTTTATTTTTAAATTCATGGAAAATGGTCTTGTGCAACTGGAACTTCAAGGCTTTCTCAGGTGATGATCTGAGAACCTTTGACTTGTTTCACTGGATAGACATAAACTCAGCCCACTTCATTGCTCTCTGGAGCACTACAGAATTAGTATTGAAAATCCTGAATACACCACTCATGCATGACTGTTCTATCTGCTCCAGGATTGACTCCGAGGTAAAAGCAACACATTTGATAAGCATATGGATGCAGTAATTTTCACACTGAGAATCGTCTGAAAAAAGCCACAAGAACAATAGGTCAGAGAAAACAAACAACACTTTATTTTCATTCACTGTTTAAACAATTTCTATTTTTTTAAGGGATACTAAAGGGAGAAAACAGTTTTCTCTTTAAAATGCTTGCTACGAATTGTTTCCAGACCAAGTGTGGCACCTCACTGGATACCTGAGAAAAATTACATACTTTAGGTATACAGGTTTCACCTTTATAATGTGTAGATGCTTTCACACTATGAAAACACTCTTGGATCCTGTACTGTCAGATGAGCAGTTGTTCTTTTGCCCACAGAGCCACTGCAACACAAGTTAGAAGACAATTAATGTAGTGTTGCAACTGCGGGTTTGGAAGATACTTTGGAGGGAGGGAGTTGATTGGTTTTGTTTAACTTACTTTACACAAAATCAGAAGCTCTTATCTGGTGAAACACTTGTGGGAAAAAAATGGAGCAACCAATAATAATTCTTGAACTGTTGTTTCCCAAATAATTAAACTCTTGGAAACCTCTACCTCCTCAAGTTAAGTAGGAATGACCATATGGTCCAAAGGTCTTTAGCTCAGGTCCTCTGCCCCAGTTAGTTGTCATAATGGCCAGTAACAAAAGAGAAATGAAGGAATTTAAGTATGAACAACATCTGTGCCCATTTTCCAGCACCCCAAGATTTAGACTTCTGAGGCCGACAGTTATATTGGTACCCTTATGTACAGACATATCTTCTTGCAGTAAGCAATTTAATTTTATAATGCTTTACATAAAGAAACTCACTATCTTTTGCATTGCACACAGCCTAGAAATTCTATTTGGTTGCCCCACTTTTTGTATCAAGAAAACCAGTGAATAGCAGCCTTGAAACAGATTTCTCCCACCCACAGGCACATCACAGCATCACACAATTGGGCACTAAGGGCACCCACCTCGCTGCTAACACTGGTTTGCAAAGCAAGCAGCATTGCAACTACCCTCATTTAACAGGCCTGATGCGTTTCAGGCACAGCAAATGGATTGCTGGGAATAGTGTTCTCCTACTGTCAAAGAGCAAAGAAATTATTCAAAACAACAAATTTAGAAAAACATATTCTAAAAAGCAATTTGAGATGTCTCAGGTACTCACCCCTTCAGGATTCTTTGAAAGAGGCTGAAACACTGCCACGCACATAACCAGCCCCTTAGCTCCAACTATTCTGCAAAAACAAACAACAGAGCTTTAACTGTGGTTAGAAATGGATATCACAGCCGTGGGTGGTGCAGGAGTGCCTGTGGTTGTGCTGCAACAGAGTGACAGGATGCTCTGCCCATCCTAGTTGGGCTGCTCACCCAACCTCTGCGTGTGCTGCCTCAGCATTGGCATAGGGAGCACCGAAGGGCAGTGCGGCTTACCAGGTGCCACACTTGCTTCAGATGGGTCTTACTGCTACTGCACCCAACCTATTTCTCACCCGACAGCCTTTCCCGAGGAAATATGGTCTCATCCACGTGTCATATTTTTTCACTCCTGCATTTCACAGGTCTGCTTTTCTTTTCTGTAATCAAAATCTTCTTTTGCCCTCAAAATTCTCTCCCATGTCCCACATCCTTCCACATACCTGGCTACCATGGCAAATGGCTGAACATCAATACAAAAATTCATTTAATTCACAAACCAATGTGTAACAGCTCTCCAAAGCATGCTCCTCTGCATGAAAATACCATTTCCTAAATTGGATGGCCCCAAATAAATGGAAGGTGATTGCATACTCTCAAGATTATACTTAAAAATTCTGTCAATAAAGTTCATGCAATAGTTTTAGAAAAGGTTGGGGGTTTTTTTCTATATCTGATGATCTGTAGTCATCTAATATTATGTTGATAATGTAAAATGTTGCACTATTTGTAGTCTTTATTGACTTTTGGAAAACCAGGGGGTAATTTTTTCATTACAAAGTAGGAATCATTTTTAGGAGTAAAGTAAACTATATGAAATTTATTTCACCATCACACTTCATAATAGTTTCTTCTCAGATATTTCATCCCAGATTGGGTGCCTGCAAACTTTTCTGCTTGCTCTGTCCCTCACAGCACCAGAGACATCCTTTCTCTGAGTTCTTGTCACTGCTTCTGTTAATGATGAAATTACCTCATGCTCTCCCCATCTCTATCTTCAAGACTTTCTTTAGTCTTCCTATGTAGGTTCACTGAATTTACTATCTTCAGTGTTCCTTGCTTAACATGTTCTTCCCACCATAGGCAATCCTGAGCATCAATGTTAGATGCAGGCAAACACAGGAAGTCTAAGAGATGCTCTGAAAGCGATCAAACACAGGAAAAAACCAACCAAACAATCAGAAACTTCAATCATATGAAGTAAGATTGCAAAAGGTAGCCTGAAAACAAGAGGAAAACTTGGTGAGGAGATAATAGCATACAAAATAACTGTTATAGAAATAACCAGTGCTCCAGAGCATATAGTCAAGAAGTTTCTCTTCTCCTTCACTGTTAATACAGGATGCCACAGACTTCCAAACTGTTTTCATCCCAAGCACAATTCAAGTATGCATAAAATACTGCCATGAAAAGCCATGAAGGTCGAGATCAGCAAAGTCTGAGGAACTCTTCTGTGGATGGCAGGAATATCCACAGTATCGTAATTCATTCCAAATGATTCAGTGTGAGACATTAAACTACAGCCTTCAGGATTTAAGCAAATTTCAAATTATTACAACTCAGAATAAGCCTTCAAATATCTGTACATAAGCAAGACCCCATAATCCCATTTTTGTCTCATGTATATGACACTAATTGTTGCTGGAGACATGGTGTGGGATTAGGTGGGGGTTGGAGCTAATCCAAGATGGTATTTCCTATATGCCAGCTCAATTCTACTTTTAGCTTTTCTGCTAACCCTCTTCAGGGTGCCCAGGAGCAGAACAACTGTTGCCAGCATTTGTCTTAGCTTGCAACCTTGAGAACAAGATGCTCTCAAAGACACACAGAGGACCAGTGCATCATCATACAAGGGTCAAGAAAAGAACCCTTCACCCTAGGCAAGAAATACTATCAAAATATCTCCCAGCTCTCATAATTTAAAACACTTCAAAAGGAGAAGCAAATATTCAGGGAAAACAGAGAATGCATCAAAACTATTAGAAGGTCAAATGTGCTGTCTGAACTATAATCATTCCGAACTCTGATTTTTTCAAGCTAGACCTGGATAGAAAGGGTGAAGACTTCTAATCAAATTTAGCAGCATTGAGAAGGCTGTTGTGAAATACATCAGGGTTTGAGAGACCTCGTGAAATCCAAGACTGGTTCTTCTAAGCATTCTAGTACTATGGGTCAGATTCCTAAACAACAGCTTTTTTGGTTATTTTCTTTAATGTTGTCTCTGATCAAGCTGTGGGGGGGAAAAAAAAAAAAAAAAAAGGAAAAAAAAGAGAGAGAAAGAGAGAAAGCAGGGCAAATTTCTGCTATCAAATGAAAACCTACTATTTGATCTCCTGCAGCTAGACTTTCATCTCATGAATTGTTAAAACATGGCCAAGAGTTATACCCAGCTATTTTTCAAGTAATCCAACATTCCCTTGATAACAAACCCTTGAGATTCAGTATAAATCAGCACCCAGAACTATGAAAGAATTCTTGGGAAAATTCTAAGTCATCAGCTCTGGTAGAAATAAGGAATGTGATTAAAGAAAACATAAGTATAAGGAAGCTCTCACAGTATTTCTTCCTTGAACTTTATCATTCCAAATTAAACAATTCACACAATATCTTTTTTCCTCTTTTGCACGCCTTGTTCATGAGCACATATTGCATCTGTCTTCTCTTCCAAATTCCTTGCTGCCATTGGAGCTGCTGAAGCCTTATCTTCACCTTTTTGATATTTCCCGACAGCTAGTATACTTCACACATCTGTTTTTCCAGAGTAACAGATGTTGTTGCTCAATGAAGACAACAGTCTGTATGTTTAGGCTATGAAGTACAGAAAAAGCATTTAGAGCTAGTTTCTGCTTTTTCTCAGTAGATACTTCAAAAATATAGATTCTGCAAGTAAAGTGCATTTCCCAAGTGCATGTGCCCAGGGTTTACAAAGCAAAGCAAACTGTAATGGATCTAGATAATTCTTGCTGTTCAAGAGGGCAAAAGGCAGCATCTTTCTCATATATATATAAAAATTAGGCTTTAGCCCTCAAGTGGCTATTAATTGCTTGTAATTTAATCCATTACAACTATTTCATTTTGAACAAGATAAAAACGTATGGTGCATTAATGCATACTATTTGCATTAATGTAATTATGTTCTCTTCTTCCTGTACTGGTTTTGGGCCTTGGTGCTTACTAATATAGTGCACCATTTAAAAACAAAATACCTCCAAACTGAGACACAGAAAATAGATTTCATCTGACATCTAGAAAACCAGCCAGAAGTGCTCAGAGATTATCATTCTGGTCACAACTGTCATTTCCTCTCATGACTGCCAAGTTATTTTCATATATTAAGTTATTATTTCCTTTCCTGAGATTTTAACACCATTTTAAATTATCCATACCTTCAATGAAACCATGGGTATGTCCTATATATTCTTGAATATGTGTCCTATGTGTGCAGTATACCTTGAAAGTTATATGGCTCCATAGAAGAGTTCCTAAGTGACACAACCATACTAGAACTTGACATGGGCATTGCTAATTAGTCAGCAAAACAGAGGCTCTGAGGGCCAGCAGTTTCCCTCCCATATTCAAAAATATTCATTGGATATACAACACATCCAAGGAAGCAACGACATCTCTATTCCTATGAGAATCCAATAACTTCTCTCTTACTGGTTGACCTATATTGAATTAGGAGGATCATAGTCTTTGTTTGGTTTCCCCTTTTAACTTTTCCTTTAGTTTTAAATGTGAAAAATATAGCTGCTGTATGTATATATAGAGAGAGCTATATATATATAAAATGTATAAATCCTCATCAAACTCATAGGATCATAGAAGTTCTGGTTGGAAGGCACCTCTGGAGCCCATCCAGTCCAACTCCCTGATCTAGGTGGTCAGTCACCAGCACCAAAGCAGGTCAGCCATGGCCTTGTCCAGCAGTTCTGAAAGCCTCTAAGAGCACCAGCTCTTCCTGGCAACCTACTCCAGTGCTGCGATGTACTCTAGTGCTGCACCACCTTCCCAGGCAAGAAAGGCCACTCTAAACATCTCAAGTAGAGATTTGTCCCTTGCTTTGCCATGTTCCACATAAAAAAGGAAAAAAAAAATCCTTTTGTACTGTGCTTGTAAATTCTCTTCAAGTAACCTGAGGCTGCCACCAAGTCCCCAGTATCCTGTTGTCCAGCAGTCACTTGCTGCTATTAACAGCTCCTCCCTGTCACGGTCCATCAGCACTCTTAGCCTCTCCCCACACATCCACTACCTCTGACTATTTTGGTAGCTCTCTGCTAAACCATTTTCCAATCCAACAACCTCCTTGAACTAGGGCACCCAGAGGAAGACACACTACAGCAGCTTCAGCTGGAATAACAGTCCTGCTAGTCATGCTTCTTCCAGGGTAGCCCTGGATGGGTTTTGTCTTACTAATGATGAGAGACCATTGTTGACTCATGTTCATTGTCATTTCTGCTGTAAAATTTAGTCTTTTTTTATCAGAGCTGCTATTCACGTGGTCAGACCACAGGCTGTGCTCAAAATCTGGGGAAACAGAGCTTTGCAAATGTCCCTGATGAAACTTTTTGGATTTTCTTTGGCCCCAGCCTCAGTTATTGCAAGGTCTTCTCTAATTAAGTGTCATGCACAAATCTGCTGAGGGTATGCTCTGCCTCATCATGGAAAGCACATAGTCCACAAATGTTGCCAAGAAACAGGGGTGAGGCAGCCTAAATCTCCTCGATCCTCTATTTAACTTTTCCTACTTGTTTTCATTAGTGGTTCTCTTGCTTCTTCACAAACCATGATAGGGATGGTTTTCCTGTGAAGACTCAGGAGGGAAGAAAAAAATAAAAGTTGTGTACTTAGTCTTGTCTGCATCTTTCCTCCCTCAGTTGTCTCCCATCATTCCCCCAAAGCCATTTTCTCTGAGCTTCTGTGTGAGCAAATTTGTAAAACGCCTTCTTCACAACCCTTACTACTTTAAGCTTTGGCCTTCATTTGCATGTCTGTGCACTGCTTTCATGCAGCCTGTCATTGTTTCCCATTTTATGGGCTCCTCCATTTAGGATCATCAAAAGCTTTTTCCTTGGCTTTTTCTGGCCTTTTTCCAGAATTATCTATATGCTTTTATAATGAGATGACTTATTCCTGAGCTTCCAGGCCATTTTCTTTGAAAATCAGCTGCTTTCCTGGGCATCATAGCAGCTCCTCAGATTTTTGCCTGGTTATGCCTTAAACAAGTTGAAGTTTGCACTTTTATAAGGCATACTGGGAGGATAAGGCAGATTGTCCGTCTTTATGGTATTTTTCCATAACATTAAATTTCCTCAATTCAGTGTTGACAGAGAAGTTCCTAGTGTACCACTGACTCCATTTGGTGCTTTATGTGTGTATCTTCCCTTTTACATATCTTCCTTCTGCAAAAAAACATCCCGTTTCTCCTTTCCACTTCCTTTCTGTTTTTCCTCCAATAAACTGGAGATGTTTTTTGTCCTGTAGCCTTGACTATTCACACAATATTATGTGGAACTGCCTCAAGTTCTAAGGAAGAGTAGAATAAATTGCTTTTTATGCAAATATTCCCTCAATGGTACTTTACATAACAGCTCCTGAGGACAAAATAATGGGAAATTGAAGAGGTACAGTATTTCCTGTAGTGACTGCTAGGCAGCATTTTCTGATATTCAGTAGCACAGGATGCTGAACTTCCGGGAATTCAGAACACTAGGCACACTGTCACTGGGCATCAGGGGCACATCTGCCCATGCCACAGTGCACTGCACAGTGTGTACACACCTGGTACCATGGGTTCATTATGTAACATGATGCAGGGTCTGCCCCTGCATCATGTACCCTGAGTACAGAGCATCGGGAAGGGAGCCCAGACTCCTTGCTTTCCCTGGTATGGTTTCAGGCATTGAAAGACATCACTCTCTACCCCATTCCAGATACATCCTGGTTGCTTCTGGGACCATACTGCATGTAAAACAGAGCAATAACAGACCATGTAATAACATGGTCTACAGACACAAGCCAGCTGTCTCTTAAGTACAGACACTAAAATAATATAAAAAAAATAGAAATGTAGTACAATGCTTTCTAAGAGCCTTAGAAGAAAAGTTCTGTGGTCCAATAATTAAATTATCTAATTTTCTTAGAACTTTGTTGTTTGCCGTTAGAACTTGCATGCACTTGGAAAAAACAAACAAACAAACAAACAAACAAACAAACCACAAAACCCCCCTCAAACAACTTTTGCCCATTTGGATTTGCTCAACAGCTATAATAAGAACTTCCTGAATTTCTGTACTTCTGTGGAAAAGAGGTCACAGTGCTCAACTAAAAATAAAAACATTTCTAGATGTTTGTGGATGTTTTCCCTTTCTAGAAACTTGCTGATTTTTTCATTATCACATTTTGAAGGCAGCAAGCTATTTTGTAAAAGTATTCCCCCACTACGTCATCTCTAACTCATTCTGCCAAGTATCCACTTTTAAGAATATTGTTCCAACTTTATCCTCACCATTCTCCTTCATTTACTATTAGGGCTATTTTCTCCTATGTGTTAGTTTCTGCAGATCTGCTGCAGCACTGCTTTGTTATTACCCATACTTGGGTAAAATTCCTTCCAATTTTATTTGCCTATCGCCTCACTGTTTCAAGAAGAAGGCCTGAGAAAAGTACACAAGAACTATCAGAATTACATCTTGACAGAAGGTAATCTATCTCCACGTATTTGATATTGCTATTTCAAATCATAAACAGTTTACGCAAGGCCTCAAAGTCAGATTTTAACTAATTCATATTTACTTACAAGAAATATTATTTTTATGACAGCCATATATATGACACACTTAAATGTTACTTACTAATCTATAATTGAATCTATTACACCTATGAAAAAAAACTCTACATGTCAGACAGTAAATGCATATAAATTCATTATGCCCTCCTCTGAAAATAGGTCCTCACACTTGTAGCAGTGTAAAAGCTGCACCTTTCAACCTGAAAATGGTAACAAAACAGAAGCAACAATACTGCCCTTTACTTACGTACTCTCATTGCTCTCAGTGGAGCCCAGCGCAAATTTTTAGTATAACAAAATACTAAATAAGCCAAAGATCTTCATAAATATGAGTCTGGGCTATGAAGCTGGGATGCACTTGCCTTTAATAAAATAAAACTATCAAAGCTGAACGTTTCTTGAGACAGTTTACATTTTGTGATGACATTCCCTTGAATCTTAAATGTAGCAGCCTTTGTTGTTTGTGGGCCTAGAGTTCTCCTCTGGGAATGGAAACATTAGCTACTGAAGAAAATATTCATGAACTCTTTGTCATGCTGTTTTTATGGAAGCAAATTCCATCTATATCATGACCATGAACTGACAAGTAAACTACTTTGCTCTTATGTATTAGTCATATTTTCCCTTATGTTCTTTGTAGACCAAGTGGCACATGCGTATTTAATTAAATTCTGTAGAAATGTTCAACAGGGCTTTTATCATATCACCTTGATAGCTCATTTGGGTTAATAGCAATTAGCCTTAGAGCCAGAAAAACAATCAATTTTTTACACTAAATACAACAGCATATGACGTTTATCAGCATCCAGCCTTGAAAAAGTGTTTGCTGATTTAAGAGTAACTAATCCTAATTCTGCGTGTCTTAAGGAACTGGCCAATGATAACTAGGATCTCCACCATTTTGTTCATTTTCAGCTGCAGTATTCATCAATTTTTTGCAGATTTTGTTTATTATTGTGTGCAAGCCTTATTCAAAGAAGCCTTCAAGCAATGAAGCACTTAAATTCTTCAGTTAGCACATCAGGTGATCTGTACATTGTTAAACAGTTAATTATGAAGAGTTTAGAGTCTGGATATATCCTGCATATGACTGTGATTATTTAATATTCAGAACAACTTTGTGGTATGAGACAAATAAACAAAAGCTTTACAACATGCTTATTGTCCTCAGAACAATGCCTGCTCCTTTCTGAAGGGATTTGTGTTTCCAGTTCACCAAAGACCTCTGAGTCTGCAGCGAGAACTTCTCACTTATTTTCATTGATATCACTATGAACATTAGATTTGCCATTAAAGGTGCAGGGCACACACTTTCACTGCATATAGCTACATGGTTTTCCTAGAGGTGATGGAGGGAAGCTTCCCACCTAATTTGCCTCTTCTTTGGAGGACATACCACCCAGTACTCTAGCCCCTCAAAATGCAATAGCTAACAAGGATGGAAGGGGAGTCATGATTCTGCAGTTGCACTGACTGCATGTTGGATGGGGCACAGAGAAGCTGCCTAGGAGCTTTGTGCACTAACTTGAAATCCCTAGCTCTACTCCTCCTTACAATTGCCAATATTACATCATTGCACTAGGACAGCCAGACCAGTTTTCAAATTGCCATTGAACTAAAGGACAACTAAATTCATCTTTTCCACCTGTAGTATTTATATACAGGATTTTCAGGAAAATTATGTTGCACACTATTTCTGACCAAAACATCTGTTTCCAGGGCAGCCTACAATCACATATGGCTTAGAAATACAGTGGGATGAGAGAAGAAAAAAAAATTTACATAAGCTACAGCATCACTTAGTGTAATACCAATTGCATTTGCCCTACAAGCCAATGATAGTGAGCTCAGAGTTATCAAAAGTAAGTTCAATTATCCAAGGAATGTGTCTGGGCAGCCCATTTTCCCAGTTACCCGTTCTGCTCCCTGATGCCTTTCTTATGTGGGAAGATGCTCTAGCTGTTTAACTTCATCTCAATGGAATGCATTTTGCAAATGTTTTAATAAGTTATGACCCTACTTGTCTATGCAATGCAGTTCCTCAAATACCTCAGCTGTGCTTCTCTCAGCTGTTTAAGCTGCAAATTCCGTAATGCCTGTGAAGTTTAGGAAAAAGGGAAGTTTATATCTTGTTAAATAGGGCTGTTGCCACCCCAGTGACAAAATTTCTGGATGGCTTAATATCTGAGAATTCTTGAGTGATTTATTGATTGATTGATTTTAGTGCTTATATATTATCTTTCTTGACTCCAAGGAACCTCTCAGGCTGTACTGGATGTTTTCTACCTCCTGTAGCATGAGTGTCATGGGAAACATAACCTGTCTGCAGATCTCTCCACACCTGGCAGCTCCCAGAGAAGGAGTGCACTACCTGCCACTTAACTGCTCCTTCCCAGCACTGGCATTGTGTTCCACTATGGCCCATATACTAAGGTGTGGGAAACTTTGCCATTTGTTGGCTGTCAAGGAGCCCATGATCTGTGTTTAAATTAATTCTGATATTACCTATACTATCAAAATGCTTAGCTAATCATTTTACTGAGCAAAACCATATTGGAGAAAAATCAAAAGGCTAAAAGTAGTGTCAAACAGTTAGGGGAATGAAAATCCAGAACCCAATCAACAAACCCAACATAACATGCCCAACACATTTCAAGAAGGTGAGCATGAAGAGACTGATAAATCATTTTCCCATCACATCTAACAGGGCTTGGAGGGAATTATCTCCTGGGAGGTTTGTCAATCGCCTGTCTCTATGCACTGACACCTGGAGCACTTTTTGTTAGTATTTAACTCACTCAACACATCAGTCCTGGTTACTGCTTTTGAATATAACAGAGACTAATTTTAAAAGTATTCTAATTTCTACCCCACCCCCCACCCCCCCCCCCAGGGCCCTCTCTAAAGTCCTCCAGGCCAGTGACCAGCAAAATGAAAATGAGCTGGAAACTAAGCCATGTGCATTATATTTAGAAGTCAGGCCTAATTTTTGTTTTTCTTGTTGTTCTTAGTTTTAGAAAGTAGGATTAATCATTGTAAAAAATAGCTAGGAATTAGTGGGAGTCTTGACACAAGACCAAGTGTCCCCTTCTGGAAGACAGACTCGTATTTTAAGCTATTTTCATTCAGACAGCTTGTGTTCCATTCCAATCCAAAGGAGAAAAATAAATGCCTAAAGAGTGCCAAACTAAGGCCAAATTAAGTGATCTAATCAGTTTTTTGACTTAAACACTACAAAACTAAAAATAAATAAATATGAAACACTCATTGTAACAAAATCAATAGCCATTATCCCTAACTTTTCTGGCAGATGGAAGAATTGCTTGTGCTGGCTGGATACACCTATTTAAAGCCTTCCCTGTAGAAATAGCAGTTTAAAGAAAAACTGTTTATTTACTTTCTACTATAAGGACTTTCACTGAATTATTTAAAAAGAATTCATATTTATCCATAATTGAGACATTTTCTTACCATAGAAATTACTTTAAGAACATACTTGCTAGCTAATGTTCACAGCTCAAAGGCTGTTTTTGTTTTTTAAGATACTTCATCCAATCAGCTTGCAGTGGAAGACCACTCTAAAGGGCCAGCTTCCAAAATAACTATCTAGATGTTTGAGCTCATAGTAATGAATGTACACTTGCTTAGTCCCACAGCACAATGCCAGGAGATTTTTAACATGACTGTTTTCTTTTACCCAAGATAAATAATCATCAGCTTTCCGTGGCACCCCCCCCCCTTCCTTTTTTTTCATCCTCTTTTCCAGACCATTCCCCAAGTATCAGATGTGCAGGATGACTTTTAAGAGAACATTTGGCACAAACTTGTGAAAAATAATTTTAAATGAGATTAGATAGATTAATTGAAAACCCAAACATTAAATTAGGTAAAACAGATAGAAAGCTTTAATAAAATTTCAAAAGACAGCCTTTCTCATGAAGTGTATTTTTATTTTGGCACGTCCATTTCTTTGTAGATGGTTGTTGGCTCCTTTCTTTATTTTAAAGACATCACAGAAAGGCTGCTACACCAATTTTCTCACCAAGCTGCATGATCTTGCAACATCTCCTGTGGTGTATTTAATATCTAGGACTGCTTGAATTCTTGCAGAACACTCCATATCAGTTAACAGACTACCTTGTCTGTGGCATTGCAGATGTTAGAGGAGTCAAAGGTTCATCTCAGCAAGATACTAATAAAAACCACTCTTACTAAAGACAAGGCTCCTCATGAATAATGAAAAAAAATAAGAAAATCAAAGGCAATTTAATCCATTGTCTTTTGGCTCATATTTCCTGTCACAGATGACTTCTTTCTAATTTGGAAAAAGTATTTCAAAGCAATAGTGGGGTTTTTTTATTAGTTTCATAGCTTCACGTGAATTTCCCTCTGCTGTGGTTGTGATATTCAGAGCTATAAAGTACCAAAAAAATACCTACTTCCCTCACAAATATCCATCCAGCTGCCACTACTTTCCCTCAGAAAAATCTCTACCCCTTTCTCCTGCCAGTAAAGAAAGTCGTGTAAACACAAAAATTCCTATTACAGGCAAAAAGGTAAAAAACCAAGAAGATTAATCTATGCCTCCTAATAACAGACAAAAAACCATTGCAAACTCTGAATGTTAGGATCAGTCCTCTACATTCAGTTTATAGGTGATGTTTTGCTGTTGCCTGGACTTGTCCTCTAAATAGCAGAGTTCTGCCATCAGGAGACATTACATTCATTTCATTTGGCATCACTGGGCCTCAAAGCAAGAGAGATGCTTTCCTCCAGCAGGACAGAAGATCTGGCCATTTTAATTCACTTTCTTGTGTGTTTTGAAGTCACTTAATCCTTTATTTGCCTGTCTCTGAAGATAATCTCATAGCAAAATGAAGGTATCTTATCCCTAAATACCGTTATCAGAAAGCACCACCTTTCTATTCACATACATTGTGCTACTGCCACAGTGCCTGGCATTCTAAATAACCAAGGATTATTTATTTATTTACAATTTTTAACTGTTTTAGGTTTTGACTTCAGTGTAAAATGAACTGCATGTCAGATGAACATCAGATGGGTAGGATTCTAACATAGTTATTCTGCATTTCCTTTTAAACATATTGTTACTTATCCTTAAGAAAGTATCCTCTAGTCCAATAGCCAGCAAGTTACTTTATCCATTAACTGTAGTTCTCCCTTTGTGTTTTTTTCCAAAACTCGTATTTCTCAAAAATTTGTGGGTTTTGCTTCTTCAAAAGCAGAGGTGTAGCCTGTATACCCCCATGCTTCTCTTATATGTTCACATATTTTAAATAGAATGTATGTTCATTCACATATCAAAATTAGAACTCAGTGGAAAGAGAGGAAACAGAGGCTAAACTAATGTCTTGCAGGAAATTACTCTTTTTTGATGTCCATCTTCAACACATGCAATTTTTAAAAGGAGGCCTGGAGGAAGCTGGTATTATGAAAGGACTAATCTCAAGTCAGACAGAAACAGACAACAGGAATTACCAGCTTTACCTTAAGCACATTCAAAACATCACATAGCTATCCACAAAGCAAGACTGTGTTGCTGTTTTCTCGCTACATAATGTATATAGAAACATATGTTAGAGGCAGAGCTCAGGCATTCTGCCTTAGTCACAAGGACGAAACACAGAGGGAAGAAAGTAAGGAATTTCATTTGAGGGGCTACCACATTTATTGCCTACTTTTAGTGATTACCAAAACCAACCAAAAAACTGTCTCAGACCCACAAAATAACTGTTTAACAACACCCTGCATACATCATTGACTGCAGTTCAATAAAAGAGAACCTTATTTTTTAAACTCTGACTTTAAAATAAGAAAGCACCTAATGATATAGATTTAAAAATAGATTTAAACTTTATTTATGTCAAAAAATGCATGGAATAAATCATGCTTTTTTTTCCTTTTAATTGAAATAACCCACAGATTTTGTGCTATAAAAAGACTCACAGATTCTTGAGACACATTTGAAATAGTAACTTACCACGATTCACTTTATGCATTGAAAAATTTAATAATAGACCTCCACTGCATTAGAATTTCTTATTTTGTTTTCACATCTAAAAAGGTTTTTAAATGCAAATAACTACTAAATCAACTCCTTTGACTTTCATGTTATAATCACATGCTTGTTTAAAAAGGAACAACTAAGCATGCAGAAATGGAAGTGCTACTATTGCTCTGTCATTTATCTAATAATTCTGTTCATAGACTTAACAAAAATACTCTCTCGGAAAGAACTCAAAGAAGGTTATGCAACAGTGACAGACATCATCCTGTAAAAACTACTCATCTATTTTTAGAAGCTAAAAATGTGGAGACTGTACTTTCTGGAAGTATATTAAAGATAGCCTTTGGCACTCTGAATATTTTTGATTGAGAAGTATCAGAACTAGCAGAGTGGTCGACTGAATTTTCTGGGGGGGTCTCAGGAATCCCTACTTCTTGCAGCATCACTCTTTGTAGAAAAAGGGCTGAGCTTCAGTGTACTGGGTTTAGTTTCTTTGATCCTGCAGAGGACACTTAGGACTCAGCTGAAGAGAAACTTAGCGAAGAGTTTCAAAAATTATCTTTTGTTCTCCTGGCCAAGGAGTTAAACTAGTGCTAAAATGGTTTGGACTGTACAGGTGCCAATTCCTCGGTTTTATGTTAGAGGCAATCAAAGGAAGTTTCTGGCATGGTTGTTTCAAACCCCCACTGACCTCCTCTTCTTCACACCTACATCCAGGGGTAAACACAGCCACGGACACCTGGATCAGGGCAAGAAAAGGCCTAAGGCAAACTGACATCTAAAGAACCTGCCTGTGACCCTGCATCACGAGTATGAGCATAGGCCCGTGACAGTCAGAGCTCCCTCACTGAGGGCAGTGCTCCTTAGCACATACTTCAACATCCACTCCCTCCTTTGCTCTATAGTTACTGAAGATGAGAAGGTACAGCCATAAAGGAAAATAACACTCAGCCTGTAGCAAAGCAATTGAGTTTCTGCTGAAATCCCCAATGGAAAAAAATAAAAATCCCACCAACCCGGAGAAATAATAAACAAGTTAAATATAATAAATTTGGAACCACTGAAAACATGAAGGGCAGCTGAAGAGTATTTATGGAACGTGATGTGAATTCTGTGACAATTAAAAGGAAAAGGTTACCAGTGAAGCTAGTTATTATAAACTCTTAATAATATTCTTCTCACAGTATGTGACGTTCAGCAAAAGTGAAATGTAGCCATTAGCACAACACAACAGGTTTGTCATTTTTCTCATTTCATCTTTTAAATCAGGTTTTCAAGAACATCTACTGGGCAATAACTTACCTCATAATTAGACTTCCTTCTTAGATTACTTTATGCTTAAAAGTACAAGACATACTTTACAGATCCCTTTTCCTTACAATAAAAATAATATCTAGTAGTATAATTTGGGTTCTCTTTATCAATATTGTGGATGCTTGAACAAAAATTTTATAAAGTTCAAAAACAAATCAAATTATGCACTGAATACCAGAATAGGTTTAGGATTTCATCTTCTATAGATGTCATAGGAAGTAAGGAGAAAATAATAGACAACATCAGCTCTAAAATGTTGATTTTTGTCTCAAAATCTGTTTGACAATGAAATTACAGCAGAATTACCTAAGATAGATTGAGATACAATGATTTCGCAAGATGTTTTTGTGGAACAAACTGCTACGTAGCCTAGGGTTTAAAACAAAAGATGTGAGACAACAGAGTAAACAGAATACTGATTTCAGCTGTTCAAGAAACAACAAAAAAACCCAATAAATAAGACATTTTTCTGATGGGTAGAGGAATCCAACATTAAAAAGTTTGTAGAAAAGTTTCAAATACATTTTTTAATAGATACAGAAAACAAAATCCTGCTTCTCATAGTTTCTTAATGTATTCACTGAAATACTTAGTAGTAAGAATGTTTTGTAGGTAGAAGAGAGACTGATGCTACTGATGCCTACTAAACAGCTGTCCCATTGCATAGACAGTGTTGCAGTTTTTTCCTGTAGTTAAAGAGAAAAAAAAATCCAAAACCAAACCAAACCCCAAACACTAGAACCCCTTGGAGAAAGCTGTTTTCACAGGGTTTAATCAATGACCCAGTAGTTAAGAAAATACTATTCCTCTACACAATGAGATAAAATGCATTTGCTTCATTTAACCATACAGGGAATGGACTTGAGTTGTCAAAAGGTCCTCTTTCCGAATTCACTGAAGAGCTGGGAAGAAGAAAAGTGAGACTAAAAACATGCAGAAGAAGAAATATCATCATAGGCAGTCCAAAGGAACCATATAAGAATCATGGATCATCCTAAGCTTCCTGTGCAGTACTGGGTCATAAGTTTAACAAAATTTCTCATGATTCCTAGGTCACTATATGAACAGAAAGTCTGAAGATGGCACTTGTAGGTTAGCAAAGAAGTAATTTGGTAGATGAAGAAGCATGAAGATTGATTTTTTTTCTTCCTTTTTTTTCAAATACTTACATTACGGAAGTCTAATATAAAGCTAAAAAATGAAAGAGATCCCTGTAGATAGAAATTGAAATCTACAAAAGCTCATGGAAAATAAATTGCCATTTTTCAAATCCACCATTGTAAAAAAATTGGTTTGTTTTTTTTGTTGTTGTTGTCGTTTCTTTTTTTTTGTGTGTGTGTGTGTACTAGGTCACATTCAAAATAAAATTCTAAAAGGGTATGTAATTTCATACACAGCAGAGTACAACTGCATGCTTTGTATTAATACAGGAAACTGGTTTAAGGAGTAAGAACTGACCCATGCAGATTACGGAGTTTCCAGAGGTACCTGAGAATCACAAGTGTCAAAGAGGGCATAGATGCAAGGCTGTAATTTTTATTTCAGGTGCCCCATGCCTTTGGACACACCGCCTTACTTTCTCACTACGTAACAGAGAGAGCATAAATGGTGACAGCACAGTTTTTGAAGATATTAACTGCTGTGCTCTGAAACTAATCTCAAATTGGTCACTCTGGTTGTCAGGTACCAAAAATAAGTGGATTATCTGGAGACAGTCGTGTCTTACGTAAGAGGCACATAGCAAGCATTCTGCTCGGAAATTGTCATCATAAAAAGGACAAGAATGTAATCATATGTTCAAGGCAAGGTTTTAATGCATAACTGAGAACAGATGTGGAAAAACAAGCACAGGAAAAGAGCACCTAATTAGCTAATTGAAAAGTGCATCCTCAGGCATATTAAATCCAAGTTCAATAAGTAGTCATAAGCTGACATTTCTCAATTTTGCAGTGCTTAAAAACTTCAGAATTGCAGAAATTGAAGCATATGTCATTGCAGTATATACATACCCACTGTAATAATACATAGAATTATGGAATATTTTGAGTTGGAAGGGACTTTTTAAAAGGCCATTTAGTCCAACCTCCCTGCAATAAGAAGGGACATCAACCACCCCTCTGGGGAACCTGTCCCAGTGTTCTCCATCCTCATCATAAAATATTGCTTCTAGTTTAAATTTACTCTATTTTAGTTTAAAACCATTACCGCTTGTCCTAGCCTACATGTGGGTTCAAAAGATCTGGTATTCTGGATTAGCCACAAATCAGAAACAACACTGTATATGTACTTACACTTTACTGTGAATTTGGAAATTTCTTTCAAACTCTATGACGTAGTGGCAGAAGATCAACAAAGGCATATTTAACTGCATGCATCATATCTGTGGCAAATTATTTGCGCTTACAGAAATTCCCTTATACATAAGAGCTACAAACACAAGAAACAAATATGAGGATTATAAGGTCTAAAATTAAGAGGCTATTTTACTGCTTAGCTGTTTTGTTGATTTCATATTTTTAAAGACATAATCTCTGAAAAATTATTTCAGTCTAATTCAAGAAAGCTTATTATATACTAAAAAAGGCTATTTCCAGCTTACAGTCTTTTAAAAGCAGTTGATTTTAGTCAGCTGATTTCCATTTAAACTAAGCACCTTTTTCATGTATGTAGTTACACATAATAGAACTCTCTTTTGAACTTAAAAAGTTATCAGTTCAGTATTCATCATAACCTTTTTCTACTATTTCAATCATTGTGCTAAAAATACAGCACAATGTATTCAGAAGAGACATGGTAGTCAATTAATGCTGACCAGTACCCCACAAAAGGCATAGCTCAGCAGTCTCCTCATTATCACTTTGATTATATTAGACATTAAGTGCCAACATTTCAACTGCTTAAATAATACAGACTCTGAGAGGTGCATTGGTACTTAAAACTGACTGCTACTCCTTAAGTATCCAGGAATGTTATACTCTGTCTTTTTGTTCATCCTTGATAATTAATACATAAATATTATGATAATGACTATAGAATGTGCAAGCTCCTAAGTGTTAAACTCCAACACAACAACCTTTTTTTGGTTATACAGAGGTCCTATCTTTGTACCTAATCTTCATTAAAAAGAAGAAAAAAAAATGAGGCATTACTTTATAAATTTTCCTGCACCTCTAATACTCCCAGCACAGGCAAAGAGAACCAAAACATAGCAGCTTTGGTTGCAAGTATTATCAGCATTAGCTAAAGGTGTGTACACAAGCATACATCTCTGTGTTCAGAACTGGCTGCTCTCACAGAGATGTGAGGCAGAAACAGGTCTTGTTAATCTGTATCTGAGGGTGGTGAAAAAGGTTCTACATTATTAACACCCTTTTGTGAACAGTACAAATTCTTGACTAGGAGATAGGATACTAGCAATGCTCATCCTACCACAGGAAAAACTTGCTCCTTATTCAGTAATTTTGCCTAAAAAGTAAAATACACATTGAAAAAAAATTCACCTATTTAGAAAGTTCAAAGAAAAAAGGTAAAGGTCAAAGTCCAAGACAAAACTTAGGGAAAGAGATTTGTGCCAAAAATACAGAGCAACTATTCAGCAGTGCAGTGAAATTCCATAAATTCATAGTACTTGAAAAATGCAGTTAGAACTATGAAATGGAATTACAGAATGGGTAAGGTTGGAAGGGACCACAGTGGATCACCTGGTCCAGCCTTCCTGCTCAAGAAGAGCCACTCTAGAGCACATTGCATAGGATTGTGTCCAGACAGTTCTTGAATATCTTCAGTGAGTGAGACGCCACAACCTCTCTGGGTAACCTGTCCCAGTGCACAGTCACCTGCACAGCAAAGTTCTTCCTCATATACAGGTGGAACTTCCTATGCATCAATTTCTTCTTATACAGAATAATTATCTAATATACAGAATTAAAGTCTGGTGTGTTTGCTGGGAACAACCATAGAAATAACTATTTGGTAGCTGCTACGTTTCTTGCATTTACAATTAAACTCCCCACATTTTACAGTGAAAGTACGCTAACAGGTAGCATTTACCTAAGATAATTAGATTTTGAGAGGAGAATTTAGAAATTACTCAAGTTACATGAACAGTTTCAACTCAAGCTTCAAAACTAAGGACTACATTGAATGTTTGCCAAATTAGTTGTAAGCTGAAGACCTGTCACAGCAAGTCAGCTTGAGCAGGGACCTGGACAAGACAGCCTTGAGGAGTCCCTTCCAACCACAACTGCCCTCCAACTCTGAAGCTGCTTGAGCGCATCAACACTGAACTCAATTCTTAGCCAGTATTTGGAGTCTGGGACTAGACTCTGCCATGCTCCTCAGTATTTTATGTGGATATTTGTTAACACAACTGAGTGTTAATACAGTGAGCGTTAAAGGAAGTAACTGTTTATCCTTCATCATTTATCATCATTGCTTTAGGACTGCAAAATTACTTGTAAACTGAGCTAAAGACACCAGTGACCTTAAAATGCAGCACTGAGATAGCTCACCAAGCTTGAAAAGGCAATAGAATTCTTGTATGGAGAGTGCTCTGTTTCTAGAATTATTAATTTAGCACTAAAAAATAACTCCCTGTATTATAATCTATTAATGAAAAAATTATATAAATGAAAAAGTACTACAAAGTGTCAATCATTTTTTGCTGTAACTGCTTACAGCCAATCTGGCTTCCAGCTAAAACTCCACAAAACCAGAATGGATGCAATATTAGATCACAAAGAAAACTAGCACTGCAAAAAGGCACATTGTAATTTCTCAAAGGGCAGACTTTCCAGTCCTACTATGCAACATACCTAACAGGCATAATTAGGGAAAAGTGTGCATTTAAGGGTAAACTGGTCCTACCAATACCCCTTCATCTTTTAAGATAAAAATGAATCACAGCTGAATTCTAAACAGCACAAGTTCCTGACCTGAGACCTCCTGCAGAGCAGTGCAAAAAATGATGTGCTTCTCAGAGTATTCAAATGGATAGAGCCTTCCAAGAACACTGGAAAAAAATCCCTTTTAAATTATCACATCCTTTTAAAGTTAAATCTGCAGGACACTTGCTTTCTATCAGCTTTCTATACCACTCATTTTCCTTTCTGCATTAAAAAAATAGTTGCCTCTGTCTACAGACTTTTGGAATAAATATATATTAGCAGTAACACAAGAGACTTTTTTAGCAGTCACTTAAGTTTCCAACATGAAGCCCTACAAAAGAATTGGGGAAATCTGAGATCATCAAATTTATCCTCCAACTTCTCCCCTGCCCCTTCCGAACATGTTCCTCACCAAATTATATAGCTATACACAAAGTTTTACTATGGAGCAAGATGAAGCAACATAGGTGGTGCATAACAAACATAGTTTCAAGAACTAGTAAGGCTGTGACATACAAAAAGTATGTAAACTGCATTTTTCTCAATGACTGTTCAGAATCATTACTGAATACATTAGGAGTTTGTTTGACAGAGTTTCCATTTTGAATACACATAAAGATTATAAAATGAAACACATGACAAATATTCCTAAAAACCAAAGCCATATCTGTTTGTTTATATTTTAAAAATATGATGTCATGTAACAATAACAGATACATCCT
The DNA here is from genome assembly GCA_035041345.1 of Poliocrania exsul. Taxonomy (NCBI): domain Eukaryota; kingdom Metazoa; phylum Chordata; class Aves; order Passeriformes; family Thamnophilidae; genus Poliocrania; species Poliocrania exsul. Next base: position 111,507,036 of record JAWWLZ010000082.1, read on the forward strand.
GGTGTTCTTTTAAGTGGCAGATATCAGCAGGAAAGGACTTTTTCTTCCCTCATAGTTTGCATTACAGCACTTTATTTTAATCAATTTATTTAGGTGCTTCACAAGTTCACTTTCATACATTGTTCATGTGTTTCTGAGTTATATAAATGTCAGTCACACCTTTGTCTATCTTAAACTAGAAATCAAGCCAACTTTCATAGTATCATAAATCATCACTGCTACTGTCCATATACAAGCTTAAATATATATATATTTAACCTAGCAAAGATATACGTATATTTAACTAGCAACAATAAACTAAGACTAGAAAGTTTAGATTTTTTTATAGACAAAGATGAAAGAATGTCTGACTTTTTTTTTTTTTTAAACTTCTCAGCATGGAGTTCTGTACTCACCTCATGCTGGCACTCAGGACACCATCTCAGAGCCTGCAACAAATGAACTTGATAGTATGGCATCAACACAGAGCAGTAAGACACACAGGCCTTAGCGTTTATTAGAGTATCAGAAAAATACACATTTTTTATGCCCTAAAAGGAGTGCTGCTTGTAGGTACTCTGTCATGTAGGGCCAACATCAAATCAGCAGTTTTATCCACCTTGGAAGAACTTCTCAAACAACACAACCTTTCCTTCAAGGAGAAAATTCTACAGGGGCCACTTTACTTATCTTTGAAGTAGACTATTCATCAACAAAAGAGTGGGGTCTGATGTTATAGTGTTGGATTACTCACTGCTACACAAATCCATTGCTGCTATTCATGGAATAACTGTCCTCCCAGAAATGGAAGGACTCTGTGCCTCTTAGCAAAGCCTGATGTCTTCCAGGAGGTAATTACTTGCTGAAGGACAAATTATGTTCACAGCAGTAAAGAGATTATCTGAGACTGAGAAAGCTTTGTCAATGGGGTAAAAGATACCAAGGCTTCTAAACACCTGGCATATTTTGAGGAATAAATTATGCTATGTGTACAATTTCTTAAACAACTTGTGACTCAGTTGACTAAAGGAACAAGACTGCACCAGTTGAATTCCCATTTAGGTGAAGGTCAAAAAATCGGTGACTAAAAAATCCCATCACATCATAGGTTGTTTTGGTTTGGTTTTGGTTTTTTCTTATGCTTTAAGCCTGTCTTGTTGATCTATGTTATTTACTTATTTGACACTGGGCAGTACTCAACTATTGTAATACTATTCTTGAAGAATACACCACCTTTCTGAGAACTAATTTGAAAAAGTCAGTGCATCAACTAACAATAAACAATCAGGTAAGAATGCAACTTGAGGAAATAACATTCTCTTTTCCAGAGATCAATTGTCTTAGATTTATTTAATCAAAGATATGATACAGTTACAAGCCCATGCATTTCATAGAAATCTGAACTGAAAACTGTTATGGAACAAAATTTTAAATAAAGTATATACAGAAGTTTCTGGGTATTCAAGTGGACTGGTTAGTCTGGAGAAATATTATATGCAACATATGGGCACAAACAGACATGATCATTTACCTCTTTTCCTCTTCCACTCCCTACCTTCTGCAGATAAATCACAGTTGAATACTCAGTGGATTAAGTCCTAGGCAAAACTCATAGTTGAATCTAAAATTTCACTTTCCATTGGCTACACATTTATGGTACAACCTTTTATACTTTATTATAAACAAAATGAGACATTTAAAAAATGTAGCCAGCATAATTATTTTAAAAATGTTCTTTATCCATTTAATATGTTGACAAAATTAAAACTTCTGTCTACTTAAATTCTCTTTTATCATTACAAGTTAATTCTTGCAATTCTGAAATGATGTTGAAAATCACTATGTAACAAAACTGCTGGAGAAATTATAGAGAAGGTGCAACAGAGTAACATGAAATAAATATTAGAGATAGTATTTAAAAGGCACACAAATACTTCAAACACATATGGTTTCAAATCTTTATTGTTTTAAAATTCTACATGTCTTTTACAATTACAATAATTTGTTACTTAAATGACTCTTGTATGGTTAATGTACAATGAGTTTTTTCCTGAAACTCAACCATGAAATACAATTTCATCAATATGATTTTTCTAAATAGATTAATACAAGATTTCTGTTTTGTTGAGAAGAACAAGTGCTTCACTTTCAACAAACGGCACAGCTGTCTTCCCCTCAGAATCTGTGTGATCAATCCATTGAAAGTGCTTTTGAAGATTGCAGATTTAACTGTGACTGATTTTCAAAATCAGTCTATCAAATGACAAGAGTTTTTTAACATTAAAGATCAATTTTATGTAATGAAACAAGTTGCAGTAGTTATTTTTATTCATCTACTGAGGCAAACTCATGTTGAAGAAAAATTATATGATTATCTGCATGCAATGAACACTCTTCTTTAAATAGTTGATGAATTTTACACATATAAAGAATCTGTTAAAGAGTGCAAGTACTTTGATAATGATTTCACAAAAGGACATATGCTGGTAATAATGGTAACTAACATTTAACATCTAAATACAAGCTAATGTATATTTAACAGGCAATTAACATGGCTAACAAACCATGTTTCATGTGGTTGCCCATTGAGAAAATGAACTCATTTGGTCCACACTCTTAAAGTTATCTGGGTAAAAAAAAATTAAAGCAGTTAGGGCCACAGTTTTTGATGAATTTTTTGTTTCTAAAGTGTCACCTGTTAAAAAGTAAAAGCAGTACATCAATGACATATCTTGTCTCATGACCTCAGTATAAAAACATGGCCTGATATTTGGAGCGATGAACAAGCACTGCAGGACAAGTCAAAAAAAAGAACAGAGACAGAATGAACTAAAATTTTGTTGTGTTATACTTTCTTGTTCCATGGTACTGCCTTCACTCTGTAGAATTTTGTACCCAAAGGAACTTTAAATCTGTTTTGTGCCTAGAACAAAAAAAAAAAAAGAATTAGAAACCCACATGGGATTATTCCTCTGATTTTCATATTTTTAAGCAGAAATTGAGTCCCACTTCTCAGCACTTACGAGAACTTTACAAGTCTGGCAAGGTTCGGGACAGATGCAAATACCTAAACCACTGCTCACTGAACCCTGTTTTGGTTCCCCTTCTCTTTCTGTTCACTCAGTCAAGAACAGGAAAACCAGAACTTAGGACAATTTTCACCTAACTTGTTATGCAAAGAGTACCTGTCACAGCTGTTACAAATATTAAAACTGATTTTCTTCTCTGTTATAGATGACTTTCCATCACTATTTCCTTACCTTTTTTGCCTGGCAATATTCCTTTTCCATCACTTTCCCTAGCACCCAAGGTCTCCTAGATGCACCTGATGCTAAAGAGAAAATATGTTTATTATTTTACATAAGCAACTACAGGTAACAGGATATTACATTCCATTTTCACTTAAAGCAGAAATCCTTAAAAAACTCTTTTTTTTAAATAAATGAACAAACATTAGCAAATTATCAAGACAGCTCATTTGTATTTTCAAACAAAAACTTGATTTTCAGTTCAAATTTTGTTTTAGAAGTTAATATTAAAGAAAACAATAGCAAATCAAAACTGAAACTCATTTAATGATTCAAAATTATTCTCACCAACCAAGCCTGACCTTTTGATTTGACTAAAGACTTAAATTTCTTTAAATATTTCAAAGGACAAATTCTTATAAACTCAGCTATTATTACTGCCCTTACTGAAGCATTTGGTTATTTTTTTCCATATTAGTGATGGAAATTAGTTACTCATAAATAATAGTTTTAAAGTCCTATAAATCTGCCAGTTTTGGTTGCAATCTTCTGAGTTTCCAATACTGTTCAGAAACGAGAACTGTGAAAAATCTCAAAAACAGAGAGATCAAAAGAGCAACAGTCAGCATAAATAAACTTTCAGCTTATATCCATTTCTTTAAGGAAAACTATGTGCCTTGTGTTCCAAGGAATTACATCCATTTTACCAGCTTTGTTCTTTTCTATTACTAATCACAGTGTAACAAAAACATCAAAATAGATGGAAGGAACAAATTACATATGCTATACATAATAATCAAATCAGTGCTTTTCTAAGTGTGACTATTTATGAGATACTGAATCTAGTGACCAGAACATGACTCACTCAAGAACCAGAGTTTGAAGTTTTATTAGCCTTCAAGGTTAAACTGGCTATTGGTAGTGGGGTAGATTCTGTTGTACTCCACACTCCTTCAACTGGTGTGAAGAATTCACACATGGAATGAATGCTCTGCAGCTAATATTTAAATTATAAACCCCCTTTTTTTAATTTGAATTTACTTGGCTGACAGGCTTCACTGATCTAACAGAGATAGTGAGAAAGATGGAAGGTTTTCTTCCTTACATTTGTAGATGAAAATTTCCACATCCCAAAGGGACAAAACAGAAACCATGCAGACCATAATCAATTTCAGTGTTGTCATAACATTTTAAGCCATCTTAATGTAGGCAGAGACATCCTATGATAGCCTAGATCCCTGACACTTAATACTGTAGGTAGATCTATACAGAATTACCAACTTGATATGCACATTAGTACAAAAGGTCAGGTTTAGATGCAACATTTTAGCGGCCCTTAACATAATAATTTACAGTGTCTAGGTCCACACCAATTTTAACCTATTGCAAATGTAACTAGTGTTCTGGATTTCATTTTTTCTCACTTCCCTGATGCAAGAATAGAATCAAGATACAGTTCCCTGAAGCACTGAGACAGAGACAAATGTGTTCCTCAAGCAAGTCTTCATGGTTTATGTGCAGTTTGCTCAAATTTGAGACTAACTCTTGTTAGCAAGTGGTAAGGAATGGAGTAAGCTAAGATCATTTGAAAACAGGGCAGCGAATTATGTATTCACAGTAACATACAAACTGATATGATTTTTATCTTGTAGATGTAAACCAACAGTATGAAAATCTGCCATATTTCACGTAGCTACGTATGCATTACTAATGTCATAGTTCAGAATGTATTACATCTGTAACTAAGACAGGCATTTTCCCCTTATGCTTCACAGATGACACATAGCACAGATCCTTCAGTAGACTCACAACTCAGTGCAGGTTTGGTGGTCTTCTGGAGACTACACAATTATTTAAGGTCTACCATCTTTCACCATAACTGAAATCTACTGAGTCTGCTCTTTGACAATAATTTGACAGCTTGTGGACATGCAATAACATATAGAAACTTTCAGTGATAAATTAGAATGAATACCTAATTTTCTTTTGATATGTATTCTTAGACATGTATGAAAAGTTGGGAGCACAGATAGGTTTGCAAAAAATACTACACAGGACGGTTTAAAGACATATACATTGAATGCATTTTATGTGGCTCATACTTTAGTGCAAAGCATTGTTACTTCTTGTTTAAAAAGATTTCAATTTAGCTATGTTTGCATAGCTGCCAAAAACAGTCAAAAACCCCACTGAAGATTAAGGGAGAGAAAAAGTATATGGACCATCAATATAAACAAAATACAGTATTCTTTGAAAACTTATTAGCCTTAGTAAATACCATTTAAGTTTGGTGGACAAACTATCAGCAAAAATATACTGGTGTCTACATTTTGTTATTATTCATGCTACTGTATAGTTAGAGAAGCCTGATGGAAATGTTAACATACTCTGTGTTGTACAATATTGGCATTTTCTCCTTTTTTTTTTTTTAGCTTACTTTGAAGATGTAGATATTTTTCCAAGATATTAACATCTACATAAATTTTTGATTAAAAATGTTCTGCCCTGAAAAATATTTTGCATTAGAACAAATAGCAAAAGCTACATAGAGAGCTGACAGCTACCTGTATGACACGCTTCTCACATTTTTCACACGCATATTTATAAAATCACTAACTGTGACAGAAAGTTAAGAGTGTTATTTGTAGGAGTTAATAATTGGAAGAAATCTGACACTTACCACACTCACCTGGTTTGAGATCCAGTGCAGCAAGGGACTCCGAGTGCAAGAAATACAAGGTTGGACTAACAGTGAACAACACGTAGTTGTCGTGCCTTTCGTCCAAGATAATGAGAACCAAATCACCAACTTGAAAACTGATGAAAAGAAAAAAACATAAATCACAGAACTTAAATAAAAAAAGCATAGAAGCTTAAAACTACATTTTCTCCCCCGTATTTCCCCACAGATTGAGGCTTAGCTGTAACAGTAGCACAGACATTTCTATTTGCTATGCCCATTCATATCCATTTTATATTTCCTGAAGTGAACAAAACCAGGCTACCTTTTTCTGAAATGTTCTACATCGAGCAGCTCAAATTATTTTTTTTCAAAAGAACAGTCAGCTTTGCTTAAAAAAAAAAACCCTAACAAAATATGAAGTTTCAATTTTGCACTATTTTGTTCACCAAAACTGAAGGTAACCATCACTCTAGCAGTGTTTACAAACATTCTTTTCATGTTTTAAACCTAATCCAATTTGAACACATATAAATAAGCAAAATACCTATGTAACTTTCAAACTTAAAATTTTAAGCACTTAAGACAAAGAAGGGTTGAAGTGCTTACCTATAATCAAAAGGTTAAAAGCAAAATAAACACTGTGGTGACTTTAAATAAAAGATTTTAAAAATCACTTCTTCCTGACACCAGGGTAACACAAGAAGCCACCAAGTTCTCATGCCAAGTTTCAGTCAAGGAACTTTTTCTGTCTCCAAACTTCTGTTTCATAGTGCAAATGTGTTGCAAATAAAATATTTACCCATTAATGAAGTCTAAAATAGCTACAAATTAAGTATTAGATGATGAAGGGGGAGGTCTAAGAATAAATTTTACCAGTCCTCTGTGGATGGGGGAGGAAGTGGCAGGGAAAGCAGAAAACTCTTCTCCATCAAAGAAGACTACAGATGTACAGTCAGAGACAGATGAGTAGATCTACAGAACTTTAGCTCATCTCCTTTAAAGTTCACTTTTGGTTTGAATAAACAATACTCCAAGTTTTCTTCCTGGACTTATTGTGAAGAGAGGCTATATTGACTTGAAGACATCTCTATTAGACAGATGAATTCTTCTTTCACAACATTTTCTTCCCAAAAGACTACCAAGAGAGTTGCCAGAAAATTTAGATGCTCAAGGGAAAAACCAATTCTTCACAGACTGACCTTGTTACCATAAAAAGGCAAATTGGTGCAATTCAGAAAACATTAATGGAATAAACTGTGTTTGTTTTCTTTCCAAAAAGATTTTTTATATTACTCAAATAATTTGTAAGTCTGATATTAATCAAGAAGTTGTAACTTTCATATTTTGGAAGAATACCTCTTTTTCTAGCAACACTTCTACATGCTGCTTCTAACAGATTGATAATACCTAACAAAATGTTCGATTTAATTTCATTTCATTCTGAGAGGGTAAGTCAAGAATTTTGAAGACTTTGGGGAGGTAAAATTTCTCTTGAAATATAAAACAGCACTATGCATATTCAGGGTGAATAGATTTCCTTCTACTTTTTCTTAGCATGACTTCAAGGTTACAGATAAACAAAGAGTAATTTAAAAGAAAACTCTAGGAGGATACTAGAAAACCCATGAAGTATTATTGATAGGAACTGTGTAAAGAAAGGTACAGAATTCAAGGTCACTGACATACAGAATTCAGAGAGGCTGTTTTTTTGTTTACAGATTGGTTTAATAAAATCTGATTTATGCTCCATTGGGATGGTTCAATTGCTGATGACTTAACTGTAGAGCAGATCTATTTATCTTTTTATCATAGAGCAAGAACAGAAGAATTGTGACATTCTTTTATAATACACTTATTTTACTGAAAGCATATCCATCAGCTGATATGAAAATGAACATGTACTTACTCTCTAATGGCTATTTTTTCAGAATGTCTTGAGGATACTGATGACATGCTTTGGGACATCTATAAAAGAAGAGAAAAGCTATAAAGTATTGACAAGCTACAATGAAATGTACATTAGAGGTAAGAAAATGTTAAGATAATTTTTGATCAATTTCAAACAGTGTCTAGTCTAGCAGATTTTATATTCATTCAAAAACTCCACATACTTTTGTCATCCTATAAGGGGTTTGGTTGTTTGTGACTTGTTTTTGTGTTTCATTATTGTATTTTTTTTAATGGCTACTTTTGATTATGAAATTTCTTACATGACTGACTTCTCCTTCATTACTTAAAACTGAGAAGGTCTTTCCAGATCAGTGTCAGTGAAGATTTATTATGAGCATACACAAGACCTATGATGCAGCTGTGCGTTCCAACACAGAAGCCACTGGCACTAGAAAAGGCTGACAGTAGAACACTGGAGATTAAACATATTTATTACAATTAAACTCTAGATGTTGAATTCAATATGGTTTTCCAACTTTCCTAAGCATTGTCACAAAATTTGAAGTTTACTGTAATAAAACAGATCAGCAATCCCTGGAATAAAACTGGAGTTCAATTTACTAAGACCAAATGAAGGTTCAATTATGTGAGGTTTACAATGTAAGAACTCCTCCTATATGTATATTTAAATCCATTAGTACTGGCACATGGATCAACTTCTATAGGATAAACTAGACCTAAAAATGAATGTAAGTGTACACCAACTTTCTACAGTAACTACAATAACAAGAAATAAGAATCAGTACTGCTACTTTCTATCTGTGAAGGAATACTTGGTCCACATACAGGCAAGTAGCTAGAGCAGTTGATCTGATGTAAATGTATCTGTTTATTACCTTCTGGTAACTTCCTTACAAAAGACAATTCAAAATTGCTCTGTAGAAACTCTGACTAGAGGTCCTGCAGATTTCTCATACATTCCTACTTCCTGGACCATTTGTACAAGCTATTCAAACCTAGACAGCTCATCCCTGAGGTTTAGCACATGATTTTTCAGCTGTAACTCAAATATTCTTCCCTACACTTTATTTCCTATTGTCAATCTTGCTCCCTGACTTCCTCAGAGGCAGTACCAGCCTGTCTTCATATGAGCTTGAAGCCTATTCACAAATCATTTTCTTCATTTTTACAAAGAATGAGTCCAAATTGAACGCAGTACAACACGAAAAGCTTTCAAATTCTCATGGTATTTTCAGCAGTTTTATTTAGAGAACCCAACTTGAGATTTTTTTTTTGTTGTTAGAGGCTACGTTTCTTTTTCTTATTCACATTGTACTCTTCTTTCTTGAAAAAGCTGCAGCTAGCATGAACACTGCCAAATTTGCTTAGATTGTTCACCAAAGTGTCTGAGAGGTCTCAAATATTAAGACTGGAGATTTTCTTACTACTTTTAAAGCTACAGTAAGTGTTATGTTGAAGCATCAACTAGCCTGATTTCTTTACTTTTCCTTAATTTCTAACCTTAAGAGAAACAGAACAACTAAGACTGTTGAGAATAATTCCACTGAAACTTAGAAAAGAATGTTTTATAAGTACAGCTCTAATAGCGTTTATACAGAAAAACAAAGGTTCCCTTTCTCAGTAATTCCTACAAAACAACAAAAATCCTGTAATAAAACACCTAGTATTAAATGGAGTTCCTTTTTATTTTTATTCCTTGCAGAGGTAACCCACAAGTTCTGCTGCTAAAGACAGTGCCTGCAAAGACTTTCTTTTATTGTGCAGAACACCTCCTAAGTTCCTGATCTGAAGAAGCTTAATAGAAATAAACATTGACATTTAAGTGTTGATGTGTATTTCAGTCTCATAAATGCATTGGGAAGGAGAGGGAAGAAGAATGAAAATAACAGATACGTAAGGAGTTGAAAAGGTATTAATTTCCTAATCCCAATTAGAAATAAAATTTGAATTTTTCAGAGACCAATGAACTGCCAATGTCTCCTACACAGCTTGGTATTAATAATAACAACAAAAGGAATTTTCTATCTGTCTTATACACCGTGCTTTCTTCAACTTCATTTTACTCTGAAATGACAAGAGATCAAAGATTTAGGAAATTTACAGAGAGGTTTAGAAATATGAGCAGCACATTTTGAGTTTTATTGTAAAAGGACTACACTGAAATAACTAGTGTGCACTTTATTAACATTTGGAATTAAAAAATTCTTTAAAAAAGATGCTTTTAGATGTCTTGCAATACTTTCTTACACACTGAACAAATAGAACACGTCCTAAGGGGCCTGACTTGGAAAGATGCTTTCCTTGATCTGCTGCTTGGCAACAGAATGGATCTCATGAGCTGTCTTGGGTTGAGCTGGCAAAATGCCAACTGCCCAACACAGAGTGTTAGAGCCTCCCTGCCCCTGCCGAGAAAAGGGAGAAAGGAAAAAAAAAAACCCTATGGAAACTACAACTAGGTTTAAACCTAAACTAATTATATATATATTTATACACAAAAGAGAAAATTAAGAGAAAACTACAATATATAACACACTTACACAAGTTAGATACAACAACAATTTTCTACCTCCCAGCGAAAACAGATTTCATTACTTTGGATTCATAAAATACTCTAAAAGACACCCAGCAAGGCAAAAGAGACCCAGCAAGGCAAAAGAGACCCAGCAAGGCAAAAGAGAGAGCATAACAATAAAATGTTTCTACTTCCCTGAAACTAAAATAAAATACGATGTAGCGGCAGCAGGAGCAAGGCCCAGGACAGCAGGACAGCAGCAGCGTGTCCTGCCTCCACTGCAGACATGACGGAACTGGGAAATTCCTCCTACCTTTCTGTATATCTGAAGCTTGTGTCATCTCGTATGAAATATTTCTTTGGTTACTTAAGTCAGGTGATACCTGTCTCTCCTAATGTATGTAGATTCTCTGAGCCTGCTAATTTGAAGCCTAGCTAAAAACTACCACGTGAGTGAAGAGGAGATCAGTAGCTGTGTTGGCCACAATGACCACAAACTGATTGAGTTTAGAATCTGTTGGCAGAAGGAAAAGTGCCAGTAAAACCTCAGCTCTGGACCTGAGGAGAGCAGACTTCAGACTGCTCAGGGAATTAATAAGTAAGGTCCCCTGAGAAAATGTTTTTGCAGGTGCTGCAGTCCATCAGTGCATCACATCCTACGGGCACAGCAGCAGGCAATTCCCAAATGTCAAAAGTTGGGCAGGCAAGGCAGAAGGCTGGCTTTGTTGAACAGGGATGGTTTCTTGCAAATAAGGCACAAAAGGAAGGTGTATGCCCAGCACAAGCAAGGTCAAGTGATGTGGGAAGAACTCAAAGATGCTGCTTGCCATGGGTAGGAAGAAAATTCATGCGGCCAAAGCTCATCTGGAGTTGAAGCTGGCCAGAAATGTGGGGGACAATAGAAGTTTTTTTCAATTACGTTAGTGGCAATAGGCAGTTTAGAAAGATCATTGGCTCATTACAGCATGAAGACAGTCACCTCACAAACAGGGACAGAGACAAGGTAGAGGTGTTCAACACTTTCTTTGCCTATGACTTCATTATGGATGATAAACCAAGGGGGTTTCAGTGCCCTGAGCTGGAGGACCATGGCTGTGAGAATGACCAACTCCCAGGTGACCCTGAAACTGTGAGGGATCTGCTGCTCCATTTGCATCTATCAAAATCTATGGGGTCTGATGGGATTCACCACAGAATCCTCAAAGAGCTAGCTGATGCCATCACAAAATCTCTCTTGATTTTTGAGCAATCTTGGGATTCTGGAGAGGTCCCAGCTGACAAGTAACTGGCAAACGTTGCCCCATTTTTCAAGAAGAGCAAGAAGGAGGACCCTTGAAAGTAAAGGCCTGTCAGTCTTATTTCAGTGACTGGTAAAAGTTATGGAGAAGATTATTCTGGGAAGTATTGAAAAACACCTGAAAGACAATGCAGTCATCAGTCACAGGCACCATGGCTTCATGAGAGGAACTCCTGCTTATCAAACCTAATTTTCTTATACATCAAGGCAACCCACATAGCTGATCAAGGGAAGCCAGGTGATGTAGTATTTTTGGATTCCAGTGAAGTTTTTGATACTGTCTCTCACAGGATCCTTCTGGACAAAATGTCCAGCTCAGAGCTGGACAAATACATCATGTGGTGGGGGAGCAACTGGCTCATGCGTCGAGAATGGAGAATAATAGTGAATGAGGTAACATCAGACTGGTGACCTGTCACTAGTGGAGTTCTGAAGGGCTCCATCTCAGGCCCTGCGCTTTTTAATATCTTCACAAATGACTTGGATACAGGACTGGAAGGGATACTAAGCAAGTTTGCAGATCATACAAGACTGTGAGGAGCTGTTGACTCCCTTGAAGGCAGGGAGGCCCTGCAGACAGACCTCAACAAATTAGAGGACTTAGCAATCACCAACCACA
>JAWWLZ010000082.1:111527388-111538390 GCA_035041345.1 Poliocrania exsul
CTGATATCAGTACAATATTCAAGTCAAACTTAATAATCCATCTCTGTCTGTGCCTCCCAAATGGCTAATGTAACACTACTCTTGCAGAAAAGAACATTTATCTGGCAAGCATACAGGCACATGCCAAATAAAAGTTGTTATCAATACAAGTAACTGCTAAACAATAACTGAGTGAGGATAACATGACAACTCAAGTTGCTGATGCAGCTTGGGGTTTTAAAAACTACAAAAAAACCAAACCAAACAAACAAAAAACCAAAAACAAACAAAAACCACAAAAAAACCCAAAAATTCCCACCCAAACAACTGAACAGTGACTTGGAAATATTGAGACAGATTCACTTAACATATATGCCCTCCAGAGATAAAACATAACGTTTGATTCCTACAGAAAAAACTAACAGCAGAATAAAGGCATAAAAAGAAGCCTTTGGAGGCAATAAATATTTCAATATGAAACTAAAACTTAAATTACTTGACAGAACATATAAAACTAACAGCACTTCTTTAGACTAAAGCAGATAATATTTTTTTGAAATACATTATTATCTGTTTTATCCTAGTTTGGACAAGGATACACACAGCTATGCTCAGAAGTTCATATTTAAATGTAGGCGGATTTTTAAAAGTCTGGTGACACATCTACATCTTTTTCCTGTTAAGCCAAGTTTTTCAAACTTCTACAGTACATTAATACATAGAAAATGAAAAGAACATAGAATTTATTTTTGTTCTTCTCATTTCACCATATTAAGGCAGTATGTTCTTCAACTAAGCTGTTCTTAAGTCTCATTATATCCCAACCTTAATTCAAAGAATGTGATTTTATCTTGATGCATTTTTTAACACACTGACATACAAACATAGATACTAACACAACATTTAATGATGGATATATTTGCATATGAAAATCCTGAGGTAGTAGACAATTCAAGTGAAGCAGCTACTCCCGTGTCCCTTGCACTATGTAAGGGAATTGCGTGCATGTTGGACCCTCTGCATAATCTCCCCTCTTCTTCCTTATTTTTTTAACATTACATTGATATTCGAAAGTTAAAAGATGACCTAAGTCAGTACTCATGTTCTGCCGTATTATTCCAGCTTTTATGCCCATTCTGTCCATTTCATTGAACTTTTCCCATTTCATCTACCTAATATATCTTATACCTAGTATATCTTAATATACTATAGTATAACTTAATACCTAGGCAAAAAATTCTCTATTTAGGTATTTTATAGACAAGATCTATCTGCTGCATTCATTTATACTACAAGAACATAAATGACAAAGTAGCTTTCAAAATAAAATATTGTTGCTGAGCATTAGTCACATTGAAAAATTCTACTATTTCCATTCCATAACAACATAATCTAGTCTGCTGACAGGCATTACAAACTAGTAAGTAGATAAGATATGACAAGTCAGAAAGAGTAATTCTATGCATTCTTGGCAAGGGAAAAATGTATTTTTCATTAAAAAATTAAAAATCTCTGCAGAAATTAACAAAGAAAAACAATGACATTAGGATATTCTGTAAGATTATGTTGCACACCTGTGCTCCATTATGGAGCTCAAACTGAAGATCCTGAAATACGTAAATGTGGCAGCAAAATACAATGGAACTCTAGGTGGCCACAGGACAGTCTCAGCCAATCGTATATAAATTCCACCACAATTTTTCATGTCACAGTTATCACCAACCTGGTCTATGGTTAGCCAATAAAACAAATTTATCAGCCACTGCATGCTAACAGCAGAGCAAAAGATGGGAAAGCAGAAAGAGGCTGAGAACCCCAAAACTGGAATTTCAAGTAACTTGCTATTGTGGAAACATTTCTTCAACATAGAATTACAAGACTGATATAAAAAAAACCTTCATTGCTTTCTGGAAATAATATTGTATAAAACACTTTACAATCTTTCAGATTAACTACAGACATGGGAACCTCATTACTTCTAAGACAAAATTAACTTGAAATGTGAATATAGAAACCAATCCAGACGAACACTATGACAAACACACAAAAATTTTACTTACTGCATAGTGTATCATTAATATACCATACTGTTATTGTAAAATACTAGAAAAACACAGTAACAATTCTTACAGTACCTCCGATTTACTTGCATTTCAAGTTGTTGTATTTTTTCCAAAAGCCCTTTTTCAGCAGCTTCCCTCTGTAATTCAAACTCTTTACAAGCAGTTTGTACTGCATCCTCTTTTTCACAATTGAGCTTCTGAATGAGCAACTGCCTGTCTTGTTCTTGCTTAGATACTAACAGTTCTTTCTCTTCCTTTAGGTTATGAATAATAGCTTCATATTTTTCCTGCTGCTCACAGAGAGACAATTTTTCTGTTTTTTCCTTTTCTAGGGCACTTGCTTCCAACTCTAACTTACTCTGTAGTTCTGTTATTTGCTCTGAAAGTCTTTTTTCTGCCTCAGCAGTTTTTTGATGAAGAAGCGTTACTTTATTTAATTCAGTTCTAAGCAAATTTGATTCTTCTTCATATCTATCCACGAGCTCAGAAATGCACTGATCTTTCTCCATTGTCATCAGAGTCCTTAGTTCTGATAAGCCCACTTGATATTCATCACTGCTAATTTGTATTTTATTGTTTAATTTATCTATCTCCTTTTTTAAGCTTTCAGTTTCCTTATCAATCTGAGATCTTAACATCTCCTGTTGCTGGTTTCGGCTTTCTTCCAAAAGCAGCTTCATTTCATCAGTTTCTGCCTCTTTCAGGGCAAGTTCAACTTCTAATTTGCACCGTAAATCAGACAGATCTGAAACCTTGAGTTGTAACTCTTCTACTTGTTGCTGTTTCTCTTGCATAACTACTTCATGAGATTCCTGCATTTGTTCAAGTCTATGCTGGTTCTCTTTTTTTAATTTATCCAAACAGTCCTTGTGCTCAGCCAGGACCTTCTCAAATTCCTGTAAATGCCTGGCTTGTAGGTTGCTTTCCAGTTCTTTTAAATGGCTTTGCTCTAAGCTCTCGAGTTCTGCCCTCAGGAGTTGTAGTTTTTCATTGTTTTCAACATGAAGCTTTTTCAAGTCTTCAAGTACTATTTCACGTGACTGTCTCAGTTCTTTAATTTCAGAATTTTGTGTCTCCATTTGGCATTCTAATTCAAGTAACTTCTGGTCTTTTTCATTCTGGAGGCAAACTACAGCTTCTTTCTCATTTTTTACCATTGCAAATTCATCATTCTTATTCTGAAGAACTTCCTCAAGTCCTAATAAGTCACCTTTTAACTTTTTAATCTTCTTTTTATTTTCTTCCCCATCCTCCAATAATTTATTAATTTTAGTCTCATATTCACTTTTCAAAGACTGTAATTCATTTTCATGTTTATCATTTAGTGTTTTTTCAAGTGAAAGTTTTACCTTCTCAATTGTATTTACTATTTCTAAGGAAGTGCATTTTAAAGAATTAGAAAAGTCACACTGTTCTCTTTGTACAAGTGTTCTAAAGTGGCAAAGATCTTCTTTTATGCCTCTTAAATGTACCTTGGAGTCTTGGGCAATAACCCTACACTTCTCCACGCAAACATTGAGAGAAGCATTTTCTGCTGAAACATCCTTTACACAAGAACTGGTATCTTGCATACGCCTACTGTCTATTGCATTGATAACTGAAGAATAAAGAGATTCCACCATCATTTCTGGACTTTGCGGGTCACTTATTACATTAGGAGATACTGGATTTTCTTCTATTACAAATTCATTTACTGCTGACATAAAGTCAGATTCTGGACTTTCTGCTAATGAATCCAAGTCTAATGATCCCTGCTTAAGAGCTTGCTCCAAGTTCGGATGGGCAATAGTTTCAAAATCAAATGTATGAGCATCAATGCTGTCTGGAGACAATTCTTCTAAGGGAGCTGGGGGACAGACAGGAGGACACAGGGGACCCTGAAGACTGAGTGATGGAGGAGTTCTTGAAGAGGTAGCAATTGCAGTTCCTGTTGCACTTTCCATCCTTGGTGTGGTAGCAGATTGTGGCGAAGCTTGGCTATTGGAGGCCTACAAGTTATAAAATATGAAATAAACACTTAGAGTGATTGGCGAAACTGTTAATATTAAAAATTGATTAAAAATTACCAGGCAAAACAAGAACTTGAAAAAATCAGCCTTATTATTCATAAGAGTCCAAAATATGTACTACTAAAACTTAAGTAAAAAGTGCAGAAATTCAGAGATATTTTCCATCAAGTTTCAAAACAGCATCACTTGTAAACACAGATATTAAACATTCATCTAGCCAAAAGTTCTACACAGATCACATTCAACTGTATATGAAAATACGAAAACATAACTTTGAATGAAAAAAAAAATGAAGTAACTAGTCAGAAATACATTTCGTTTTCTAACAGCCTACTGATTACAGTTTTCCTATTTATTTTGTTACTAAAATATTTTTATTTTATTATTGCCAATCCCATTATTAAAAAAGCATGGTAACCCAGTCATTATTAGTATACTCTATTAAGGTATACAAAAAGCTTCACTATATCAAAACTGTTGTCTACTAACATATCAAAAACATATATGAATTGTTCTGCATGTGAGAGTGTAGAACTACAACAGTATAATGAAGGATACATTCTAATTAAAAGCAACATTCTGACTTTTCAGAATGCAAGACATCACAGCCAGAGTGGATTTTATCCTCCCTTCATAGGCTCCCACCAGTTCCAATTTTTCCCATTTTACCTCTAGACCCTGCATACCACCTAAAAGGTCCCTCAATATTCAGCTGAAAAGCTAATGGTTAGAATAACCACCCATAACAATCCATGACTAACAGCAGCTTGTACACCAATATAAACATCAGTTAAAGCTGCTCCACCTCCATGGAACTATGCCCAAGTAATTCGGGTCAATTCCATGTTTTTGATTCTTAAAAGGCTAAAAACTTCAAATCAATTTTTCAATTAGTTGTGACAACAGTTTAAATCTCATTATCATCAGTTCTTGTTCAATACTATACAAATTATAAAGCAATATCTCAAGTTTTAGTGCATACTCTGCTCTAAATTGCATGTTTAAAGATGAATAATTGCACATTAGTTTTATTGAAGAAACTTTTGCTATCCATTGAATTCAGCTACTTGACAGGTAACAGTTAACGGAGATTGGCAATAAATGGTCAGCAACAGAACTCCAAAAAAGCCCAGAAGTTACAGACATTGAACTACTGCTATATAAATGCCCAGTTTCTGTTTTCTCCATCTTTTACAAATGGTTGTTGCCCAAAAAGAGACCCTATCTTCCTCTGTACTATGCAAGTCTTCTCTTAATGGAGATGTAGTGTGATTAACAATTCTTAATTGTGATTTAAGAAGAATCCATTTCCAGCTCCAACGTTCATCTATTTAGCACAGTTCCATTTACATCTTACCTCCAATAGCCCTGGCATCTTTATGGAAGTAAATCATACACTGATTTTGAAATTCAGTGATGAGAAACCACTGCAAAAAAATCTTGTGGTCATTACATACAAAATATTGTCTTTATTTATAAAAATGAAAAGGACATGAGACAAAAAATTAAAAGGAAATGCTACCTTTTTAAGTTTCAGCATTTCCCTTGGATTTAATTTCAGCTTAATTGTTGTTGATCTAAGAAAACTTAGAAAAATGAATGTTCAAGGGTCCAGAATTCAAAGCACACTTTAAGTGACAACATTTACCATTGATAAACCAGAGCTCTAACAGTAACAAAAGCCAGCATCACAGATGTCAATAAGCACATACTAAAAAAAGCATTTCAAAGACCTTGAATATGGAAAAGCTCAACAGAAAGCCACAGGCAAAGGAAAGATAGTATCTACTTTTGGCAACCCTGCAGAATCATCCCAAAAGGTAAGTAAGGAAATAGCATGAAGAAAAAACAACAACAACAATAAAAAATTGTTACTCTGTGAAGCAACACACTAATCAACTTGTTTTCCCCATGACCTGGGGCTGTAACATATTACATGCCTCAGAAGTAAGCAGGTGTCTAGTGAGAGCAGCAGATTGCTGCCTAGTGAAGACTTAAACCTCGTATTTTGGGTAGCTGAAACTACATGAAGACCTTGTTTACTGTTGCTACTTCCCTAAAGAGCCTGTGCCTGCCATCTAGTCTGTTCACAATCTACAGGCAGCAATATATGCATATGCCATACTCTAACTAATTTCTGTGGTAACGAAGGAAAAGGAGTCAAGAGCAAACAAGAAAAAAATAGAGAGCAAAGACAGAAAAGCAGAATTAATTTCAAAGTTCTCAGGTATTGCTGAATTACATACCTTGCTCTATGATAAACATAGAGAAGGTGGCAACTCTTAGAAATCTGACTACAAGTAGTGTTTGAATTTAGAACTCAACTAGAACAAATGGTAAATTCATAATCGGATTTGAAAAGCCAGCTTCTCTTACAAGAGAAACTTTTAATAGCTAAGGCTTGCCTAAGTTCATCACCTGCTAACCATGGAGAAGACACCTTAGTCATCTTAGCCAGCTCCTACAGGCACCCTAACTTTCTCCTGAACATCTTTAACCCAATTGCTGAACTGCTTAAACTTTGCCTGTTTTATGTAAATAAGACAGCACAGCCATATCTTTGATGTGAGACTATTAAATTAAAAAGAATAAGCAGAAAGCTTTAAGAAGGAAAACAATTTCAAAATAGTAATGAATTAAACAAATATCCACAATCATATTCTTTAACTACTGTGATGTAATACTAAAAGAAGAAATCAGATAGAGAAATATATTATCAATTAATGTTCTATGACTTTGAAAACTGAAATAGTAAGAGATATGGGGACACTTAGAAAGAAACGCTCTTAACACCCCCAGTAAGGTACTGGATCTCCTCTGACTTGCTCTTTGCTCACTTGTCTGCAGTCACAACTTTTCTCTCTCACCTAAAGCAACTCTTGAAAGAGCAGTTGCTGTGTCTGATGCAATAGGATGAACTCCCACACGACACAGAAAAAGCTAAACTACTGCATTCCCAACATCCAGGAAAACTATCCCAGTCCAATACAAAGAACCTGGCTTCTGCTGCCATTGGGATGGAAAGAGAGGCTGGGGTTGGAATGTGTATCCTTGGGCGAGTACAAGAGCAATAACCTGCTATATGGGCAACACTCAACACCTGCACAGTTATGGTCAGCTCTGCACCAAACTGGGACAATAGCTCACCAACCGAATGTGTGGCTGCACAAAGCTGTAGGCATCTCCAGGACAATCATTAAATGCTTATTCATCCTTCTAATTATTTAATGTAAATTCCTATCTATACTAGGGATAAAAAAGGAGTATTTTAAAAATTATTTCAGTAAGATAAACAAGAAAAGAACACAGGGGAAAGTCGTATAATTTAAAAAACACTTCTAGATTATCTGCAGGACAAAGCAATGCAGAGAAAGACCTAGTGCCTGCCTTTCATCAAGTAGTAACAAGAGCAATGTCTTTTGAGGATAAAATAATCTCTGACAAATCAATTTGCTTCAGTTCCAAAGAGTTCAAATGAATCACTGGAATTACATACAGAGATGGGCATATTCAAGATGACATCATGAATGGTCCAGCTCTAACTGTGCAATGCAATTTACTCTAAGGAAAGAGACAATTATCCAAATCTCTCTAACCACTTGACATTTCTGCATCAGCCAAGAACCCAAACTGGTCAAAGCACAGCAAGTAGAGAAATGGGAAGAATATTCTCCCGATTTGGCAAACACCTTTTTTTTGTGCAGAGAGATACTAATAAAAATTTCTCAGATAGGCAAGCACACACAAAGAAGGGCAAATAATGAAGATTTCAAAATGTCAGACATGCTTCCTGTTTATTTTTCTACTGTTATGTTAAATTAAAAGCTAAATTTCTCACTCTTCCGATATTGCAAGCCTTAGTGAAAAATTAATTTATTAGGATACCTGTCACTATCCTGGTTTCTTACAAGAAAAATTTCAGGATGCTCCACATTGGCAGTGAACTTCTGTATTTCAGAGCAAGGTCTATTGGAAGGGCATGTTCAGAAAACTTCAAAATTTCACAGAATTTACACCACTTCCAGCCTTTTCAATGGCTAACACAGTGTTCAGGCACTAAAATTCTTGTTCTTAACGGCTCTTCATTTGAAAAACAATCTTCATAAGGAGAGAAAATAGCTAGGAAATTACTTCAGTTAGATGTCTTCTCTATATTATAAAACAAAGAGCAGGACAGATTTCATGTTTTACACAAATGAACATGAGAATTATTTGAAGTCTTTCAAGCAGCAGAGAAATAAAGAGATAGAGGACTTCATGTCACCTGGTTTAAGCAGGAAATTGCTATTCAAAATTAAACATGCCCACAGCCTTAGCAATTATAGAAGATGCTTCTAGTCAGCCAAGCGCACACAAGAATTTACACCACAGATGATAGGACAGTCCCCCCAAAATGACAATGGTTTTCTACAGTAAAGGAAACCGAATTTGAAGCAGTCAAACTTCACAAACAAACACTGCTAAATTCACCCAGAGTTTCACTGAGACATGTTGCAGTCAAAAGCCAAAAGGACCCTGTTTGGCATATTATCAAAGTTAGAGGCTGAATGCACAGAAGCAAAAGTGATTGGCAGAAACACGGTTTCCAGGGGAAGAAATCCGCTTGACAGGCAGAGTGAACCTAAGAAAAGATCTTTCTGCCATCTGTTCCTTCTATACTCAAAGAAAGAAGCTGCACAACAGCCAACCAATGCCTTAAAATCTCCTTAACTGCTAGTGCCAAAAGAACTTAAGAAGCAATCCAGAAATCTAGAGAAACAACAAAAATACTAACTGTAATTCTACTTCTACAACTTCTGTGGAATAGAAGTATCTGTTAAGTGTTAGAAGATAGTCAATATCTTTTGACTATTTTCTAGATATTCACTTTACTTGTTTGAAGAGCTCAAAATTCTCAGAATATTCACTAGTTCATGATTACAAAGGAAACCTGTGCAGTAATGAGACCAACTAATATACATATATAAAAATATATATAAAAATAATAAATTCTACTCTCTCGTATATATCCTCTTTTTTATTGGCAAAGAAAAGAAAAAATACCTTTTGTTCATTCAGCAGGTCTGTAATGGTTTGTGACATTTCATCCAAACTCTGTGCTGCCTTTACCAGGTTATGTAGAGCACGGACATGCTGGTGAAGAGGTTCAAAGTCACAAAGTATGGGAACCCTTAAAAAGAGTAGAGAATTACTATTTTTTCCCCTACACCATTAGTTTAATATTCAAATATGTTTTTATGTGTATATTTCAGCAACATTAGACTTCCCCCTGTGTAAGGCTTGTATCTTCTTCATTTCAGCTTTTTGCATGGAAAATCTAAGACTACCTCACATTTGCATTTGAAATTAAAGCCTTGAGAGTTTTTAAGCAGTAGATAAGGATAAATACAACAACAGGCAAGTAGTATCTCAGTCTTTCCTCCCAAGGGAAACATTTACCAGTAGTACCTAGAGTTACAATAACAGTAACAGAAGAGAACTGGTAGTGATTAGATCTGTAATTGAAGCCCTTATGTTTGCCAATGACAATTCTTCTCTTCTGTTGGATTCTTTCCAATCCAGCTCTTCCTTTGAAGTAGCAATTAATTCTCTACTGTTTCATTTTCATGACAGGTACCCTGAATTAAAAGACTGATTAACGTTTCTGATCACATTTTAAGTGTTGCAAGATAAGCTGAAGTCATGAAGCAAGAGTTCATTTAGACTAATAAAGCAAAGGTAATTACCCTTCTGTGTACTTTGCATTCTCTGCTTGATATATAGGGCAAGTGGCTTCAAGTGTATTTTTGTAGAATTAAGATTTCAATAATAGTTCAAACATATAATTTCAGATGACTGAAGCATTGTAAGTAAATTGAAACATCATTTTAATTACACAGCTCAGGGATTCAGTGGTAATAGAATAGGACTTTGCTGGGTCTCAGCTTGCCTAATGCTTGCACTTTACATGTTAAATGAAGATACCAAAGAAAATACTGCTCTCAAGTTTTTTCTGAAGCTCAATGTTTATGCAAGGTGTGTGACAGCTTTGCCCACTTGATTTACAAGTTCACCACTATTATCTAAATTCCCACCAAATGCAATACTGAGCCCAGAAACCAGGAAGAACATGATATAATCCCACCTCTATTGCCATCAAGTGGAAAACTGTATCACTACAATTTGGACCAACTGAAACAGCTTAGTGATTGGTTTTCTGACAACAGCAAGGCAAAATTCTCCCTGGACTCAGCACAAATTTCCCAGGAAGGTTGTAAAATTCCCACAAATCAAAAAAAAAAAAAAAATCAGGCAAACATTAGCAATAAGATTCTATAGCGTGCACTTTTCTTCCCCCTGCAAAATTGATGAGGTGCAAGCCTAAAAGTATAACAAGAAAAGTAAGAAGGGTACATGAACTATCGCATGATGTGGGGAAAATCCACAGTCAAGCAGGCTAAGCTCACTACACTTATTCTTTACTCCAACAATACCGTAATCAGGAATTCTGAATCAAGAGGAATGTAGTACAAAATATAGGTGAAAAAAAGCAGTGAATTCAGCTTTAAAAAAAAAACCCAAAACCAAAAAATGAACAATCTCAGCAAATGTCTAACTGAAGATCTCTCCTAAGTGAAGGATAGTGATACATGCAACATCTGAATGTAGTCATACTGATAGATCTCCTCTTAGAAAGAACCTTACATAGAACTTGTTACTGTCCATTTCTTGCCCATTATCTTGGTTGGCATTTCTCCATTTTGATTGCTCCAGGTTTAAGACATATGAATTTGATAGCTCACTCTAATAGTCATCTTTTCCAGAAAGACATCTCCAGGTTCTAGATAAGAACCTAATCCTGTCAAGTTGCTTGTGAGTCAAAACGGTAGCTTTCCTGTCTATATATGCATGTCTGCCTCATTGCTGGGAAGTAAGAAACACAGAAATAGAGGTTCTACTCAAAATTATAGA
>JAWWLZ010000082.1:111538490-111562600 GCA_035041345.1 Poliocrania exsul
AAAAAAAATCAGTTCTGATCTGACAAAGCATAAAGTTACGAGTTTATTTCAGTTTGAAAATGGCAACTTTTTTTTTTTTTAAGCTATGAAGCAGCTCAAATGAACACCCATCATCCATCTCAATACAGAGTACATGGGTTCAAATCAGAGCTTGGGCACCTGAAGCCTATAGATATATATTTGCATTAAGTCAGTGAAGACCAATGCTTAAGAATGGTATCAGTTCAGAAAATATCCTTGCCTATTCTTTATGGAAAATCAGTTTAGGGGTGGAAAGCTGAAGAGAGTGGGACCACCAGGGGAAGCTATTTCTGTAACACACAAAGTTTAAAAAGGTGCTTTACCTGAGTAATGGCTGTACTTCTGAAGGACAAAAAGACTGCAAAAACTGCAAGTCATTCAATGAGATATCTGGAAGCTCACTGTCAAATCTGCGAGGTTTTCGTGTCTGTAAAGGAGAAATTAATTTACACATTTTTGTAAAGGTAAAGATCACTAAGGAAGGATTAAAAAGAGCTTAATAAATAACACACTAACACCAACTTTTCTGATCTCTCTCTCAAAAGATTTCGTAATTATTTTAAAGAAACCATGTCTGGTCTCATCCCCCCAAAAAACCCTGGAACACCTTTACATTTGTAACCACTGAGTCTATTCATAGCACCTTGTGCAGCAGCAGAATAGAGTATTTCAACTGCAAGGGACCTACAAGCATCTAGTCCAATTTCCTCCCTATTACGAAGCTTCGTAAATATTATGGATGAGTTTAAAAGTTAAGGGATAAGAGATGGCACTGAAGCTTTATTTATTATGCTGCCAAACATTCAGTCAAATATTAACTCAGTCCAGTATTTGAAACATTGAAATGAGTAGCATTCCTATTTTCCAAGTATCCTTAAAAAAAAAGCTGGAAACGAGAAGCTAAAAAGGCTAAAAAGGCAAAGTGAGATGGCAGAATCAGGGAGATAAGCTTACTTCAATGAACCAAGCTGTACGAAATCAAAGTTAGCAGGCAATGCTTAATTACAGCTATACATTTGACCCCATCGTGTTATCAGTCAATTAAGAGATGAAAAAGCTTTTCTACTCATTCAGTGATTATCAGAAAACAGGGAGACCTTTTACTTGCTTTTACCACCCAAGTAATTTTATGGCTATATTATTCACAAGATAATTAGATAACCAAATTATTCCTCCTGGTGTCTTTTTTCTGACCATTAACAGCAATTTTTTGTTCAGTACCAGATACTCCTTGCTAAAAAGGAATATCAGGTTGACATTTCTTCTTCCACTACACTACAAGTTACAAACCAATGTTAATATAGGTAATTTAAAATGGCAAAGAACACCAGCTCCCAGCTTTTTCATTTGTGTCACAGATTTAACAAATTAAGCTTTGAATAAATTAAGCTTAGGTTTTGATTGATGAAACTACTCTTTATAGAAATGAAGTAAACCCAAAAATACGAGTACATACACAAAAGGATGGAGGCCAGGAGTCAAGTCCTCTAAACAAACGATTCCTTAGGAAAGACTTCCCTGAGAGGTGGGTGAGAAAAAGGTTATTTAAAGGAAGAAATGCAACATACAAGCAATATCTCAACAGAAAACAATTAAGTTACTGCAGTTTTAACAGCTGAACTACATTTGAAAGGATTTATAACTATGCCAGCTGTTGACAACATAAAATTGCAAATGACCACAGAACTTCAGGCAAAACCTCACCATTCAAGTAGAACTTCTCACTTCACCTAAGCCTCTTTTTCCTTAATGGTCATCCATGTGAAAAACTTCTTTTCCAAACTTTCACTGTAATTTTGCTGATCTCCTTTCCAAAAATTTTGATAAACTTTTCCTCAATTTTCTTATTTTAGCTGTCTATTCAGAAAATAAGTTGCAGAGTTTGCAGAAAAGTAATCGGAATTCTTTTACAAGCAACTTCATTTTTATTTTTAACTTCTGAGCAAGGTCTTTAGATGTGGGTCTTAGTTCTTGCATTTTTCTTAAGTAGTCCAGAGGAAGTCATAGCAATACCCAAATATTCAGTAATGGTTTTAAAAGTGCTATTTATAAGAACAATAAACGGAAATTTCACTCAAATGTAATAAATAGAACTCTTATCTTTTACAATCAGTAAACTGATCACAACTCACAGTATTTTGGACAATCTGTATGAAACAGTTCATTGGTTGCATTAACAGAATAATATGTTGTTAATAGTAGGGCCACCTGACACACTGTGTGCACTTCCTATTTAAGTAAAAAAAAAAATTATACTGTTTTGAAATTAAAATATAATGGAAGTATTTTAACTACCAGAGTTATACTTTAACACAGTTCTGATTTCACAGAAGAGAAAGTACTTACTGAACAGTTTCCCAAAAGATTCCCTTTTTGCCTTTTCAGCTTCATACAGGTGTTTCCCATCTTTTATTAAAGCACCTGCCCACTGTGAAAGGGAAAATTATGTACTTAGTTGTTAATTTATATATTGACATAAACATGTGGTCTCAAAATTATTTACTTACCTCCCTGTAGTGTTTTATGAACATTTTTCTCCTCACCACCTCAACAACAGCTAGACAGTACATCTGAGGAACAGTACTGAGAGCCTCTACAACTTTGACCCTTTCTAGGAGTTCTGTTACAAGACGAAGCAATGCTTGTAGTTTCTCTCCATCTTGGTCAGCATGAAGCATTACAAAACAACACCACCTACAAAAGCAGGTTACACTTTATAAGATCACAATGTAGTAATTTTTTTTTCATTTAAATTAGATTAGCAACATGTCTGGATGAAATAATAACATTGCTTCACATGGGACAACAACAGACTATCTGAAAGTACCAATCTATTCAGAATTCAGTGGTCACCTTAAAAGTTCCCAGTTAATTTCTTACAGTAACATATCCACATCACTGCTCAGAAAATTAACATTTGCCACCGTTTAACTGATGTATTGGTTTTGGCAAGAAATGCTCTTAGCCTAAATAACCAAAGAATCAATAATAATGTAACTTTCTTCAGTAGAATTAAAAAAGCTGATACATACTTAGTATAAAAAAAAAAGATTACTTTTAGTTTATAAAAACTTACTGAAATGCATTAGAAAGAGATATTAAGGGTAGGAATATTGCCAAAGAAATAAGAACAAAACTCTGTTCAGGAAGTCCACACGATCCACACACGCGATAAGTAACAGTTCCTGTTCCTGTAACATACAAATTCTTGCACTTTGTAACTGTATCTTCAATTATCAATGATACAATCAATATATTAATTCAAGCACAATCATCAACGTAACTAAATCCCAGGATAACTACTGAAAAGTTGATCAACTGGTGTGCTTGAGGAGCAACATTACAGCAACTCTGCCATCAGAGAATAACATACGGTGTAGGTATATCCCACAAGTTAACAAAAAAAACCATGAAATTGCTTTTATTAAGAGAAGTCAAGTAAAAGTGAAACAACAAAATACAAACAAGGCAACATTAAGCAATTAGGAACACATACTAACAGGGGAAGTGTAAGTCATGAACTCTTGACTTTCTCATAGTAATGATTTCCTTAGGACACACATTCCTTCAACAGCCTTGCTGCAAGTGGAAGCAGATTGAAAAGCTCTAACTTACTTCAGTCTGACTTGCAGATTATTTGCAAGCTCTTGTTTGGCAGTGGTGCATTTCTGTTTAATATCTAACAGTTTTCTGTGATTAGTTAACATAATCATCAGCTGATTTGCATGACTCAAACACAAATCAGGTAGCACGGAAGGATCTTTCAAGTTCTCAGCTCTCTTCTGATTAGCCAAAAATCCCTAGAGAAAGAAAGACATTTGTTACACAAGTTTTGAGACAAGCAAAAAGCACAGAAATGATACATCTTCTTTAGGAATGCAAGAATTTTAATAAACTTACTGCAACCATTGACAAGTATAACAGAAAGAAACATGGAGAAAGCAAATTTCAAAGTTATTTTCTTTCCATTCTATAATCCAGTGCAAGTTAATCCTACCCAATACTTCACTCCCAAACCCACACAACCCTAAAAAAACCTTATACAACTAACAAACATCAGTGAAAGATCACAAAAGTTAATGGTGCAGAAGAATAGCTACTAGAATAGAGGGAATCAACCATTATTCTAATTCCTGCAAACAACTATCTTGTTAACTTCTGGTATATGCAAGTCTTAATACTAACTTAAAGCATGTTCAATACTACTGTGGGCCAAAGAATACATATTTTTCGAATAAAGAAATTCACAATACAGTAATTCTTCTTGAGAACAAATATGACAGCTAGACATCTTATTCATATGTAAGAATTCGGCTCAGTGAAGAATTACCTGATACAGATGGTAACAGGTAAACTGTAGAAAGGTAGGGGGCAAAACAGGAAAGATGGCCTGTCTTTGATAAATATGTCTTAGATGGCTGATAATGGGAGATGACATTTGTACACATACACAGAAGAAACACAGAGGCTGCTGCCATACCTACTGTGCTAGGCCATTGTATCCTTTGGCTCATTCAACAGGCAAGATAAAAATATTCCTGGGAACAGTGCAGTTCTTTAGGCAAGAAAATATCACCCAACATCATCAATTTTAGCCTTGCTGTTGTCCACATTCATATTATATCTCTGACATGTTGCTTGAACATCATAGTGGTCACGATATTTGCAGTTCTACAAATTCGTTTACTAAGTCTTTTTTCTTAGTAAAGATTTCAAAATCAGGCAATAGTTTTAAGTGTTTCTTTCTGAAGCCGAAGTTGATGAGAACAGAAAACCATACAGTGTTATACAAAACTGCTGAAAAATGAAACCAGTGATCACTGATTTGATATTGAATCTAAAGAAATCCTCTTATAAGATGCTACAAAACACATTTACAAAGCCTGTAATAAATATTTATATCCTAGTGAGAGCAGCACAGAAATCAAAGTAAGTATCAAACAAGTATATTAAGTGTCATGAAAAGGAAGAAGATGCACACTGAAGATGCAAGAGAATACCGAAGAATCAACCCCTTACTGAACTCTAAGCAACTTCTGTACTGAATGAGTAAAGACCCTCTTGGAAACAATACTGGCCAGAAACATTTTAACTGTATGTATTATCTGAACCAAGAGAATCAATACCAGAAAAGGTGGGGAAAACTGTTATTGATGAAGAGGACAACAGCCCCATCAAAAGAAGTTGGGTTATTTAGTCAAGGAAGACAAAGACACTGAAGAAACACAATGTAATAATCATTAGGAAATTGACAAGCAGCAAAATGAAAGGCAGTATGGGCATGAGACATAGATTTGAACTAGTCAAGAATACTTCCAAATCTTAGATTAACAGGTGTTTATAAACATTAGGATAATCACATTCTATATAACTTTGCAACAAGATTAAACAAGTCAAAAAAGTAACTGCTTTTAAATAGCAGCTCATTAAGCTTTTCAAACGAATCACATGACACTGAGCTTGAAGTTTAAAACTGGATGCAGTGAGCTAGAAAATTTCAGCTTTACTTTCAGTTAGAAAAGGTTATCCATAAAGTTAAGTATTTTTTGCCATTTCTGTATCCTCATCTTTAAAGTAAAATTTAAACTAAAATTACCCTAATGCAAATCAGAAAGAAAAATCTCAGCGTACTTGAAAAGGCCAATTAAAAAAAACTGTGGATGGAGAACATCAATAAATTGTGGAGAAATCCAGTATGTAAATTATCAATTAGTGTCTCAAGTTCTTGCTTCTCTAGCCCTGATCAGGTCACAGGATTCATGACATGTGGCTCAGTCAAACTAAGAAAAGTCCTGAAAAATAGGTATGAGAATGACTTCATGGATTTTTCCTGAGGACTATTTCCAAATCAGAAAAGCAACAATCATGGAATATTTTAAGAAATTTAGACTGAAGTTCATACAATTAATAGGGAAGGCAGTCAGTGGTGTAATTAGGAGCTAAGTAGACTCTGAAATACCATAAATATAGAAATCTAAGCTTTTCTTCGATATAACAAGAAGCAGAGGAAAATAAAAGTACAGAACCAGAATCAAGGTCACCTGCCAAACAGTTTGACTGTTTAGCAGAGCTAACAGAAGAGTAACACTTCTGTGAACCTAATTAATAGAAATGTATTTTGATGCAATAAAATATTTAAAAAGCTTCATTATCAATAGGGAAATTAAAAAAAAAAATCAAACACAAAGAAATGTTGGAAAGAATAAGCTCTTGGGCAGAAACATGCTGAAAGATTAGAGAGGCTCCAAATTTTTATTATATAATGCCACCTGCTGACTGCAGCTCTATCCACACATGTTACAAATCCCATGTCCACAGAAAAAAACAGTTTTCAAATTTATCAAGGCAGCTTTCCATATTAAATGCTAAGGCTGGAGATCCAACTATTGAACTGGCGGTGTAATGGTCAGGTCAGTTAATTGAACAGCCTGATAGAAAGCGTAAAAACTCCTAAGGCAGGTCCAGGAAAAAGGAAATTAACTATGCAATGAGGCCATCAAGCAGCAAATAAATTTTTTCTGTAAGATAAGTTTGGTCTGAATTTTAATAATGAAACTGAGGTTCATGTAGAAAATCAACTCAAATTCTGTATAGAACATCAGCTTCTTTTGGCCTGGGGAAAAAAGTAAGTCTACAGCTTCCAATATTGCCAGTGGGATTACTACTGAGATGTTCCTTATCTTTGTCCTACAAAGTACCTCCACATTATTTCTTTATGAATAGGAACAGTTCACTGCTGGAAGGTGTGATGTTAAGAAAAACAGCACAACTGTTTTCCTATAACACCAAATATTAACAGTTATCATAAAAATTGTGAGAATTATCTTTAAATTAAACAGACAGGTCCTCATCTATATTTGTAAATATAATTCAGTCCCTGCACTTCACCAATCTTCTTTCATTTCCATGCAGACTATTAAATTAATGAGTAACATGATACCACCTCTAGTATCTTAAAAGCATCTAATTTTTTTTTCCCAAAAAACTGCTACAGCTGGTAGGAAAACACTAAAGCTCAAATATAAAAATCAGTGAATAAAAGCATCTGGCAGTACACTTAATTACTCATTTAACCATGAACATTTAACTAATTGAAGCTTCAAAAAAACCTCAACAAAAACTCAAATACATCATATCACATTCTAGCTGACTTTTAAAAAACATCATAAGTAAAGGAATAGACAATTTATAAAAAAGAAAAGGCAAAGATGAAGGTTTGAAATGTAATGTCTCTGGTAAGTCTTGAAAAGATACAAGTTCTAAGTTAACAACAGCATTTACATAAGCTGATGAATTATCTTCCCTTTCCAACTGGGACTGGTAGACTTGAGGTAGGTTTTTCATCCAAGGCAAGAGGGAAAACAGCTAAAACCACCACTCACACCACAGGGCAACCAAGTACAGGAACAGAAGTTGAGCTTAGTCATGCTAAATTACCTTGCATTTAGCACTGCCCCACAATATAAACACTACAAAACTGAGATTTAGCATAAACTTGCTTCTAAACTTACTCATCAAAATTATCTGATAGGTTCTGCTTTTAAACAACTCTGCCAGGAGTACTGGTAGCACCCTCCTTCATGCACCAGATCAAAGAGCCAGTGGCAAGCTGGGCCCTACACAACAGTCAGCCCAGCATTCTTCACCTCTAACTCTACCCAAGACAGGGAGGTAAGATTATTCATTTATTCCTACTAATAATTAGTCACTGTGAAAGCAGGAAAAACAAACTCATGCTTTTCCTCACAGTCCCAGGTCTGAGGCCACAGTGAAAATCTAAACATCAGCAGGTAATGACTACATACATATTTTTATATAAGTTCAGCTGCAAACAAAGCATTAAAGAACAACCTTAATTACCAAATTGACTGAAGCCTTTCACATGAACTGTCCTTAATAAAGCAACTTTCATATGACATTGCAGTGTTCTCTAAAAACAGGAGCTATGTATTTCACATTTAGAATAGTCTTAATCAATTTTTTTATCACTTAAAATGACACTGTCTAGTGAAGGCACATGAATTCCTCCTCACTATAAAACTGATGATCAACCATTGAGCCCATTACCTCTTCCCTGATCCTGAAACACTGAATTGCAAGTTACCAAGGACTCAGTATTTCCCTTCAAAATGAATCTACTTAACTCTTATTCCATATCCCCAACTAAAGTTCTGATTTTCTAGCTCTAAATCATGTGAAAACATGACCACAGGATGTAAAAACTGCCAATATTTAAATGTCAAATTATGACAATAGCATCTTTTCGAGCAACCCCAGACTGATATGTTGAAGACTACCTTGCATTAAGATATGCAATTGTCTCACTGTGACTTTAACAGCATATACGTATCAAAAATCTGCAGTCTTCCAATGTTGCACACACAAAGATGTATTACCTGAGCAAGTTCTTTTTGTTCATTCACCAGTCTGGTGCAGCTTGCTATCATCTGGTCCAATGCATAGAGTCTATCCTCAAGACCTTTAATAGCCTTCATGTTCTGATTATCTAATTTGGCGATAGTTTGGCGACATTCTGCCAGAAAGGGCTGGATGATCCTTGGATCAAGCTGAAAAAAAGAGTTTATTAGTAGCTGACACACTAAAAGGTGATGTGATTTAGTTAAATGAGGGTTTTTTTAACCTCAGTATTTTTCTTCCTTTTTTTTTTTTTTAATCTAATGCATGACTACATCTGTCCTCTGTTTCAGAATTCTGAGTAAATGAGTCTATGGATTCTGTAACACAGCATGAATGTCTTCGAAGTATTCCAACCAGACCACCATAGAAATAGGGATCCTTAAAAAGGGGACATTAGTTGAAGGCACAAGGCAAGGTGCAGGGGGAAGAGGCAGTTTAAAGTTAATGGACACAGTCTGCCCTGGAACAGAGTCCATATAGCTACAAACAAAATAAATCCTGAATGTAACTCAGTGGGAAGTGCAGAAGGGAGGGTGATGGAAAAAAGCTACAAGACTTGTCAATCTTTTCACACTAAGACAAGCAGATCAGTTCTAAGCAACTGGAAAACATATCATGGAAGAACAATGTATATACATTTTTTATACTTTTAGACAGGTTTTTTTTCTTAACAGAAACATATTTTGAAACTATTTCATCATATTCCTTCACAGGCCATCATCTAGAAAAAAAGAAATATCTGAAGCATTTAAGAGGCTACCCATGTCAACAGATATTAAGGGTGACTCTTCAAGTTTCATTACAAGAGTAGTGAATTAAATCTGGAATACATTAGTTAGGAACATAGGTGTTAGCAGAAGATGAATCAATTTGCCCAAATTTATGCAAAATGGTTATGGTATGCCATCTATTTTATGAGAATCTTGCAAAAAGAATGCTATTTGTGAGGTTATACTACCTGTCACAGCACTGGCTTCTTTCCTCAACACACAGGGTTTATGCCACTCAGAGAGCATAAACACTCTGAGCACAAACCAACCCTCAAAAAATAAGGCACTTTTAGGACTCAATAGTAACATAAATAAAAGCACTGTTTTCTCTTCAATTTACTATTTAACTGCATATAAGTTTTCACACACAGCATTTCTTCATTCTGGAAACAACTGTCCAGGGTACAAAGAGAGGAATCTGGAGAGGAGAAGCATTACAAATTAAGGAGCAACTACAAAGAATAGTCTTCTATTTTCTTCAAACATAAAACTCCCCAACCAACCAAGCAAAAAACTTCAGGGAAAAGTATCTAAACCTAGTAATTGGCCCAGAACTTCTTAGAATAAGTAATTATTACTGTTATTAATGTGACAAAATACATCCGAATTCTCTGAAAACAACAAAAGTTATTTTTCAGTATGTAATGTCTTATGAATTTTGGTCTTTCTCAAGTGAGTTGTCCACCTTCAAGAACCAGTAACAAAAGTACTCTCTGGTATCAAACCAGATTGATTTTATAGGATCACCTTCACTGCCACCCTATGCAGGATTATTCCTCTGCAATATCCTGAATTAATTCACTGCAGCATCCAGAACAGTTTCTTAACAGACAAAACACTAAAGAAACACATGTGGAGGTTTTTATTCCCTTTTTCCCTTCATAATCTAGTTTTAATCTCTTTTTACATAGATCACCTATTCCTCTCACTCCATTGTATAATTTATTTTCTCCATCCATTCTTTTTTTCCCATCTTTGACTTAATTGCATCTGCAGCATTCAGCTCTACATTCACTTGTGGATAATATTGCTCTCCATCTTTTAAAAGTATCTTCCTTTTCTAGTTTTTTATTTGAGTGGCTACAACAGTACTTAACAGAAACATCTGGTTAGCTCCTACTTACCCAGTGCTTTTACTGCAGCCCAGGTTTCTGTAATTAGAAGTGTCATTTTGCAGAAACACCTAGAGCCAGAACTAACAGGTATGTAGCTGCACTCTGGGTAACACACCAGTTATGTCAAGATTACCAGTACCAAAGGGATAAAGCCCTTACTCTGATGCTTTACACTTTCATGAAAATCTTACCTGAATTCAGTTTTTCAATGAGAATTGCAATCATATAACATTTGTATGGTTCATATTTCCAGCACGGAAAGGGCATGGGGAGAAGGCAGGCAAAACAATCAGAAAAAATTAGTGCCATTTTACTCTAGCTTGCTATGTTCAAGTGTCATCTCAAATGAATATTGAAAGAACAATTAAGTTGCAAGATATTTGTTTAGTAGTTTCTTTTCCTTTTCAGCTGCAGGCCACTTCTGTTTTCAACTAATTGTAAATCAAATGTAAGAAAAGATTCGATTCTTTGTCTGTGTTGTTATAAGAGTAAATTAATGTTTTCCTAAGGAAGACAGGAACACATTACTTTAAAGCTTTGAGGTTTCTTTGTGAACCAAAATGGGATAGAATTGATCAATCACAGTTGTTTTGATGGTGGCCAGAATACTCTGACTGAAGCATTTTCCCCTACTTCCTAATTCTGCTTATGTCAAGAATACAAAAAGGAACTTCATTTTTGCAAGTTCATTCACATTTTTACCCTAAAAAAAATCTGCTTAGGTTACAAACCAATTACAATAGATGAAATAAAGGATTTCTGCCTAGTGTTAGATAAGACAAGGACAGAAAAGACAAGACAGCCTGTCTAAAATGTGTGATGCATATCAGATAAAACTAGAAGCTGACCAAAAAAGGCAGAGTAAGTATTTTACCAAACTATTTTTTGCATTTTTGTGTCTTTAGGATTGCTATAATTTATTTGGAAGCAATTGTTTAGTATCTGTCTCTTGAAATACTGATTTTCAAAAGATACTACATTTGTGTCCTGTTAATATTATGTAGAAATTGAAATTATCCTCTCACAACTGAACTAGTGGGTTTTATTACTCTTGTCCTAAATTACGAGAAAGTACCTTGTAGCTTTACTGAACCAACAGAACAGAGAACTGCCTCAGACTTCAGCAAACAGGAAGTCTTTTACACACAAAATCAATTATTGTTTTTACTAAATAAAAAAAAAAATTGTCCAATCTTTTACTTAGCCTTTTCTGCATTACTAAAATTTAGACAACTTAAAATCTTAAACATCCCTTAATATTAAGCCCAATTCTCCAATTACTTTAAAGACAAAATTGAAAAATCAGTGCAGGACTGACCACACCATAATGTTCTCTACAACAGATGGTTTTAGAAATAATTGAGTCAGTCTTCCAGTGATACCTTACAAAGGAAATAAAGCATCAAAGACAAAAGAAATAGTTTTCTTTGTTCAAGGTATACTGAGTTGTAATAGCAAGATATTATACCTGTGCAAACAAGACTAGACAGTGTAAGAAGTATCAGTTACAGTGAAAGAAAAGAGAAGGAAAACTACAGACAAAAGAATTTTAAAAGGTTATAATGCTCACTGATTGAAATAACAATTTTAAAAGTCAAGCAAATAATGTTTTATTCTACCAACAGCAGAAATACAAACTGACACTGCCCAGTCTGATTGAGCTCTTCTGAGCACATCTGTATCAGCTGATAAAGAATTCACTGATACAGGATACAGATTTATCATGATTAGCCACATGTTCAATATTTTAATAAAGGCTTCAGTATTTCAAACACAAAGAACATTAACTTTGGCCAAGGAAAAATCTTTAGTTTTATTACAAATGTAATTTCTATGAAAAAGGTAAAGAAAGAATAGAAGTCACTTTGCTTAAATGTTACAAGAAGCCACTGGCTTTCCAACAGTAATGGCTATTTGAGAAACAAGCAAGGTAACAAGCATTCATTGTGAAATTATGCATCTTCGTAAAGGTCAAATTCTTAACAACTGAACCCTAAAATATATACCCCACCTTTGCCTCTCCCCAGTCTCTGCTTTGGTCTTCATTCAGACAGTTATATAAGAAACATGTTACAAAAAGTTGAGACACTTCAAAAGCACCTGCATCTGGAATAAAAGCAGCAACATTCAATGCAATGCAATTTGATTTTAAAAAAATTAACTTACCCTGCTCATAGAATCAAAACATTTTCTGACCAGGGATTCAACATCATTAGGTCTATCTTGAACATTTATCCAGTCTAACAAAGATACATTGAAGGAAGGCTGATCATCATCTTTCAATTCTACTGATGTTTCACTGTCCTGGACAGTATCATTTTGACCAGATTCCTTATCATCTTTTGCATTTTCAGGGTCTGTGCCTTCCAAAGCTGAATGTTCAACTGACTTGCAAAATGACGCTAACATTGATTTATTGTTCACTTTAGATGTATCAGGATAAAGCACCAATTCAGCAGATTTCCCATCCTCAGTTTCTTCACTTTCTGTCTCTCCATGCTCAGCTGAAGAATCCATTCTTCCTAAACACTCTCTGTAACTATGTCTCGTTAGGCACTCCAGCAGTGGTATCTTGGCCATGATAGAAACAGCAGAACCCAACCTTTTTTTAAAAAGTGAAAAGAAAAAACATGAATATCTAGAAGCCAAAGGGACATGAAATCTTAGCTACAAGTCACCTGCAATATAAAGTACTATTTACTTTAGAATTGAAGCAGATTTAAAAATTATTTTGGAATTACTCTTTCAAAATACTGTGTTCACTACCAGCAACGCAATAGGACAGCTAAGTCACTGGGTTTTTTTTGCTCTCTTCCACTGCCGATAATGAAGTCTTCTAAACTAGGATGTAAGCTTATGGTTATAATGCAGTGGAAAACAAAGGAGTTTGATAAACTGAGACATACCCATTTGCTTTTTTTTTTTTTTAACACACAATTGGGACTT
The DNA here is from genome assembly GCA_035041345.1 of Poliocrania exsul. Lineage (NCBI taxonomy): Eukaryota > Metazoa > Chordata > Aves > Passeriformes > Thamnophilidae > Poliocrania > Poliocrania exsul. Next base: position 111,551,761 of record JAWWLZ010000082.1, read on the forward strand.
CCAATCTAAATGGATAACAATGCTATTATCAATGATTTGAGTGTTCTCTGTCTGACTGCTTCTGCAGAGTTTTAATAGTTTCTATTTATTTGGTAAAATCTATGAGCTAAACTTTTTTTAAAGATAAAAAATAAACCATAAATAAGTTTTCAGTATCCAATATCTGCTTACAGTCTGTTGGGCAAAGCACTATAGTGGACACAAAGATGTAGAAGACTTTCTTTGAAGTAACATCCACAATCTGCAGAACATAAGTATACACACATATATGCACATGCCCCGCTCCAGGGTACACATATACACTCAAAGTTTGTGTTATTACTTCATACTTTCAACACAAATTGTAATTCTTGATATCTCAAATGTATTAAAAAACAATTAATTCAAAAGTGTGAATAGGCTTTTAAAAATGTTAAAGTCTAAATTTATTATCTAGCTATTTCTACTGCACATTTGGAATGACTCCAGCTCTTAAACAGGTATTCATTAATGAGCTTATCTTCCATATAATTCCTGTTTCTTTCTGGTCATGAATACAAGGAAATGTGTCAGTTAAAGAAATGATTAGCATAGAGGAGAAAGAATGTTCTCCATGCCACATAATCAAACAAATACATGCTCAATTAATCAAAACTAGCACCAGACTTACAACACAAAAACTATGTTTAAAATAGAGTAACACTGGAGACTGAATTTAATAGCAAACCTACTGTGTAAGTTTTAACTTGATATCATCTATGGACTGCAAATAGCTTGAATACACATTTTCAAACTTGAAAAGCAGCTTTTGGTAAGAGTATGTACAATCCTCCAAGTTGGCCATTATGGCAGCCCAGCCTTGATGCTGAAGATGTTCATCGTGTACAAGACCTTCACAAAAGGAGCAAAGCTTCTTGGCAACCTCGTACATTTCCTGGGGGGGAAAAAAAAAATCAGCCAAGTGCAAATCATATTAGTGTGCTAATTACATTGAAATGAAGATATAAACATAAAAAGTGCGAAATTTAGATAGCTAAAAAGTTGTACACCTTAAAACTTCATCAAAAGTAACAAAACTTCTTTTATTCTTACATAAAATAACTAATTACACGACAAAAAACTACATACTATTTACTGAGAAATAGCTCAAAAACAGGCAGGTGAAACTTGCAGTTCCAAAAGCACCTTATAAAATTAATCAAATGCTGCTAATATAAAATTTTCAGTGCACACATATGAATAATAACACCTATATTAGTAAGGTGATAGAAAGAGCTGGCATCAAGGTCCAATAAGTAGAAAACCTTTTATGGGCCAAGCAGAAGCTCAGAACAAGATAATGAACTGAAGAATCAATCAGCAAAAGTGCAGATGCATCAGATGCAAGTAGATGCATGAGGAAACAGCAGGGCAAATAGTAAAGTCTTTCACTGAATAATAAACCAGAGGAACATGATGAGCAGCAGTGCAGAGTGTCCACAAAGCTCTAAAACAGGGTCCTGAAACTTGGTATCTACAAAACATGGAAGTTTTTCTGTTAAAAGTACGGGATGACACAGAGGCATTTTACAGCCAGAAGAAGATGAGAATTTACCATTCTACTTGGAAAAGTTAAGACAGAGACCTACATATGGCAAGTACCATATCTTACTAAAAGCACACTAACATCAATGCCTATTATATTCAATTCCAAAGTCTTAACTAGTGGGAAGAATGATTATTTAAGAAAAAACGCTGTTCCCCTCAAAGGGCCTACTAAAACATCAAAGAGAGGAAAGTAATACAAAAGTCATAAAATAAATCCTTTAGCTCAAAATGTTACCAGTAACATACTACAGGGAAAATATTTTACTGAGCATACTTGTACTTTACGTTTTAACATCTACCTACCCTACCAGAAGAAAAAGTCTTTCATTTATTGCATATTGAGCACATTGTTACAATAGGACTGGACACAACTTTCCTGTACTATTGTAAATGTGAGATAACCATGCATCAAGGAACAAGTTATAAAAAATACAGTGAGAAAGCAGTGTTAAAAACCCAACACATCTACATATTTCAGAATGCATTTGCTGCTGAACATTTGGTTACAAGCACATATGCGTATCCAAAAAAATTTAGGGACTAACAATATTTACCTTCCAAAAATAAACCACAAAACTGCAGGGCATTTTATCCAATCATTTCAGAATAAATACTGACAAAACCTGAAGGTTGTGAACACCCAGCCTTGTCTCAAGCACCATGACAAAATTCTACTGTCCTTCAAATCACTGAGAGTTAAACTTTCAGCAAATGAACAACGAACTTATATATGCAACTCCAGTGAAATCAGAAGTTATTAAAAATTCCTATCCCTTTGTAGTAGAGATGGTATCTGTCTTTACTGATTTCTGAACTTTGGTCACTTCCTGTACATGTAAGAATAAGGCTTTCCGGTTTGAAAAGTTTTTTTAATTGCTGCATAAATTCTCACTTCCTAAGTCAAAAAATAACCAATGACACAACTGCAACAGTATCCAGACAGTGTTGAAATCTGCAAGTCATTTTCTCCAGACTATCCCCAGTTTCTCCATACAATTTAAATGCACATAAACTGATTAAAGCAGTATTGATAACTTGAACAATTTTTTGTTTTCTTAAATTTGCTTTGTATACAGGTTACTCAAAGGCAAATTCCACAGCATATTAAAAAAGTACAATTACTGCTTCCTTAATGAACACAGAAAGAACCAAAAGAACAGGCTATTTTACCCCTAAGGTATACTAAAAAATACACCAAAGATATGAAGCTCAAAAGGTAACCGATTGTCTCTGTTGCATTCTTATGTCCTGGAAACATACACAAGCATTTTACTTTCCATTCATAAACACCATTCTCTTCTCAAAGTCAATCCTCCTCCAAACTACCACCAGTAGTTCCAGAAGTGAGGACATATACAGAACCACAAACTAGTCTTTAGTTTGAAGACTAAAACTAAGACTAATAAGCCACCTACAAAATCAAAACTGATCCTAAAGTCTTTTTATGCAGTTTCTTCAAGTATGTATATATGTATGGCCAAACTTCACGAACGCAGATTTGGGAACGGCTCTCCCCACGTGGGTGTGCCCTTCCAGCCTGTGCAGTGGATCTTTTAGGTGAGGCACAGCGTGCGCAGAACTGGCCCCACCGTTTAAGTCCTAAGGTCCATTTGCCACGGCCGAGCGAGCCAGGACAGTGACAGTGAAGTCCTCGGGACTGTCATAGCACCTAGTACTGACCGGGGCTGACCCTGCACAGCATCCAAGATCTGACGGGGTCTGATGTCAGGGAGGCATTGAACTGCCAGGGGACAGTCCCTACTGAGACTCTCACTCTGGTCCTTGGGATTCAGAGTGCTCTCCATTACACCACGGTACCACAGTTTAACCAGGCAACATAAAGACTGAACTTAACTGTTTCTTTAAAAACCCTGGGTAGACACTTTTGTTAGTTCTATTATCCTCTGGACAAACTCACTTAGCACGGCACAGCTCAGATACTTAACACAGTCAAGCATGCACTAGACTTAATACCACCAAATTTTCCACCCTGAGACTTACTCTTAACTAGTGGGCAACGTTGCTTTTTCAGGGAGATCTATTTATTGTGTTCACAAGGGAAGCCAAAAGTTACAAGTTAGTGTTGTCCCACAAAGCTTTATTATACACCATTTTTGGTGCTCCTATGAGAACCTAAGTGTTGTCAATTTAAGATTTTAACAAGGTTGTTTACCCAGCAAAACACTTTCAAACACAAAACAGAAGTCACAAGTCACTATATTAAAGTAGGAAAAAAATCCTCACAATTGAGATCACTTGTTACACAACTGATGACCAGCACTGACACTCTTGTGTCTAGGAGTCTAGCCTGTGGCAACTTAACCAAACCAGAACCTTGTGTCCCAGCAGGACAGCACCCAGAAAAGTGAGCGCAAACACCAATATTTCCCAGAGCAGCAAATTAGTATTTGTTAATTTTTCAGAAACATGATAAAAGAGAGACATTCTAATATGTGTCAGGATCTGTCACATAACAGAGATATGACCAAAGGAATTTTTATATAAAAATACCCCAGTGCTATCTAAGTATTTAACTAGATACCCATTTCAGATGAGCTGCAGCTTTTTACTGTATACATAGGAAATGTGGGCATTAAAACCAGAAATCCCCTTATGAAAGCAATCATATATATTGCTCATAAATCATTTCAATCCTAAGTATTGAGGCATGATACATCTCTCAGAGACAAAATATTTTTTTCTCAACTAACACAGAGATCAAAATTCATTAGCCTGAAAAAACAGCTAAGTTTCTTTCAGATAACAAGTTTTCAAAGCTAATAGACTACAAGTCAGATTGTACAATTAAACAGACACATGCTTCAGGGCACGGCACGTATGCAAGGTATTGCAGCAGCATTCCATATTATAATCCTCCAAAAGTTATTTTTACATGTGCATTCCAAGTGCCAAGAAACTCTCTCTACGTGGTGGGAGGCAAGCAGTAGAATTAAGTCTTCATGAACAAACCCAACTGCAATTAGGAGTCCATGGAACAACAGCTCTGCTTTTGATGCGGGTTACTTAGGCAATATCATGAAATATGCTCATTACATTCGAATAGTGAAGACTTACTCTGCATTGAGGAGGTTGCAAGCAGATGAAGAAGTTCAAACTACATGGAGTAGTTATTTGTCCACATGCCAGAGCTGTTTCAGTCTTAGTCTACACTAAGCAGATACCCATGCAGGCAATAAGAACACTATGTTAAACCGTTTATTTGTTTTGTTTTTAGTCAACCCTGCTTTCAAAATGAGAATGTGCAGCAAGAAGATAAAGCAGGTAAGTATTTTGCTTCCTTTGGAGTACATATGTAACTTAACCGTACTAAAGAAATTAAAAGCTACACAAATGTACATTTCTTATCTTTTCATCACTTCTGAAATAAAGTTTCAAGTGATTTGACTTGTTCTTTCTACCATCTCCATTTCTGTGGAGATCTCAGGATACTTTAGAACGATCAAAACAATTCATTTCATAGAACTGGTATGACTGCATGAAGAAAATAGTTAAGCAGCTCTCTGCTAAATGAATGAAGTCAAAAAACTGAATCATGTCAGGTAAAGAAATAAAAGCCTGCAATCTAACATGTTTAACACTTCCCAGTAAGGTTGCTTAGCTCCAGCACAGAAAAAGAAGCCTGTTTAACAGCAGGCTTGCTTTTGTCATTGATTGTTCACAGACACACTGAAGGGTTATTGGCAGACACCCAATGGTTCACAGAGCACAAAAGTTAACTTCAGTTGCCTTGTAGGGTTACGTTCATCCTACTTGGGCACAGCAACATACCTAGAACACTGACAGCCTCACCACACCCCTGGAACATGAACCTCAAGAAGCACCACTACCAGTACAAGACCAGACAAACCCAGGCTAATCTACACCTGCTGTTATGTTGAAGAGTGAATGAAGACATCCTCTCTACCTAATTTTTCAAGGAATTCACAGGGCAACCAGAAAGCTTTTTATCTTTGGCTGGGTGTTGAATTATTTCCACTGAAATTCACAACTTAAATTTAGGCGATTTTTCTGATCATAATTAATTCTGTTTTCTATGTTTCAACCAAAAATCAGCAGAAGTAACAAAATGTTTTATCTAAAGCAGAAATTATCTGGTAAAGTGTTTGACATCAATTTCAAGACTGTCTTTGCATCCTACTGTCAGAATTCTGCTCACCTGAATGAACAAAACCTGATCAAGGCCTGTTTGTCTTAAGTCATCTTTGGACTTACCTCTAAAGAACAAAAACTCTCAGGAAATGCAGGGTTCTTTCCATTCTCTACAACCCTGTGGTAAAAGGAAACAAGTAATCAAAGTCCTCTATTGCCATGTGTCTGAAACCCTGTAAAAAGGACTCCTTACATGTTTCAGTCACCCTAAAAAATCAGCCTCAGACCAATAAAAGATCCTTGAAAGCCCAATTCCACAGACACATACACTGTAACAGCAGATAAATGCATTTGCAACAAGGAACTGTTACCTTGTTTACCAAAATTAGAGACCAAGATCGTTAACCCTAATGCATACACCTCCAACTAAAATATCAGTAAAGCTGCAAGATTAACCATGATTTCAGCTTTTAAAAAGTCTAATTGGAACAGTTAACTTCACTGTGAGGGTCACTGGTTTTTTTTGTGGCAATTTGTCTCCTTTCAGTGGATATCTGATTATTCCATTCTCCTTTAATATTGGTCATTTGGGGTGACTGCATCCTTTGGACATTTGTCCACATAGTTTGAGTTATTTTGTACTCAGAAGGTACATTTTTTGCCAGCATAAATTATTCTGTAATTCACATCTTAGTGACTTTTTCTTCAGTACTGCTTTCACTAGTCCTTCAATCTGACATTATAAGAGGTTTGGAGAAGTCAAATGATCAAATCTATCACTCAAAAACATGCTGAAAATCTGACATAAACCTCCACAGTCAGGGAATCAAACCATAGTACAAGGTAAGTGTTAACTTCTACTAGCCTGATTCCAAGCCACGCAACTCTTTTTCTTCTGGTGAATTTTTAAAAAACTTGATCTAAAGTTCTGGTTACAAACATCAACCGAAACAAACGCTAGAGCAGCATTTAGAAAGATCTACCTTGGATTAGATCCTTTATTATACCTCAGGATATAAACTGGTACCTATTCCATTTTAACCCATTCTTCTCTATTACTTTAAAAGATTGAGATTGATTGCTAATCCAAAAATAACAAAGAAATTCTGAACTTCTCTGGGGGAGCTAGAACTGTGTCTGACTATTAGACTAGTAATTTAGACAAAAAATTATTTTGGCCACACAATTGCTACAAACACTACAATACTTTAAAGAACACTAATTTTAAAGTAACTCTTTCAGAGAGTCTCAAAGCAGCTTTCGAGTAGAGGAGAAAGAGCATTTTTCTAAACAGATATACAGCTTTCAAGAAGCATGACTATACTTCTTGGCTTAAGTATTATGAGGTGTTTGAAACTAAATCAAGAATGATGTGGGTACTATGACTACAACCATGGTTTTAGGCAGCCAAATGAATTGACCGCATAGTTTCTCATCCTCATTTTCACTTCTCAAATAAAAACTGACAGAAATTGACAGTAATTAAGACAACAATAGCATCATGTGAAACATACCCACTAACAAAAAATCCAAGTTTTCAATATACTCCTGGAACAAACAACATGGGAATTTCTGTTAGAACACTCAAAAAAGAATATGAAATAATCCTCTCTTAAAGGTTAGGCAGTTGAGTTAAAAGACCACAAGACTAGACAAGATTGACACAACACAGCTTATTGCACAACATGCAGTGTAGAGAACAGCTTGTCTTCTCCCAAGCTGGTGCGTATGAAACTTTCTGCAAACACTGCGTGCACCTCATTGTCCAGTACTGCAGCTCAAGGCCATACCTGCTGAACTGGAAGAGAGGTGGGAAGCTGGGCTAGCTGTAAAAAGGGAAGCTGGAACCCTCTGGTTAGAGGTATCTCAAAACTAAGTTTTTAGTTCAAGAGAAAGCAGAATACCAAGACAAAACGAAAATAGGCTTAGAATGTTGCTTTAACTGAGATTTAAAAAAAAATTATAAACAAAGACATTGCATCACATAGGTCAAAACCTATGTCAAGATTTTCAGTTCAAATGGTAAAGGAACAAGTTTGGATAACAGATTTTGCTTCTATAAAGCTACCTAAATACTGTGAATTCTACCATAATGAGATCATAGGGAGTGAATAGCTACTTAACAAAATCTGTAATAGATGTCAGAATCATGAAAACAAATAGAAAATTGATGCATCCTGATATGAAAAACACAGTACCAGGGAAAACCAACATAAGGTATAAGTTTCCACCAGGAATGATTTTTGGTTAGGCGCTACAAAATCTAAAAAAAAAAAGGTCTACATGTAAATAATGAAATCGGTTTCAATTGGAGGGTAGAAATAGCTGGTTTTACATATACATATAGACATAAATGTGTATACAAAAGGCTGTAAGAATGCCAGGGCCTCCACTGTGAACTAAGATGGCTTTTAGTTATACCTGAATAGCAACAACAGATACTATAGAAAAAAAATTATGCTTTTGCTTTCTACATTTAAGTCAATAAGGCCAGTTTTAGACACAGAAAAAAATGATGGAGAGGTCATAAAGGCACAGACTAATAAAAATACTTGTTAAAGGAGAACCTAAAGCTACATTTATTGTGAGGGGGGAAAAAATTAAGGGCTATATACCAGCATATACAAAGTAGGGATCAGAAAAAGTGAATCAAAAATCTACCTACCCTCCTCTATAGTACAAATAACGTTTAAAAAATAAGAAAAAATAAAAAAAACCCCCACACCTTTCCTACAGTTGTACAGCATAGTTGGTAAGTAGTATAACAGTTTGAGTTACATATGCCAAAAAACTGAATTAAATTCAACAGTTTTTAGGCAGGCTTAAAATGAGGGAGGAAAAAATGACAGAAATAAAAGCCTTCACCTCCTGAAATATTCATAATCTTTCACACACAGAGTCTGTGTATTACTAAAGTAGACAGAGAGAATGAAATATTAGGCATAGCCAAGAACTCCTGCAAAATATGCTCACAGCCATCTTATAAGCAATTCTTACTATTTTACATTCTATTTACAATTTCATATCATGTCTGATTTAAAAAATCGTATCATATATCCTCTGGGCAGAACAAATACCTGACTAAATAGAAACAAGTAGCTATCAAATATTCTCCCCTACTTTTACATAGTTACACATCACTGCTTCTTGTTGTTGACAAGAATAGGTAAGACTTTATCATGATAAATAATTTAGATTACAACTTTTATTTTCCTACTCCAAAACATTATCAGCACATGTATTAATAGTAACTTTCAATTAATCAAATTTAATGTATTAAAATGTCCTAAATAATTATAACAGTCAAAAACTCTCCAAAATCAAGTACTGCCATTCTGCTTTTCTGGTAAAGCAGGTCACTGCTTCTCTAAAATTAATAAAAATATAAAGCTTGGAATATTTTATGGTAGATTTTTCACGTCTGTTTTGTAGGAAGTCTCCCATACAGTAGTCTCAAGTGTGGCTTTGGATGTATCAATCACGCAACTACAGAGGTTCAGAGCCTTTCTAGCTCTCCTCAGATCTTAACTGATTTTGAGAAGGATTAATATCCCATGTTCCTTCTTCCTCCCAAGCAAGAGGCTTATGGTGAAGCCTGAAGAAGATTAATGTTCTAACCACATCCCCAGTCCTCCCTCAGTTTCTTCTGAATTACTGCTCAATATGTTTCAAGCAGGCATCATGAAAAATTACTTCAATACAACATTGTGATACTTCTTTATACAGTTTTCATACCCTGATACATCTAAAAATCACAAGACTATTTACTAATCTTGCACCACACAGGACAGTTTTGTCATTCCCCTGACACCCCACAAAAGTACCCCATTCATTTTCACAGACCAACACATAGCCTATGGCTTTACAAGATTTGACATGTTGGATAAAACTAACTGTGGGTGTAAAGGTGTATCAGATATACAAATATCACTACCTATTTAATCTTTAAATAAATTCCCAAATTTTTCATTAAAAAAAATAAAAAGAAGTCTACTATCACTGTAGCCCTTTTACAAGCTGGGAAGAATAAATAATAATCTTCCTGAAGGTAAATCTGCAGGCTAAAAATAAAACCTCCATTCTACTTAGAGTCATGTTTAAAGACCTTTAAATACTCAATTCCTCCCCCACACCCTATCCTGCAATAATACTAATAGATGCCATCAAATATATTTATTTTCTTCTTGCAAATCAACTCAAGATCACTCTCTGAATGAGCCAGTAAATATCTAAATAGCACATTTAAAAGCACAAACACTGCAATAAACTTGTGTGCTCTGCACATTAATGCAACCTTCAGAAGTGAGGGGGAAGATTAGGCAGCACCAACAATTCTTTTCAAATCTAAGTAGGAATAAAATCCCTGGAATAAAAAAGCTTACTACAGATGAATTGAATACATCCCATCATTGTACAGTAACTTTACAAAACTGAAAGCAAAATTAAGAATCTTTAAGACCAGAAAATAGGGAGTGGAATGAAAAAAGAAGATAAAATATCAACAATGAGAAATGTGAGGCTGAGTGCCATCACCTTTCACTTCCATCACCCTGAAAGCAAAACAGAAACACAAAGACCATAGTAATTACTGCAGTCCCCTTTCCATATCAAATCAATGTTAAGTATTTAGAAGCTATCAGTCTTGCTTACTTTTATAACCTCCTCTTAGAACCTCACAAAAAAAGGTTTTAAAGCACTTTCAGTTTCACCTGCTAAAAACCAGAATTCTCACACTTTTCAAGGAGCACAATTGAAAACCTCCCACTTCTCAGCTGAATTCACATCAATATCCACTCTTCTCTGTATGACAGTCATATGATTCACAGACACCTGTTAATTCAAGGTCCTATTTACAAAGTCAGCAGTAAGTCAAGGTCCAATTATTCAGGCAAACACTGCCTTTCCTGACAGGTCAGGATGCCAAGGGGGAAAACAAAACCCCTGTACTATATGCAACACTTAACAATTTCTCTGAATTCAGCTGTACAGTAATAAAACCCAGCCACTTCAAGTGCTAAATACTCTTTTGGACTGCATTAAAGTTGCCACTGAAACTAAGCAATTGTATTACCATGACGAAACATGTATTACTATTCATTTCATCCAAAGTGCTACATATAACCATTCTCCCTATCCCCACTGTTGGAAGTTAAATAATCTTTAG
>JAWWLZ010000082.1:111562700-111582214 GCA_035041345.1 Poliocrania exsul
AGCCAGTACTCAATAAGAAACCTGAAATTTAGGAAAAAGAAACTTAGTTTTATTAGTTCCTCACCAATTGTTTACACATATAAGATGAAACAGAAGCTTCGCAAAGTGCTTTTAAAAATTATACTGCTAATTTTCTACTTGAGTTAACAACACTTCCAAAGTTACTTTTCTGTTTTCAGGTTGAGGCAGACTGAGGACACTGAAAACAAGGCAGTGCATTAAGGTGTGGGTGCAAAGCAACCAGATCACTATTATTTTGCAAATGCTATAAGCATACACCATAAAGGTGTCTTACATTAGGGTTTTGAAAGAAGCTCTGAACATGCTGAAAAGGTAAGCACATTTCAATACTTACCTTGAAACTTCGAGACAATGACTCTGAAGAATACACCATCACTAATATACTGACCTTACTGCCTTTTGAACAAACTATTTCATATTTTACAATAAGCTTCCCATCTGACACATTTTCCTTTGGTGTACAAATACAGTAAGAATCTACTTACCACAGCAAGTTGTGTTCGTGATGCTACCGTATGAAACACTGCAGGCATCATAAGAGATTCTTCTACTTTCAATTCCATCTCGTTCTCTGCTGAAAATGTGGTTTTGGGGATAGCTGGTGGACGTTCACACAAGATCATTTCTTTGTTGAATAAAAAAATTGGGTTGGTGTCCTATACTCAAGAAGAAAATGAAACCAAACACTGAGTAAAGGCAACACACTTTCTTATCAGCAATTATTTCATTGTGTGAGCAATACATGTTAAGAACAAGTTAAAAATTTACATGTATAAGCTGAATACATAAATCATCTGTTTCTCAAATCAAAGAAATCCAGCAAACAGCACACTGTGGAAAAATACTTCAAAATTCTTTAGTAAAACATCTTTTTCTTCCCCTGTAAATGACAGTTTAGACTAAGAATGCAGTATGCACTTACTGTTCCAGCACTGTAACTACACACTCTTCTGTCTGGTGCCATACACTCTCCTCCATTGACAACCAGCACTTGGTGCTGAATGGCAATCTTATACTTTGTTTGAATTGCATGTTTCAGATCAGCCACACTGGAAAAAATGGGAAGAGAAGATGACACTGTCAGCGTATCGGTGTCTCTAATTTTACATACTCTTGTAGGGGGCACAGATGACTTGTCTGTGCCAAAGCAGAGCATTTTTAAAAGAACAGTTTGGCTTTATTCTGCACACTGACATATTTCTAAGTTTTGTAAGTGCTGTAAGGTGTTGTATCCTGGATATCCAGATAATAAGCTCTTGGTTAAAAGCACAGAGCCTCTGTGTTACTGTTGAGTCATTAGTAATGCTTTTCCAAGTTCTGTTAGCATGTTGAAATTCTGGATTAAGTAGTATCAAGCATTTAGGATAACAATTGTAAAAGTCATATTCTTCTAGTATAGACTTTATGAACAAAGAGCTGACTTGCTAAAACCTTAGAAGACTATTGACACTTCTTTATGTGTAATGTAGGCACAATTTCACCTAACAAACTCTGACTGATTTACTGTACATGAAGTGCATTAATAGCACTTAACAATAATAGGAAATTTAACAATCCATATATATGCAAAAAATTCTTCTAAATACCAAAGACATTTTTAATTTAAAAACAGTGTATCAACAGACCGTCCCTGTTTCCTTGTATTTTTCTATGTGATGACACTATTGCTTATTTTAGACAATTCTAGTATTTTTTTAGAACACAAGCAAACAGCAAAATAAACAAAAAATCTACTAATCTGACACAGTTACTGACCAAAACTGTAACACACTGTGGCAGTACCTGTCCAAAGGTATTAAAAAGCTTCAGAGTATGAAATGAATAATCAATAACCATCAATGCTTTTGATGTAACTGTCAGGAGAAATTAACAATGCTACTGGCTTTATGGTACTTGAAAAATAAACATGATAAAGACCAGTTATCTAAAATAACCATGATTCAACATGACATCATAAATTCATTACAAACCTCTCATAAGCACAAGCTTGTACTCGCTAGCTGTGTTACAACAACAATTCACCTATCATCTCCATAGCCTTTAGGAAGACAGCTTGGCCTGTCCAGGAAGACAAGAAAGTTTGGTCTCCCTGGAAAGTCCAAGTCTTTATAGACAGATATACAGAATAGGAATTTAAACACTTCAACAGAATACTCTGATTTTCTGTGGTTCAGTTGTTGGAAAGCCTCTTTCTCAAAAGAACTACCCAAGGAACGAAGCAAAATGCCAGCCCATACTGGACTATGAGGAGCCTGGAATGGCAGCTCAGATGCTGTACCAAGATTTAGAAACATAATGTCTAAATGTACCAGACAGTAGATGGGGGTATGGGCAGAGCTGCAAGTGACCCAGTAGGATCAGAGCGGCTGAAACACTATTGCATGGTCAGAATACTGAGTATCAATAGGTTTTGGAGAAGAGCATGCAAAAACAATCAGTACAGTCTGTTATGGGTTCAGTTAGGCCTAATCTAGGCTTTAGTTTCAGAGTAGGCCTGAGATTATCAGACGACTTGAGCTGGGTCAGGCCAGCTGAGAGCTGACTCTACTGGCCAGTGGTGTTCCATACCATATTCTGATGTCACCTCAAGTACAAAAGTGGGTGTAGGAGGTGCCTGGCCAGGTCCTTCATGTCTGTGGTCCTGATGGGACATACTGTCCTGTCTCAGGAGGGACAGGAGGACTAGGCCCAGCACCAGTTTACCACCATGTTATCTTAGGGAAGTAAAATGTTTATTCTTAGTTTTCTCTCTGCTTGGGTCTGTCACTGGGGAGGTTGAGCTCTCTTGGGAGGTGTCTTTTGGGGTGCTTTATGGGTCTGGAGTAGTTTGTGATTTGTGTTGATGGGGAGTGGGGTGTTACTGTTTCTTTTTACCTTTGTATATACGTGTTATATTGTAGTTTTACCTTTTAATTTTCCATCTTCTGTGTAAATACATAAACCTGCTCTAAGTTTTAGGTTTTTTTCTTCTTTCCCTTTTCCCTTGGTGGAGGTGGGGAGAGAAGCTTTGCCTCTGTGTTTGGGTACTTGTAATTTTGCCCACTCAACCCAGTCTTAGGACCTGAACACAACAAACAAGTTTCCGAACCCAAATTCACTTGTTGAGTCATGAAAATTACAAATAGGATTTGAGGAGTAAGATTTGAGTACAAAACCCACGGCAGAAGTCTTTCAAGCACAATTACGGGAAACTCATGCAGCACTGACAGAGCATGGAGGCAACAGGTGAGTTTGGCTCTTGCCACCTACAATGTGTCTTCCACAAGAGAACAATGAAAAAGGACACAATACAGATCTCTCTAGAAGCACACAGGTGAAAGATGCTTTTAATATGCAGTGAAAATACACACAGAAGAGATATTGGGACTTAACTGTGATCCTGTAACATTGATCATGCTTCAGGTAGTTGAGCATTCAGAGGTTTAATACATATAAAATGACGTAAAACATTTTGGAGTCTTACAACATAGGATAAAACCCACTTTTACCCATTCTAAAAATGAGATAAAACCCTTCATGCCAATTATTTAGCATCCAATCTAAAAACTAATATTAAAAGCACACATTTTCTTCAGGACAAGCATAATGACAGGAGAGAAAGTACAATGTCCAGAACTTCTATGATGTCAGTCAGTGAAAAGTAAAATTCTTACAGAGGGATCCTAAATAAAAATACCATTTAATAAAAGGACATAAAAGAGCAGAAGTCATTCTGACTTTTTTTTTTTTTAAAGTACCAAATATGCTACCAGACTCAGCTAAGAGCAGGTCAGTCTCTATCACTGCCCCAGGAAGGAATCAACCTCTCTCTGCTTTCATAGTATCTCAGACATACACAATCACTTGGTAAGGCATTGAAAATGCCAATCACAACAACTGAAGAAAAACCACAATGAAAATCCACTCAAATACATGAACACCTGGAAGAAAACTATACTGACATACTTAAAAAAACAACTATCATCTGTCAAGAATTTTGTGTATAACAACTATATATGATCTTTATTTAAAAAAAACAAGCAATATACAATTAATTTACTCTCTTACTTTTGTACAGCAAGTTCAGTATCAAACGTAAGGGTAGTTCCAGTGTTGACCAAAAATACATATAGCTTCATGATGATTTCTTAGGGTCTCTGAAGTTTGTAACTTCCACTGATAAAATCATTTAGAAACTGAAACAAAAATGTCACATGTTAGTTTCACGAGTTATGAAAGAGACATGCATGTGCTTTTGAAAAACTACTTTCGATATATAATGGGCGAATACATCAGCACTCACGTTCCACAGTTCTTTATCCATTACTAAAGACAAAGATGCTCCTCTGACCAAAAACATGAACAAAGTAAGTCTCTGCATATGCAGGTGGTTAGAAGAACACATGTGAATATATACAGATTAAGAATTAAAACAAAACAAAACACACAAACAAAAACAAACAAACAAAAAAAAACACCAAAAAACCAAAACACAACTTCAAGCTGCAGAAACCACCATCCCAGATTGCTGGTACAGAGAAATGAAATGTGAGCAATTAAGATCTACATGGACTCTGTGAGACTGACACAGGTGCTGCTGAGTGGTAGGGAGGAAACACTCCCCGAGAGTTCACAGCAACTCCCCAGAAGTTTCTCATGAGAACTCTTCAAGCTTCTCACAGAACTCCAGAGATGCACCTGTGAACAGTTAGGATGTTTTCATCAAAACACTGGACTTGTGAGATATGGACTACAACCAATTAGAATGGTAGCCCAATGATATGAGACTACTTTAGTCAATTAGCATGTAGCTTTGACCCTATATAAACTGTTTGCAGTGTATCAATAAATGGCTTGGGCATTCTACCTAAATCACACTGATTGTCGTGTGGTGTCCGTTTCCTCCGCAAAATACTCTTTACTTTACCAGATCATTACCAGGCTTGCCTCAATTACAAAAGATATTGCTGAAGCTTCAGATACAGTTATTTCCAGATATCTTTTCTAGATTTTACAAACAGCAACATAATCTATGCTACGTTCCTCAATTTACAACTGCAAAGTCTACCTGCTCGCTAATATTCCTATCCATACTTTTTTTTCATTCAGACATATTAAAGCATTGGCAAAAAAAAAAAAAAAGGCAGATTTTCTTTTTGTATTTCTCCACAGTTTTAAAATACATTTTTCTCTGTTATCAGCATTAACTAAATGTGTAGCAGCATTCTTTGTCACTAATAGCAAATATGGAGTATTCAAGACAGCACATGCAGTCCAGCACACAGGACTCATTTTCAGTCCTGTGCCCTACAAACAGCTGGATGAGCAAATATACACACATTTTTCCAGTGTAAGTGACAGATGAAAAAACTTGACCTGCTTCATAAAACATTGAGATTTGAACATTGATTTTTTTATCACTGAAATACTCCTTACTCCTAAGCCTTTTTCTCTTCTCCTCCATAGGATCTAGGAAGTTTAATTAATTTCTGCCACACTAACAAAGTTGCTGCAGAATAACACTACAGTGTCACTAACAACCTGAATTTTTATGTGAAAGGAGTTACAAAAAGTTGACTTGTAAAAGTTTCAGCCAGTAATATTCTTATAGCATTATAAAAACCTCTTCGATTAAATTACTACACAGCTAATAAGAGTTATCTCTCTTTCCCTGAATACACATACATGGTCTACACAGCTAATTGTATTACTCTAAAAATTAGCCTGAATTTGCATTTATGTCTTTGCCTACACATGGAAAAATTTACAGACCATATAGAAAAATAATAAACATGCCATTAAAATGAGGAGAGGGTAGGGGTTTTATCCGAGTAATTATTTCAGAAAGCCAAAAGAGCCTTCTTACAAGAGAGTGACTTTCCACACACTTTTCAAGCATTAATTATTGTACATAAACTCCTTAAAGCATGCACTTTCACAACAAGGCTTCAGAAACATAAGATATCAAATAAAACCCCCAGTTAAATAATTTGATCTGAATTGTTTTGTCGTTCTTACACTTGAACTCTACTGTACTCAGAGGCACCAGTTCCATTTCATATTGGAAAGAGAAGAACATACTCTATAAACCAATTTATTAGATGGCTAAAAACTGCTGAACACCAAGAACAAGCTAACAATTACTTATCACTAAATTCTTTTCACTATGTTTCAAAACTGATCAGTCTCATGCACATAAGCTTCTTCTCACAAAAGGTACATTTGTGACTGTAATCCAGGTAAAACTAGTAACAAGAATTAAATAATACAACATTTCAAGCAAGCACCACAGAACACACAGCAAAATAAAAAGCCCTTTCCCATCTAAGCACAGTAAAATACTAGTATAGTCCCTAGCTTTCATACAAACATTACTTTCCAAGCTGAAGTGGAATATGAATGTGTTCATCACATATACAAAGTGAAATTTTAATCATTTACCCCTCCATACCACAATGGTAAACCTAACTAAAACACAGAAAGAAGAAACATTATCAAGATCAAAAATGTTTATGACAGCATGTGCCGCACAGCAGCAGTCTCAAACTTCTTAACTTCAAGCAAAGAAAGAATTACCTTCAGGCACTATACAAAGTTACCACCTTCTTCAAATTCAAGAGGAGAGTAACCACACACATTCACTTTGCTCGATTTTTGGCAACAGAGTAGCATGGCTCTTCAAAGCCAGAGAAGATCTGAAAAGACACAGAATGCAAATACAGATGTTATTAAAATGTCGGGATTTTATGGCCATAATTGCATCTAACCCAGAAATCTGTGTATGTTAATGCCAAAAAAAATAACTATGTGGTAGTATTTTTGTTTAATTAAAAATGCTATCCAGTTACAAGTCTGCACAGAACTGCTACACACCTAAATACTTTTGCCCATGAGTTTTGTTTAAAGAAACTGTTCATGATACTTTTGAGGAGAGAAATTTAGTTCACTAAAAAGAACAGCTTGCATTGCCATTAACTGAGATTATTGTTCAGAACTGGCGCAGAATGTTGATATGATGATGCTGACAGCAACAGAGAAAGTCATAACATAATTCAATTTATCTAAGAATATCCAGCATCAAAAGGATTTTGATCAGGTGCACCTGCTGTTAAATGAACTGTCTTATCTTGCAGCTGCCTCCAACAGACTCCTTCAGGAATCAGTATCACCTTCCTTACTTGGAACAAGGTAACCTGCTATGCTAAGCCACTCATCTACTTTCAAAATGTGTTAAGATTGCTTTTCCCGTGCTAATAAATTCCCAGCTGTTTGTCACTGGCATCTTTGCCAGGGGCTTCCTCTTCCAGAACTGCTTTCTAAACTACAATGGAAACTACAACAATCAAAATGAGCCAGATCAGCAAAAGTTGTCTTTTTAGGCTACCCTAGTTCTTTTTAACTGTTTTCAGTTAAGTAGCAGTGCCAAAGGAGGAGGAGCCTCTGGCAAGGAATGTGTTGATTAGGAGGTGGGCTCAGGGTAGTAAAAAAGTACATAGTCAAACTCCAAACTGCAAACAAACATTATTTCTATCACTTTAATGCCCTAGCAGGCTTTCTGAGAAGATCAGGCACTATAAAGGGTGATAATCCACTACTAAAAATAGGCTTGCTGAAGTCTGAAGACCATTAGAAGGTGTAAAGCATTTTATACAACTCATGGTACTAACATTACATCAAAAACACTTCATCCCAAATTTGAAAACCTTATGACAAAGGAAAAAAATATTTTACAGGCATGGAATAGAGAATTTATCTTCCTCCCTTCTATCCATTCCTTCTTTACTTCTATGCAAAACACACACATCATTTTGTCAGAAGGTACAATAAAAGGGAAATAAGCAATGTGTTTAAGTATTACCATTAGAAAAACAGTAATTGAAGTGTCTTCCTCCAGTTTAGCTATCAGCAGTCAGTAGTTGTAATTGAGCAAAATGAATTTATGAATACTTGCTTTAGATCAAAGTAATGCACATTAGTATGAAACTACTGAAACATGCCACAAACTAGGATCACAACACTGTAATCTCTAGTCTTGTGATTTCTTTGAAACTATTAAAGAGACAAAAAAACAAGTGCTGTTTCTTCCACTCAATATTTCAACAAACAATTCTGGGGGAAAAGAATTACATTAACACTGGGAGGACAAATTGATTAGCTCTTAAAAAAAAAACTCAAACCACACCCCCAAAACCAAAATCCCCGTAGAATTCACTCCCAAGGTTGTCAAAAATTTCAGTGAACACTTTCAGGAAGTGAGGAATTGTGTAAAGAAGGGTTTCAGAGAATACATGCCTCTAACAGCAGCCTCTCCTGGAGGTTCACTGATGTCCAACAAAGACAGGCTGCAGCTCTCCCTCCCTTCAGCAGGGACTATGTCAAGTGCCTCTCTCCAGCTGCCTGTTTTCACAATACTGGAAGAAAATCAATTTTGAGAGCTGTCCCTAGTCTTGCATCTCTGGACAACATCTGTCTAACTGAACAGAGTCCAAGATTAGTTATGGGGGGGTGGGAAATGCATGAACACCCAGTACAGTTGCCTAAGTTTCTTTTCCTTCAAAGGTCAGGTTACTGCAAACAAGCAAGCAAGGTCAAATTAGCCTTTAAGTTTGTTCCTAATATTCCAGAATATTATTCATGAGTGACATAAATTCTTAAAATAAGCTTGGAGTAAAAGTCACACCATCAAGCTTCAACAGAATATATCCATAAACATTTTCTGCTTCATCTTTTTGTGTTACCACAAAGGACATTAGCAGAATTACCAGGGTTTTTTCAATGATTTGTCCTTTTAGCACTAAACTGTTACACAGTGTTACAAGTTTCAAGTTTTTTGGTGTTACAGTGCTGAAATTATTTTAATCCATTTTAACAGAGGTTGAACAATTACAGAATTTGACAGCTACTGAAGACAGAGCTGCTAAATATATAATCAGAAAAAAAACCACAAATGACACAAATAATCTGCCCAGATTATTGACTTAAACTGTGTGACTTGCAGCATGAGATCCATGCTACCATATGAACCAGATCCTTCAAATTATGGGATCGAAGTTTGTACCATGAACTGCCATGAATTATCAGTAACATCTTAAAAAACCGCTGAAGATTTGAAATTTCTGTAACAGCTGTCAGAGCAGACAGACTATAGTAGATATAAATACAAGAAAAAGAATGAGATGTAAGAAAGAATAGCACAAAGTAGGAAAAATTTCCCTAATTAATTGAGAATATGTATATTTGTTACATTAGCTAACAAAACACCAAACCCAGCACTGAATACATTATGCTGGTTGTGACATTTATGTCATTGCTCTACATTGTATTTACATTGCAATGCCATTACTGCAATCTTTTCCTATACGATATAAACTCTTTAACAACTGACTACTTTTGAAGTCTGTGTTGATCAACACTTTCAGCACATATTGCTTACAAGTATTGATATATATCTTTCTTAGTTCAGAATATGCTCATTGTTACATCTGTAAAAGGAAATGAAGGCCTGTTTACAGGCCCCTCATTTCTGCCATTACCGTACAGGCATTACAGGTTTCACAAAACTCCACAAGTAACCCTATGGCTACATTAACCATCTATTTCTGTTCTTAAGTGCAGAATCCCTACTCCATTACTTAATACTGACTGTTTCTTTGTGTCACGGTACAATTCTTTCCAGCACCACAAACTCAAACACTGAGACATAGCATTCAGGATAGGACAAAGATAGAAATCCACATTTATGTTGTTTGGGTCAAAAGGGACATTAATCTACTTCAGTTTAGTCACCATGCCTCTATGTTATCTTACTAAAGTTAATACACAGGCTTTTGACATCTCATTTCCCATACTTCCTTTGTAAACTGGATTGCAAACCAAACTTAAGCAAACAGATTACTGATAATTTTTTCTTTAACTCCATAGAGGTTAAACTGAAGAATGCCCAAGTCAAGGCTTTCCTTTAAAGTCAGTCATTTAAAAATCCATCTACAACAGCAACACATCAGCAGTTTAAGGTACCTTGCTCTTTGTTCCCAGGGAAGAACTGCTACACATCTGGACATCAAGTGTCATACTTAATGCTTCATCTCCCAGGTCAGATAGAACCAAGAGGTCCAAACTCTTTCCCCCCTTATGTAGGAAGGGGCTCAAATCTGAAAGCAGACAGAACTACCTGATCAACATAAGACTCTCAGTGTTTACTCAGTGCCTGCAATTCAACATTGCTATTCGACATTCACATAGCTCTGTATAATCATCACCTGTATGATGCTAATAAAGAAGTTTCTCTTCTTACTGCAGACCAGCTGAGGCGACACTACAGGTTAACAGAGTGTCTCCTCAATGAGTCATAAGTGTTGCCCCAATTACAAGGGTCAGGAGTCTCACAGGACATCACTGCAGAATTTCTGCCTGTCAAAAGGGCAGTTCATCTGAGGCAAAGGCTGACAAGTCATCACGTGCTTAAAAAGACTCCAGTGCTATTCCTCATTCACTAAATATCCTCTTAAATAACATCTCCCCCCAAGGGGAATATACCTTTCTTACCTCTAGAGAGAGAGGGTCAACTTTGGGACACATTAACATGTTATTAAACTGTGCTTCATTTCCATATAAAAAATCTAAATGTTTGCCTTTGAGATGCTGCATCTCCTGTGATTTCACCTCTTTCTCCTCTCCTTTTAAAGCAGGATTTCCTGTTTCACTTCAACTTAGGGAACTCCATAATAGATTAAGGTAGAAGACCAGTGCAGAATGTTCCTTACAATTCATTTTGTTTTCTTCTATAAGCCTGTCTTCTACCTCCACGTCCTTTGGGTTTTTTTCAGGTGCCCTTCTCAAAAAATGTTCTCTTGCTCCAACTTGCAGACCACACAAGCAGAGTATTTTATAGCACATAAATCCAAGTACCAAAAGAAAATGAAAATAGAAAGTGAAGCTGAATTTAATGAAACTAACACCTTTCTTCATGTTAATTGTAAGATCGTCTCCTAAAGCACACTTCAAGGACCTTTCTTTAATACTGCAACAATGCATCCAACCAGAAATATCTTAATTTTGCAGAAGATTACTACTACCATCACCAGAAGAATAGAAAGAATGCCCTCATTGTGAGGGCACACATTCTTTAGTAATGCTTTATGCAACAGAAATGGTTGTTTCTAAAATATAATGCAAATGCACACCCTTTTCTGGATAACTAACTGTTGACAGGAAATAAGCTTTAAAAGGAAATTTAAAAACTTAAAAGGAAAACTCAAAAAAAAACCCTCCTAAGCTGTGTGATGAACAAATAGTAGAGCTACTCATGACCCAATTGCAGAGAATAATTTCAGCCTCCACTCCTCCAAGAAAAAGTTAACCAAAAGACCACATCTAATCACCATGGTATATGTTACTGCAGGTGGAGATCCTATCTCCCATTATCACCTTATATCAAAGCCTATAAACCTCATGTTCAAGCCACACTGTAGTCTTAACGAAAGGCTGTCAATCCCTGACATCTGTAAGGTGCCATCTGGAGCTCTATTTATACTGTGTTGAGATGTGCATCAGGCACAGAGGCGGTTACTTAATTACAACATCTCCAACACTCACTGTGCTAACAGCTCTCAAACTCAGCTGCTGGTCAGCAAAGCAAGTCCTTTCCACTCAACCCAAGAACCAAGTTGCAATTCTTCAGAGCAACCAGGAAACATTCCTAAGCACCTACCCTACTTCCCAATTCACTGAAGAGTAATTTCAGAAGTCAGTAAATTCAGTATTTCATAGTATGAGAAGCTTCTTCCTCCTTCCCTGTCCTTTAGGATGAAATGGTTTATACAATACTAACTTAACACTTGAGTTAGTATTATTCAGCTGCAATGCCTTCACAGACCCTCAATAACATCAACAGTGAAACAGCAGGAGATCAAAACCAACTGTATCTGGACAGGCAAGAAAACATTGCATGTTTTGATGCAGCTTCGAAATTGGTGTGGCCCAAAACAATGCAGCTTCCTACAAGTTCAGACAAAACTTAGATTGTGAATTCTAGGAAAGCAATACTTTCAAACACATATATGAGGCAAGAAGCACATTATTAGGCACTGTGATATGATTCCATTTGTACATAATTATAAAACTTGAGACCTGATGGCTAGCGTCTGTTTACACTGCTGTTTTCCCTGAGTTGAGGAGCTGCCAAAATACAATCCATATAATAGATCAGACAAAAGTTTTTCTCCTCTAACAGTTAAGCACAGTTTTACACCATATTTCAAAACCTCCCATCTCTTACATGACAGCAAGTCAAACTTCTGTGCCTCAGTCAGCAGGTGCAAGTCACAAAACAAACAAAGGATTTCTGACAATCTTATTTCTAGGAAACAGCCCACAGCCTGCAGTATCCTTTATCTTTCTATCCTTTTTCTTAATGTTTTTAATTGATGAAAACAAGTCTTTCCACAGCTGTCTGTGCCTTGGTTTTAGACAAAGTTAACTGAAGGCTTTGTCAGATTTTTCTTTTTGTAATGTATAATTTTGCCATTTCAAAAGCACGCAGAGTACAAGCCTCCCTCCAGTTACAGAAATGAATACATTCACTTTGCAAAGAATGGTGCTCTTGGGTACAAGGAGCTTCAGGTGGTTTTATTCAAGTTAGTGACTGACTTCATACTGGTGGGAAGGCTCTCCCTGTACTCCTAAAAATAATTAGCGTGTAAAAAACTTACAGTGTTTGGAAACAGTTCTTCAAGAAACAGACAACAAAAATTCCTTTCTTTCTTACACTGAACTCAGACAAGTCAGCACCAATGCTTCTTCCACTAACTCTCTCTGGTTAACCAAGACCACAAACACCAGTCAAAGAAAGAGCACCAGATTTATGAACACCTTTCCTCAGCCAGTTCTCCTGCTCCTTTTTCCCTGCACCAGCTTTCAGTGGTGCAACTGTCCACATTTCTATGGAATAAACTGGATTGCATTGCTGTAACAGGTTAGAAACAGCTCACTTCCCCACGGCGCTGATGGCTCAAATGGATTGCATGATCTGGTTCACTACACAGCCCCACACACTGATACACTTCAACTAAGGCTAGAAAGAGGCCAGTGCATACAGAGGATACCAAACATGAAAACCATCATTCAAGACAATAAGTGAGAATTTTCAGAAGGCATCACTCACACTCCTAACTGCCCATACCATTCTCAGTTACTAATAGATTGCTTCTTATAAATGGAAACCTATTAATAAAAAGCCAGCATCCTATTAAACACCAGGCTAAGAGAACTTAAAAATGGGCAATTACTACAGATGCAATTCAGGACAGTTTCTCAAAATATAATCTAAGAGGCCACTTATCCAGTCCTGCCCTCTCTGGATACACCATCACAACGCTACAACTTCTGTTTCGCTTGTATGCGAAAAAGAGAAAAATCCTGGCCAGACCTACTTTAAAAGATGAAATCACAGAAATTAAGACTGATCAAATGGAACTTATTTCACAAAAATGAAAAAACTACAGACAGAAGAGAAAGCAAAAGATTGACAACAATGAAATGTAAGACAAGTAAAGATCCTTGTGATTCAGTCTGACTCCCTATATAATAATCACAGATTCTTCCTGAATTGATTTCTATTAATTAGCAATCAAGTTTTCAAATAACATTAAAGTTTTCCAGTAATAAGGAAATCCACCACCATCTTCGTAAACTACTCAAATGATTTGCAACTTCCAAACTTGTTTAATTTTTTTCTTATTCATATTGATATCTATACATTTCACATTTGTACTTTCATGATCTAAAGATGGAATTTCTCAAATTGCTCATTTTTAAGTTACTTATAATTCACATGTAACCCATAAACTGCCTGATATTCATCAACATTCTTTTTTATTGCAGTGGTATCTGACACAGGTAAGGAAAGGACTAGCAGTGAAATGCACAGCCAGTACAACCCACCACCTCCCTAGGAACACATATTCAGAAATCATGTCTAGATTCTTGCTGGATGTCACATAATTACAAATCACCTTCAGATCTCTACTGGCATCAATCTGAAGGAAGTTAACATCAATGTGTCAAGAAAGGAGAAAAGCTGCAGGATGTGTTTGTAGAATATTGAATTGTCTCTTATCTCAAGAAAGTGTTTCCTAATTTTCATCTGCCCTTCTTTATCTTTCTGGGATATAAGTCTTTGCTAGTTTAAAACAGCTAACAAATGGCACTAATAAATCCCTCCATGGAACTACACAACCTCACCAAAACAAACCCCAAGAAAACCAATGGAAAACACAACTCACAACAGCTGATGTATTAAAACTGTACTCCTCTTTACCAAACCCTGGTTGTGCTGTTTGCAGCCATAAAGTGCACATGAAATTGCTGTTACATTACATTTGCTTTTTGAAGTTTATAGGTATTTTACCACTGAGCCCTTCACATAAAATATACAGGAAAGTTTACACATTACTCCTCCCCTTCATTCAGAACTGAGAATTTTCAGTCATATTTTTAAACCATTCACTGGATGAGAATCAAGTCTCTTTCAATCAGCAGACAGCTCGAGTACTTGTAAAGAATATTTTTAAATAGATAAATAAGTCATTCTGAGTTTACTAGTAGCATACTTGCAATACAGCATAAGCATAACGTATTAGAAGAGAGCTTCTAGTCCAGTTACACAATATATTCTTATATAAGAATATCTGCTTCATCTGAATTTAATAAAAATACACACTCTGGAGGATGGAAGGAAAACTTACATAAACAAAAGTACCATTTTGTCTGTAAGAACTGTCTATCCTAAGCACAATTACAATAAATAAGGGTTACATTTCCACACTTTGACATACTAGGACAGCTACTTGGTTTCAACAAACTCAAAATAAAGCTGGACATAGACCACTGACATTAAGTCACTGCTATATCAGGAAAAAAACACCATTCAAATAATAAAGAGCAAAAAGAACTAAAGCCATAACCACAACACAGAGATGAGTATATTTTAGAGAATGTAGCATGAGCATGTACAGTCATACCAAAAATGTCAGATAAGTCAGTTACAAAAGAGAACCTGAACACTAAATCAAAATAAAATTTGTGAATTTAAAAGCAGCTACCTCATGTCTTCAGAAATAATCAGATCTTAGCAGAGTGCAACTCTCACAGAATTTATATTTTAGCTTCATTAAGAGCAGTATGATTTTTTGAATCAGTGACACAACTAACTGTCCCTTAGTCCTTCAATGCTGCTTTCTACCTCTAAAATACATAAAGTTTTCAATCTGTTCAAAAGAAAAACAGCATATTGGCCTGTCAGACAGAACTTTAAGAATAATAATGAAGATTGATGTATCACACAGATATTAGTTCCACCTAATCCCTCCAAATAGAAAGAGCATGCAATACTGATTACACTATTTCACCACAACTTTCCTAATCTCCTGAAAAAGCAAAAATACTGTTTCAAAATTAAGTCTTAGGAGGCAAGAAAACATTAGCTATTTGCCAAAGAGAAAATAAAAGCATGTTCTGAAGTCAGAGACTCATTAGAACATTATTTAAGCAGAGCTGTTCTCAAATACTTGCACATCATTACTCCTATTGAACCTATGGCGTTACACAGCAAGACAGATGCACAACATTTGGAACCCAGGTAGTCAACAAAGCAGTTTTACATTTCACTTTTAATCAACAGGTAATCAATGCAGGTGAGAAAAATTCATATAGCACTGAAGCCATTTCACACAGAAAGCAGACTACCACATCTGTAACATCTTTTTGTCTAGATGAACAAACAGCTATAGCTTTATATACAGTACACTGTAATTGTTGCACCTTGATGCAATAGAGACAACAGTCCCAGCTGCAAAATCGGTTTCCAAAAGAAAGTGTCAACATCTTGGATGGACATAAAAAGCTACACTGAGTCATTGCTTGAGCTGCTACTGTAACCTCAGAATCCTGCTGAAACCATGGACCGAAAACCTGAACAATAAAACAAAAATACCCACCCAGAGATGGACAGAAGACAAGCAAAAATTGCCCTGATGTCCCTGATGCTTCTCTTGGCCATCCCCATCTCAATCTCTGAATGAAAATGACGTATCAAGAAATTTTTCTTTCATATGTCTATCGACAGCTACCAACAATTGATACTGAGACACTATTCATGTATTATTAACAATTTAGTTATGCACAAATTCCATTAGAAAAGACAAAGTATATCCACTTTCAACCTTTCTTACAAATAGGTATAGAAAATGCCAATACATGGCTATGATGGCTTCCAACTCCTCTTTCAACTAAACTCAAAACTAAAGAGTGGATCTGCAATATGAATTAGCTCATAAACAGACAAGTGACTTTTGTACAACCACAGAATGCTAATTAGCTCACAAAAATAATTGCTAGAAATTCCTTTATCACCATTAATCACGCTGTAGGCTTTTGCAACAAAAAATTCATGTAAGGATCTTTCACTATGTACACCAAAATCATTACTCTGACAAATCAGCTAGAAATTGACACTGTAATTCTTGGGAATAGATTAGTAATCTATGGATCAGTGATTTTTTTTTTTTTTGGCCTGTTTGGTATCAGTGCATTCAATCGGGCCCTGCAGTATAATACCTTATTACACGAGTTGGCATCTTGTAATCAAGTGTTTGCTACTCAATAATACTGATTAATAACTTTGCATCCTTGAAAATAGTAAGGTGTTAGCTTTTTTCTCCCCTCCTCCTCATCAGAAACTGTTCATATTTGTCATTGAGTTGTGAACCAAAAATCAGGAGCACAACTTTCCTGAGCAATATTTCATATGCAGGAGACACGTGACTGCTTGGGCAGTATCCAAATGACTGAAGTAGCTCCTGTGACAGCTGGGTACACACACTACAGTTTTTCATTTTAACTTGTTTCCCTTTACCACAACATTAGAATGAACCCAATTCGTGCTCTCAAGAGCCTCATACCACTTTGAGCCAGTCTTCTACAGAAACTAACTGCTAGTTTAAAACCAAATAAAGACTTAAGAACACACTGATGAGAATATACTCTACAGGGTAACACACAGCAAAATTCTTTCAAGTAATCCTACTGTAACTGCCACTCTCTTATCAAAAAGAACAAATCAACATGTGTTACTCTGCCATCCCCAACATAAGCTCAACACCCTAATTAATCAGAATAACTGAAGTTCTAAGAAATGCACTAACAGTTTAGAAATTATGTTTTTCACCTTAACTTTTGCAAGGCTTTGTAACCTCAGGTTTGCTCAAACAACATGCAGGGACACACCGTTTTCTAAACGGACACCACTAAAGACCTCAAAATAACCCCTGCCCTCTTCTCCAGTCACAGTGCAAGTCTGCTGCATGCTCTTCTAATTATAAATATAGTAACCTGACATGAGGAGAGAGATAGCCCCTTGAATATGATCTCCAAGACTACTAACCCCAATCTCTGCTGACTACAAGTTCAGAATAACACAAAATGTAAGAGAGATTGCTATTTTACCATCTACAAAACACACAGCTACTTGCACAAAGGGTTCAATAATAATGCACTTCCAGAGCACAGTCACATCTACCTTACAATAATCCATTACCCGAAAAGATCCTGTTCGTATTTCTAGCTCTGCAGCTGGCACAGCTGAGGTCCCTTACCTCGTGTTCTTCAGTAAGTTGTTTTCTTTACTACTCCCAACATGATAAAACCACTCTGAGTTCCAGACAGCACTTACAAATCTACAAATATATACTGTGCACTTTCATTTAAACTAAACCTAATGATGTTTAAATACCTGATTTCTTTCTTATTAATATTTGCTTCTTGGCACAAAAATAGAGCATCAGGTAAGACTAAGGAAGGTCCTTTCCTCATGTGCTTCATCTTTTGAAAACTTCCAAAGGAGCTACAGATTAAACATTCTCAAAGTTCACAACTTAAATATACTGCAATAGTGTAATAGTTCATCATCATCATTATTATGAAGTATTTCCATGGAGATGGACTTTTTACAAGGCTACGTATGGGAAAGGACAAGGGACAACGGCTGTAAATTGAAAGAGGATTAGTTTAGATTGGATATTCGGAAGAAATTCCTTACTGAAAGGGTGGTGAGACAGTAGAACAGGTTGCTCCGAGAAGTTCTGGATGTCCCATCCCTGGAATTGTTCAGGGACAGGCTGAATGGAGATTTGAGCAACCTGGTATACTGGAAGGTGTCTCTCTGTCCATGGCAGAGAGGTTAGAGCTAGATGATCTTTAAAGTTCCTTCCAACTCAAACTATTCTATGCTTCTGATTCTATTTATAGTGTATAGTATTCCTCACAGAACTTCTCAGCTGTAAAAACTTCAACTGTAAGAAGCATGTTTTTCTACCCTCCTTATTACTCCAGCATTACTGAGGTATCTTTTACCATACAATCAAACATACCTTCAGAATTCTAAGTTCTTCCATACAGCCAATGGCACAAACTACTACTGACACACATTTATGTGAGTAGAAGGAAAAAGAAAAAAAAAAAACAAAACAAGTCTTAATCTCCTTATTCTTTCCCATAAAGAAATAAAGGTGAAAGCTTAAAATATGAACCACAAGAAATGGCTCATGGCCAGAACATGTAATTACTTTAGACAAAAAACAAATGACACAAGAGAAAAAAGCTAAGGCTATATGAGGTCTAAACTAACATTTCTGGGTGGGATCTGAGAACCTCAGGAACGTGACTTCTTGTTTCCTCTCTAGATGACGTTAAGTAAGAAACATGACCACTAGAAAGATCAGCTCATTTAATTCTCCCAGCACTTATATTAGCATTTCTACCTCTCTATCACTGGCAGCCAGTACTTTGGGGGTCAATGAAAACGAAACACCAGCACGAACAGCCTGAAAGTCCACTGGAAAGCATTAAGGAGAAACGGACGGGAAAATCCAGGACAAGACACATGCTTCCTCGGGAGCAGGAACAAGTAAACAACGGAGGGAAAGGCAGAACAACGTTTGTAAACACACAACGCTTCTGCACGGCGCTCTCCTGACCGCCGCTGACGGCGAGCACGGAGGCGCTGCCAGGCTGAGTCATTGCTTGTAGTAACTTCACCGCGAGTCCCTCGCCCTGGAGCGGAGCGCAGGGCAGGGGGGCAGCACCCCGGCCCGCCCGGGCTGGGAGCCCCCGCCCCGGCCCTGCTCCCCACCAGCTGCGCAGGGGTCATTCCGCCGCCCTGGCACCAGCAGTGGAATCCCGGTTCTCCTGAAGCCCCTTCCCGCCGCCTTCCGGCTCTCTGTCGCCGGTCCCACGGACACAACCCCGCGCCCAAAACCGCGACCGCCGCCCCTTGCCAAGGCCGCCCTCCCGGTACCGGAGTCCCCGCCTTCCCCGCGGCGGGGCGGGGCCGAGCGGGGCGGCGGGGGGAGCTCCGCGGGCAGCGCTCACCACTTACCGGAGGGTCCCGCGCCGGCAGCGCCGCGCATCCTGCCTCTGCTGCTGCGGCGGCGGCGCGTCCCTCCCGCGCCGCGCGGCCG
>JAWWLZ010000082.1:111582314-111616504 GCA_035041345.1 Poliocrania exsul
CCGGCGGGTCCGCGGGGGCACGCAGCGCCTCGGCGGTGCCCGGGCGGGGAGAGGCGGCGGAGCGGAGCGGGCCGGGCGGGCGCGGGGCAGCGGGGAGCGGGAAGAGGGAAGAGGGACGCGGGGCAACCCTGCCTGGCGCGGCCGCCGCCGCCGCCGCCGCCGGTGTTTGTTGTTGTCGTCAGCCGCTTCCGGCGCGAGGGCTGCCGGGAGGGGGCGGCGCGCGGGAGGGACCGCGCGGCGGAAGCGGCGGCGGCGCGCAGGGCCGGGCGGGAGCGGGGAATGGCTCGGAGTGGAAGGGACCAGGAGGTCGTGGAGAGCCAACCCCTCTGGCTGGGATAGGGACACCAGAGCTCCATCCAGCCTAGCCTTGAACACTCCCAGCGATAGGGCGTCCACAGCTTCTCCGGGCGACTTGTTCAGTGCCTCGCCGCCCTCACAGCAAAGAATTTTTTCCTAATATCTAATCTAAACCTACTCTCTTTCAGTTTGAGCCCGTCCAGCCTTGTCCTGTCACTACATGCTCTTGTAAATAATCTTGTCCCGTCTTTCCTCTAAGTTCCCGTCAGGTACTGGAAGGCCACAATGCGGTCACCCCAAAGCTCTGCTCTGCTCCAGGCTGAACAAACCAAACTCAACCTTTCCTCACAGGAGAGGTGCCCCATCCCTCCCATCACGTTGGGGGCCCTCTGGCCTCACTCCAGCAGGGCAGTGTATTTCCCAGAGCTGGGTGCAGCACTCCAGGTGGGTCTCACCAGAGCAGAGCGGCAGAATCCTGGCCCACAACCTGCTGGACACGCTGCTTTGGATGCAGCCCAGGACACAACTGGCCTTTGAGAGTTGCACCTTTGGCCTTACCCCAGCACTTCATTTTACTCTGAGATGACAAGAGATCAGAGATTTTGGAAATCTATAGAGAGGTTTAGAAATCTGTTCCGTGTGTTTTGAGTTTTATTGTAAAAAATGACACTGAAATAACTTTTATGCGCTTCATGGACATTTTGAACTAAAAAAAAAATCCTTAAAAAAGAAGTTTAGATGTTTTTAGATGTCTTGCAATACTTTCTTACACACTGAACAAATACAAAAATGTCAGTTTCTGTAGAGAAACTTATCAAACACTTTTGCTATGAAATGTAACTTCCAGCTACACAGATATGTTTCTACCACACTTCTACGTATCACCTGTCACTTTAAAAGGTTAGATCACCAAGGCCAACCAAATGCTATGTCTGTTTCCTAAACACACATTAATTTTTTTAAAGACTTAAAGATGATACCTGCTAGCAAAGATAAACTGTGGATAAATAAAAGAACTCATAGCACAGGAATCAAAGAGACTCTGTAACTTTATTAGTTTTCCTGCTATAGGCAATGGCTATCACGTCAGCAATTAACACAATGGCTGTTTGCTTTTCCAGTTGCTAGGCAGCATTAAAGTTTCACACCTATAAATCTGACAGGTTACCCCAGCATGTGAGATAGGGTCAGTTGCAGCCCCTTGTCCACATTTATAAAACACTGAACTTAACCCCCACAGCATCAGGACAGGGTGGCCCCAGGTGTGCTCACAGCCCAGGCCAGGTTCCATGCAGCCTCCCTCCCTCCCTGTAGAGTAGGATGGGCCCCTGTGGGAGCTCAGAGAGCTTTTGACACAAAGCAGCCCATGAGTAGTAGGGTGAGAACTGGTCTCTTATTCTCATCCAAGAAAACAAAAGTGAACTTCACACACATCACTTTTTAGTTTCACTTTTATTACAAGTTTCTTTAGAGGCTTAGCCTGCAGAGCTTTACTTTGAGATGAGGACATTTCCACATAAATCAGGGAAGAGCAAATTGGAGAGGGGTACAAGTAAGGGGGTCGGTTGACTCAGAACTGCAGGTGGGGATCATGACACTGGCATTACAGACATCCTACAGCCAAGGTTCCTTGAGCACAGCATGCAGCTGGATTGTACCTTCCCTACCACCTCACCATGACCTCTTCTTCTGTAACATACACCATAGGCAGCAGGTCATGGAATATAGGAAAGTCAAAGTATATTGCAGCCAGAGTATATTCAGATATAGAATATACTCTGCACATCAGAAGAGGATTGCAAAAGACAGTGCAAGCATATCATAGTTCCCAGCAGAGGAAGGACATTGATCTGCTGGAGTGAGTCCAGAGGAGGCCACCAGGCTGATTAGAGGAATAGAGCATCTCTCTTATGAGGAAAGACTGAGACAATTTGATTTTTTTCAGCCTAGAGAAGTGAAGGCTTCCTTGTGACCTAATTGCCCCTTCCAGTAGGTTTACATATCAGGAAAAAATTCTTTCCTGTGAGAGCTGGAGCAAGTTGGCCCAGGGATAATACGGATGCCCCATCCCTGGAAGTGTTCTAGGCCAGGTTGGATGAGTCTTTGAACAACTTGGTCTAGTGAAAGGTGTTCCTGCCCACAGTATGTGAGTTGGAACTAGGTGATCTTTAAAGTCCCTTTTCAACCAAGGCCATTCTATGATTCTGTGATTCTATGCATTCAGTAAAATAGCTAGGCTCATTATATAAAGCATTTTCTTCCCCTCACAAAAGTTTCCTTTTAGGTGTGTTTAAACATATACACAGCCCTTTGCCTAATTTTATTTTTACTTCTAGTTCACCAGCTTGTAAGTCTACCACTTCTCACAAGCTGGACCAGGCTTATGGTTTTCACAGTAAACTCTTAGTAGCTACCTCTGCTATGCTGGAGAGCTTCTTGCCTATTTGACGTGTTAAAGACAGTGTTGAATAGTTACAGCCTGTCCAGACAGGTATTTCTTGGAAAATACCACTTTTAAAAGTACACATGGCTACTCTACCCTCAGTTGCCATAAACAAGTACTCTCCAACTTTGCAGCTTATTGGGAGACGTGTCCAAATTATCCACATTCTTAAAGACGCCTTTGGCACTTCAGACTAAAAGAGTGAATGGAGCTGAGAAGACATCAGTAATCAAATGAATAGATGTAATGGAAAATATAATACAAGTTTCTATCCGAGTAATTCAAGGCAGCTTTCTGCAATATAACACTGATTATGTCAAAGTTGTGTTATTTTAGTTCTACTGATACCGACTTCTGCTTTTTGCATCTCCTGAAATGGTCTTCTTCATAAATTCTTTGGGATAAAGGACTAATCTTTAGTGTGAGGGGAATGATATCCAGCTAGAATTTGACAGAGCAAGTGCCATTCATGCTAAAAACAGATAAAAAACAGATTTGTGGTTTAGTAAGCCTGAAGCACCTAAAGGTCTCATTAAAATTCTCTTGAGGAGAAACTACTGCAGGTAACCCCTTGAAGTTTGAGGAGCTGAGAGATCAGCAAAAGTAGCAGCAGCATCTCTTCAAACACTGAAACAGCAGCACCAACAGGGTTTGTAGTTTCCTGGCAAAGCACCTCTGCCATTCAGGCTCTCAACAATTGCAAAAAATGAGGCTTCAGGCATTTAGACATTGTTCCCTTTTTTACTGATCATGTGGGACAACTGTTGGTTGACTTGAGAGGCAGCTCAGGCTGGACTGAAGCAGGAACTTCAATTAGGAGGAGTAAGCAAAGCACTGCTAGCAGAGCAGGTTGTTCTGGCTTGTTCTTGTAACATTTCATTATGTTGCTTCCTCTCAAAGTGATCCAGAGCCACTTCATGCCGAACAACTAATTACAGGTTTTTTCATAAGCCTGTCTGAACAAGACCTAAAATTTAACACTATATCTAGCACTTCTATCCTAGAAAAGCTGTATTTTATGAGATTATTTTGCTCCAGGGTATACAAAAATAAAGCATTGAATCAAGGTTACTGGTAATTCTTCACATTTTCAAAGTGCTGTACCAAATGTAGGTTATTATTCTTTCAAGACAATGTTAGGATCTGCCTCTATATTTTTTTCACATTCTGTAAAACAGACAAGAAGTTGGAAGGAGTTTTTCACTGTGTGCTTTTAATTTTGGATGCCAAATTTGTTTTACCAAGTGTCTCTTTTAAACTATATGCAGCTGCAGTCAGAGAGCAAAAAGAGCAGGCTGCTCTTCAAGGGAAGGCAAGCTG
This sequence comes from Poliocrania exsul, assembly GCA_035041345.1. Taxonomy (NCBI): domain Eukaryota; kingdom Metazoa; phylum Chordata; class Aves; order Passeriformes; family Thamnophilidae; genus Poliocrania; species Poliocrania exsul. The sequence continues at coordinate 111,586,375 of JAWWLZ010000082.1, forward strand.
GAAGCAAAGGCTGGCAGCAAGGCGGACAGGGGTACTGCCATGGACAAGGGGCACAGTCCCACAGTACCAGAATGAGGTCTGGTGACAGTTTTTCTGTATGACTGTAATCTGCCATGCCAGTAATGGAACAATACTGTCAGTATTTATTTAGTTCCAAATGTACTTGAAAAACCACATCTTCCTATTTTCGTTAGCTCTGCTTGCCATAAATTCTCCCTGTGTACTTCTGCTTCCTTCACTGTTGTCTTGGCTTAACCCCAGCTGGCCACATATGTACCACAAAGCTGCTTGCTCACATAGATCCTATCCTCAGTGAAATGGGGAGAAGAATTAAGAAAAAAGTGTAAAACCTGTCAATGGAGATAGAAATGGCTTCATAACTGAAATTAAAAATACATACATTAAAAAAATAATAAAAATAATAGTAGTAGTAATGGAAAGGGAGGGGGGAAAAAAAGAGAGAAATAAAAGCTGAGACCGACAAATGAAGCCTAATACAGTTGTTCACCACCCGCTGACTGATGCCCAGCCCTGCATTGAGTAGTGAGCAGCACCTCCCAGCCTCAACTCCCCCCAGTTTATATATTGAGGATAACTGTCTCTGCTATGGAATATCCCTTTGGCCAGTTCAGGTCAGCTGTCCTGACCCTGCTCCCTCCTGGCTTCTTGAGCACCTGCTCACTGGCAGAGCCTGGGAAACTGAAAAGTCCTTGACTTGCGGTAAACACTGCGTAGCAACAACTAAACCATCAGCGTGTTATCAACATTATTCTCACACTAAATAAAAAACCACAGCACTGTACCAGCTACTAATAAGAAAGTGAACTCTGTCCCAGTCAAAACCGGAATACATTGCTATCTTCAATTTCCCTTAATTTTTTTCTTGTCGAGGTTTTTTTAGGGTTTTTTTCCCCTTTTTCAAATACTGGACACAGCTGCATTCATTTCCCTGCTAAATCAGGCTGATATTTTAAAGCCAAGTTCCTTCCTTCCCTGTTGATGCTTTGTGGCATTTTACAAAGTAATCTTCAATAAGTATTCATTTTCAATTTAAGTCTTCCTGCAACTAAACAACCACTTCAAAAAACAGTATTTTTTTAAGGCACAAAGTATATATTACCATTCTGAACTGGAATACGCAAAGTAAATACCAGTCTCCAACAGCACAAGTGCTCCAGCATGTTTCAAGAGAGACTTCAAGAACTTCAATTGTCCTTCATGTAGCCTGGCAGTCCATAGCAAACACCAAGTACTATAGCATCTCTTGCTTCTTTCCCAGAGCACTGACTGATCCATAAGCAATCAGTATTTGTTTTTGTATGGTCAGTGACTCAAGAGCAGCTGATGCCATTTTGAAAGCATGCCACTCCTTCTGACCTCTTTATGCATCATTCCTAACTAGTGATTTTAACATTGTGTGGCTTCTCAGTATGTTTCAGTAATTCTGACTACACAGGTTTTGAATTCATAGGTGATTTTTGTTGTTTTCTGCCAAAGTTCCTTGTAGGAAGGGGATACTTAGTTTCAATTTTACATTTAGGTTATGGGATCAGTTCTTGGTCTTGGGTAGAAATATGTAAAGAGCATTTAAGCCTCAGATAAAATAAGTCAGAATGGACATACCCTCAAAAGTGGTTAAGGACAGAAGCTGTCATTGGAAAATAGGCAAGCCTGAATAATCCTAGAAAAAATACCTGCTGTGCATTTTCTTTTACAAGGCTCCATTTGTATAATGTACCAAGTGGACCTTCCCACACCACCACTTCTCAACACACAGATGATACTGAACACAACAAGGCCAATCAAGAAGACTACATGGAACAATGGTAATACTACATTTAAATACTACATTTATAGAAAGGAATTGCTGTATTAGTATTTCTGGATATTTAGTATTACTGAGAATAGGATTCCCATTTTTTAATGTCTATCAGCTTTGGGTTTTTATACTAAAGCACTTAAGTCATGTTCACAGAATCACAGAATGCTTTGGATTAGAAAGGACCTTAAAGAGCATCTAGTTCCAACTCCCCTGCCATGGGTAGGGACACCTTCAACTAGACCAGGTTGCCAAGAGCACCATCCAACCTGACCTTGAATGTTTCTAGGGATGGGACATCCACCATCTCTCTGGGCAACCTGTTCCAGTGTTTTACCACCCTCATTGTAAAAAGATTTTCTGATTTCTTAGAGCTTTAGTAAGGGCTGGAGTTAGGGAGCTGCTGGCAAGCAAATCTGTGTTAATCATAGGCCTGTATTCTTTTCTTCCCTTTTTAAAAATGGGGGATTTGCTTCCCCTTTTCCAGTGCTTAGGAGCTTCACTAGACTGCCATGACTTCTCAAATATGATGGAAAGTGGCTTAGCCACTTCTTATGCTACTTCCCTCAGGATTTGTGGGTACATCTTATCATGGACTTGTGCACCTTCAAGTTACTGAGATGGCTTTGAGCCTGATCTTCTCCTACAGAAGGCAGTTCTTCATTCTTCCAGTGCCTGCCTTTGCCTTCTGCAACTCAGGCGGTGTGGCTGGAGCAATTGCCAGTGAAAACTGAGGCAAAAAATGTCACTGAGTGCCTCAACAGTCTCCATATTCCAGGTAACTGGCTTTCCCATTTCCTTCTGGAGAGAACCAACATTTTCCCTAGTCTTTCTTTTATCCTGATGTACCTGCAGAAGTTTTTCTTGTTGTCCTTGAGATCTCTGGCTAGGTTTAATTCTATCAGGGCTTTAGTAGTCGTAACCTTATCCCTGGGTGCTGGGACAATATCTCAATATTCCTTCCAGGTTACTTGTCCTTGCTTCCACCCTCTGTAGGCTCCCATTTTCTGTTTGTTTTTATCCAGGAGCTCCTTGTTAATCAGTGTAGGTGTTCTTGTTCACATACACAATCATAAATTTTAAGTTTAAATTGTGCTAACAATAAAATTAATTATATAGGTACATACTTTAGCCTACATTGCTAGAAACCTGATAGTTTTTTGTTTTATTTGGTTTTGTTTTGGTTTTGTTTTGCTTTGGGTTTTATTACAGTTATGAAACAGGATATGCTGTCTTCATTTATGAAATAGCATTCTTAATATTTAAAGGTGTTTCTGTTCACAGGTAACATACTCTGATTCTTTCATGATTTCCATCAGCCACTTCCCTGCTTCTGTAACCATAAGAGTTTATAAAATAAGGGGTGCAGGAATACCTGTGAGGCTTCAGCTCTTCCCTTAGCCCTGGCAGTGAACATGCTTCTCACTGTAACCCCTGGAACAGTATGGGAATCCAGATGCAAATGGCAGTGCCATGCCAGGAGCAGGGGTTTTCACATCTCCAGTTGAAACCACAGGCCCCAAGCCAGCCAACATCACAGCAGCTGGCCTAGAAATGTACCTCATCAGGCATTCCAGAGAGCCAAACTTGAATGCTTCTAGACTATATCCACTCATTATATATTTAAATTTTCATGTGCAGTCTGTTTTTTAAAGGCTAGAAAAGTATGGTTATATTTAGTCTGCGTTGATAGTTTAGACATTTGGGGGGGTTTATGTTTTGTTAATAGGGACTAATTGCCTTTTTAAATAAGCATCAACATTTCCCTCACCTTCCCAATTCTAGCAGCACAAACTGGAAATTCAAGGTAGAGAAACACTTTGTTTAATATAATTTATTAATATATTTAATTCAGCTAAGAACCTTAAATCAAATAAATAAAACCCACTTTGTACTTGCATAAAGATGATTTTTCACTGAATATTAACATATTGAATTAATTTTTTGTCCTTTGTTCTTATGACTTAGAGCATTTTGCCCTTTTTCTTTCATTTTTATTTCTGAATGGAATAGGAAAAAACCTGACTTTTTTTTTTTTTTTTTTTTTTTTACAGCTCCCAGAGTGTCAATTCAAAGAATTAGTCATTGACCTCCATTAACAGAGTAAACTGAAATGCTGAACTAAGTACACTGAAATGATGATTCTTTGCATCTCCAGAAGAGGCTACACCTTTCAAACATTCCAAAGTACCTAGTTATATTATTTTAAAAGATAATATTGGTGTTGGCTAATTTAAACTAGGTTTTAAATCATTTTCAAGAAAAAATAAAAAAAGAAAACTGACTATTCTGAGTGCACTTGCATTCATTACTCCCTCGTAGGAGCTATTTTATATTCATTGATGATATCAGGCGTGGGTGCTGGTAGAATCCTCTTTCAGAGCTTTGAAGCTTTGGAATTTGCTTTTCACTTGTGCTTTCCAACACAGCAGCTGAGATGACTGCTGGTTTGATCACACCATTTATGTTTCCTATGCAGTTTAAAAGCATGTATCAATTGTTCAAGTCTGTGTAGACAGGAATTATTTGGAGAGCTGGAGATTGTGGTAGGATATTTTGAAGCTAAGCATATCCAAAGCTCTTAAATTAATGACTTTCAAAAAAGCATTTCTAAAATTATCACATTTTGTATATTTATACTCCAATGTATAGAGGACAGCCAAGCAGAAACCAATACATAAAAATCTCTACTAATTACAAATTACTCTCTTCTAATGAAATAAGCAAGTGAGAGGTAATAGGGATCAATACCTGCCTAATTATCTGAGCACAGTAAAGAAAGAAAAATACATGGTGTCTGGAGTGCCAGGTGATGTACATTTTCAGGCCAGCTCCTGTGATGCTGGCTGGCTTGTGGCCTGTGGTTTCAGCTAGAGATACCTCAAATCCCTGCTTCTGGCACAATATCCCTGTTTCCTTGAAGACTGGATTGAGGTTTTGCTTTTCTTTATTTTTTTTACACTGTGGGTACAAAATCAAGTTTGTGTATAAAGTTTGTCATTGTTCCTTATTTAACAGTGAAGAAATTAACTTCAGCAAGCAGTTTGTATGTTATTTCCCAAAATGCATAATCCCAGTCAATTAAAATGTACTGCTTTGAATCTATTTTCACTGAACCTTTCTGAGCAACATTAACTGTTCTTAATCCTTCTGTCTGTATTAACTGACTTGAACTGTTAGCATCATAAAGAAAAAGTGAGTTATAAACATCATGTCAGACTAAAGATGAAGCAGTTTTATCTATTTGCCCTTTTTGAACATTTCCCTAACATTACTACTTCCAGTCTTCTGAAGTTTCACTGTTATTTACATTTTTATAATACTAGCTTTAGTGGACCACAGTGTGCAATTCCAGGTTACCTGGACTTAAAAATTCTGTGTCTGTCCAGTAACTTTCTTAGCAGCAGACAATTTTCATATTATTAATAGTTTCAGCACGTTGTTATTAGTATCAGTGCTTAGTTCTAGGACTTTAGGAAAAAAAAGAGCAGCTGACCCCTGTCTTGATTGGCTATGGACTATATTTCAAAACTTCCAGTTCACAGGGTTTTTTTCATCTGCTTTTTTATGTAATACTGATTAGTTTTGTTACTGCCGTTTTTTTTAATCCTGAACTATGTTTTTATATAACTGGTGAATCTGGATAGGCTCTTTAGCAGTAGCTCTCTCTGGATTGTGGAGTCCAGGCTTTTAGTCTGCTTATTAAATCCTTTGAAAGATACTCAATTTTCATTTATATTTTTCTTTGTGTGTGTCTTTTCAGATTTACTTTTCTCATTACTTTGATTTCTGGAAAGGGAGGCAAAACGAATTGCCAAGTTTACATATGTCCCCTGATCTTAGCAAAATATACCTGTTCTGAATGTGAGACAAAAGGTATTGATGGTCATCAAAGAGTCACAAAACCCAGCTGAAGAATCAATTGATCTAGATTTATCTTCAGAAGAAATTGTTGATTTTTTTCCCTAAGTTATGAGGTTATTTTTTTAAAGACAGCTGGAGAAACCGTCAGAAAGAATTTTGTTTAATATTACTCTAAGCACTAATTCAACCTATGAGTTTGTTTGGGGTACAGAAGATGAGAAAACCCTGGTCTTTCCCAAATGCTTCTTAAAATATGAATGTGGTTAAGCTTGGTTTTCATTATGCTCTCCAGAGCTACATAGAAATTCAAGGATTTCCTGTAACTGTCTGTAATTCAGCAATTCTCCAGAATACCATCTCCAAAAGCCTATTCTTTTTTCCATGCACCCTTAAGATCATTGTGCCTCTTAAATTTTTTTTGTGAACTATATTCTAACATGAATCAGGATGTTTAGGAATTTTTCTGCACTCAGCTAGTTTTAGAATCAACACACACTGCTAATGCTCTATATGGGATTTCAAATCATAGAGGCAGAGTGGAACTTGCTTTACGCAACTGCGTGAAACATCGTATGGCTCAGGCAAGGCTGCAAAGCCAGTGAAGAAGAAATTTGTGATAGTCTAACCAAGCCTGAGCTCTGTTTATTGCAGTTATGGCACCAGCAGTGCAGCAACCAATTTACAACTAACAGAGTCAAACACTTGGCAAGATGTTTTATGGTAACTTTCTCTCTAATTATAGGATTACATTTCTCAAAATCAATGATAAAAATAATCTCAAATTTCAGATAAAGATTTGCTAGAGTACTGCACAGGTATACTCTGAAAAAAAAAACCCCAAACATATCCACATTGATATGGGAAGAAGCAATAAAATAGAGGCATTAAAAAAAATCAAAGTGCTAAAGAGCACATGAAAACTCATGTTTTTATGTAAGGAATAGCTCAGCAGTGTTGTTAGGAAAAAAAAAAAAGAAAGATTAAGAAGAAGAAAGTGATGAGTGAAAGCAAGCAAGATCCAAAAGTGGAATTAGATTCAGAAATGTTACTCTCTTCAGTGTTTGGTGACCAGAGCAAGCCCTAGAAAACCTCAGAAGACCACTTTATGATTTCAGTTCAGCTATGTTTGTGCAGTACCTCTGAATCCTCAGGTAAGCCACACAAGAATTTCACACCAAATTTCATATGGTCTTCTGTAACTACCCTGCTGTAGTGATTTGTTCCTGAAGACAATTTTTCATATTTCACTGAAGCTGTAGACTTTTGATTTAATATGTAGTAGAAAAAAAAAAATCCCGCTTCTTTTACAAGCTCAAAGGAAATCTAGAAGCGGTTTATTCCCTACAGTATTTTGCAGTACTGAAACCTCAACACTAGAGGTCATTGGTAGTCTTTACATTTTTAATCTGTCTCGGCAAGTGTTGGAGGTCTCAGAGTGTAATGATAGGAATTGCTTTTTAAAATTCTTTAATCATACACGGTGTGGATTATGCCTGATTTCCACAAATTTTTGCACTTCCTTTTAGATTTTTTTTTTTACTAAATATTTTTTAAATAGTTCTTTTATTATTTTTTTTATTTTTTTAGACTTTTTTTAAGAGTAGGACAGCAATCCTGGAACAGAAAAAAGAATATATACAAGAAAAACAACACAATGGTCTAGCAACCTGTATGTGATTCCTATGTAATTTCTTTCTTCTCTCTGATTGGTTCTAAGGTATTTTTCCAATCTCTCATTTAGCAAGGATTTGCCTTTTGATATATTTTATTAAAAGCCAATATTAGGTATATCTTCTGAATTCCAATGCAAAACATAGTATGCGGAATCCTTTGTGAGGTTAAGAGGGTTTTCAGAAGGTTAGCTATCTTTGTTCTGTTTCTTTTAGAGTCAAATGATTGTGAAGTTGTCTGAAAGTCTCTTAATATTTCCAAAAGTTAAATTCTTGAATATTTCTAATGTTTAACAAACAGCAAGCAGAAATTTAGAGGTCCAGTGTAGCAAACATCAAAAGTTTAAGTACTGATACTGAGATGTTATACTAGATACATATAAATAATTTCACAAAAGATTGAAGGTGCTTGAGCTGCTTAATGGGTTCCAAGATATGTTCTGATTAAAGTAAGTGACTGTGTTTAAAAATCAAAGAGAACCATAACAAAAAAATTATAACTATTTTTGTTTTCTGAAAACAGCAGTTTAGGTGGGACAGTCATCTCTGGTGTTGTATTTTCTACTGAATTCCAAAGTTGCTATTAGATTTTTTTTTCAGCAAGGAAATGACAGTTCAAGTTTATAGAATAAATTGTGTTTTTTACAGAAAATGAGTAAAAATACTTTCATAACCTTAAGCTACAGTAATTTTGTTAGTAACTAGATGAAGCAATAGAAGGAAAAATAAATAATGCACAAATTTCACTAGATTCCAATTGTCATGGAATTTGCCATATAGACCTCTCTGAGGGCACACTGAGTCTTAAAAATCACCTTCCATTCATCTGATTCTAACACTAAGCAGGATTCCATAATCAGACATCACCACTCATTACAGTAAGCCAACTGAAAGACGATGACAATGTGGGGTTTTTTGCCCATTGAAAGCTGGTAAATGTCGTTGCTCACCTCTATGTGTAGTAAATACAGGAAGAAAAGTGTTAATAAAAGTAATGTTAAACAGACTGAAACCTTTATTCTCCTTACCTTTTTAAGTTCACTATCTACCTTAATCACAAATGTTGAGTTTAGTTTAGTCTTCCACGAACTGCCAAATAAATATTTTTAAATGGAATTTTTATGAGGCCTTTATTATTTCTTTAATCTTAAATTGTATGGACACCAATCCAGCTTCCTTCAGCTGAACTTGTGAAAATATTGCTACTATGTTGCAAGGATAAGCAGATAAATATGGATCTGTTCCTTTTGATACTTTAATATAAGTGCAACATTTATCTGTTCAATTATTATTATTCAAAGAATAATTGATGGGGTTTGTTATTTTGTGTTTTGTTTTTTGTGTGTTGTTTTTTTAAAGCCAACTTTTTAAACATCTTTTTTTAAAATCACACTTTTATTAATTTTTTTAATGTTATTAAATTGCCCATATGTTATTTTAGGTTATTTAGCTTCACTATACCACCTTTTGCCCTTGGAGTAACATTTACAAAGTAAACAGGAAATGTACATTTGACACCAACCTTCCACTCAAGAACAGATATTAATGCCCTCCATTAAGTTTGTCATTTTAAGTGTCTGGGGCCATCGTTCCTTGAGGCTAATTTCACCAGAGCTAAAGAGATTAACAACATCTCAGGTTATTTATGCTTATCTTTTGTTCTGTTTCCTTTCACATACATTAACATATTCCTCACTTTGCTCAGAATAACTTGTGCAGTATTTGAATCTTGTGAAATGAAAACTGGCTTTGATCATGTGGCTGTGGCAAGTACATGCAGGTAAAAACAACAATTTAATATGGTCTTTTCTTCTGAAAACTTAACAAATATTTCCTTGAAACGGTGATCAGATATTGTCAGTGCCATATTACTAATTAAAATTATAAACGTGGCTGTTTATGAAGGGTAAGGCTTAAACATACAAGTTATCAATATGGCTCTGTTCTTCACTGCACAAGCTGAAACAATGCTCACTGAAATACCTTACAAGTGCCCTAAGAGAGCATGACTCAAGCCTGCTTTCTTGCTATTTTATGTAGGAAAGATGAACTCTTCTTGGGAATGTATGAAATATATTTAATGCATGCTCTTGTTTTGACAATTTTTTAGTTGTTTTTGTTTATTTGGGATTTTTTAGCGATATATTCTAATGTTTTTCTTCACTAAATATATTTGCTTATTGTTTCTGATTAAGTATGTACTGAGATACTTGGACTGTGCTTTCTTCTAGCTCACAAATCCCTTAAAGCCCTGACACAACTGAGACCTAAAGTCATTGTAACTTCCACTGTCTTCTGAAATGGTATTTTCCTCTCCGTTTCATATTTCCTTGCTAGCTATGCATGTTCAGCAGCATAGACTTTTTCAACGTTGAGTAACTATATGGACAGAAATAAACCTTGAATATCCAACTTTAGTAATTACTTTCTGACTAAAAGTTTTTAAATGAAGTTGGGAAAAATTAGTATTTCATTCTTCTGTGTCACTAAACACTTGCAGAAAGTATTTTTGGACACTAGATGACACTGAAAGATAGTAATTGCAAACAAGATTTTGACAACTGATAGTTGGAAACACTTATTCTGTGAGGTTATGTGTTATGATCACTGACACACCACTAATGTTATTTCTGGAGTTAGATATTTTGTATGTAAAAGAGAGTATAACTTTTGTGTTAATGCCCCTATTTTATTTATTTTCTTAAAAAGTTGTGGCTTGTTTAATTTAAAGATAAATGGGATTACTGGTTTTGTGACAGAGCTGAGAGCCAAACTTACACAATAGAATGACAACGGGATCACTGCACAAGAAGGACAGAGCCCATGCTGCACTTTCATTTCATAATAGACTTGAGAAAAGAGGTTGATAACAGAAAAAAATAAGAGTAACTGTATTGATGATAAAAAAAAATCTTTTTTATTTCTAACTACCATATCTTGATAAGGCCAGAGGTTTTTTTCTTACACTCAGTAGCTATTTCTGAAAATCACAGCTTCGTGGTAGAGTGAGCTTGTGCTTTGGCTCACAGTCATTTTAAAACTAGACATCCATCTCTGGCAAATGATCCAGTATCTGAAATCTTAAATGTTGAATGTCTACATCAACTCCTGGTAAGGTACTATTCAGTCATTTCCAGTTTTCTTTTTCCTGCATCCAGCTCACAGCCAGACCTAACAGAGTTAGATAAAAGTAAAATGTATTCAAGTTAAAAGTCTGGTTTTGAATTATTTATTAGGTAAAAAAAAAAATGTTCTGCTGTGTATGTAAGGAAAGAAAACAAAACTTTACATGACTGATGGTCATCATTAAGGACTTTGAAAACTAGATAAAACACATATTTTATCTATGAATTTACATGTTGGAAAGCTCTGCAGTCTGAAGAAGCATTCATCTGAAATTTTCTTGCCTTGAGCAATTACCATGCCTGCTATTAACAGATGAATAGAAGTATCCCTTTTTATAAGCACCTTTGGAAGCAGCAAAATAGAGCTTAGATTTCTTCAGTGAGTCTAAATTAACCTATGAATGAAAGTACCTGTTTTTTTTTAACATCCCACGTGATTTAAATGCTTTCAGGCTATTGGAGTAGTATATTGAGTACAATAGAGCAGTATGAATTGTCTTGATAGTACAAAGAACTCATCATATCTGGGAAGCAAAGCCTACTATAGCACAACAAATACTCCCCAAAGGATGGGGCAATTGCTTCATTGCTATTACACCAGGTATGGTTAATGATAAACTCTGATGAAAATGCTGATTTATAAATGCAGCTAGAAGGAAAACTGAAGAGAGGACTGATCATTTTCTATCAAGGAAACTTCAAGGAAGAATGAAACCTGCTAAACCAAACTAGCGTTCTTCCACATTTCTCTGTCTGAAAAGTAAGTGAACCTCAACAAATACAAAGATATCTTTCCAAGACACACACAATTTTGCAAGCCAGTGAGGAGTCCTTACAGAAGCCCTCCTAAGGAGTATCAAAAGAATGGCTGTCTTCAGAGGTAACCTTGCACCAAATTGTGGAATGCAATGATGTTTACACAGCAGATTTGTACGTGTTCCAGAGAAGGTTCAACCCAGCAACACCGTCTGCAGGACCTCAGCATCTACAAGCAGCAGGTAGGTAGGCTGAGAAAAATCAGTCCCAAAATATGGGCAGTAGTAAGAAGAGAACACTGCTTTAGAAATAGAATTGCTATTGTACATCCAAAGTAAACAAGTATTTTCTTTAAGCTGTTTGACAATCCTCATTCCTCAGTTGCTTTCCTAGGACCTCAGAAAAAAATAACTCTTTTCAGTTTAGAACTCAATTTTAGATTAAAGGTCTCAGCCTGAAGAATGAACATGTTACTGGTGTGTGACATGGTGAAGCATTTAAGCCTGCTCTCATGGCAGCAAGGGTACCTGAGGCTGAAATGATGCTGCTCCAGGGCTACAGACAGCCACAGCCACTGACTGAATAGCAGATAATTTGTGTGAGGGATTTTTGCTTGGGAAAAAAACCTTTTGCTCATTTTTTTTTTATCACAGACTTAAAAAAAAGATAAAACTGTTCAACAGAGTCATGCTTTGGGCCAGGATGAGTTCCTGGGAAATGAAAATACAGTCCATCGGGCTTGTGTCATCATTTGGTAAAGATTCAAATGAAGATATTCCTGTCATAATGTTGTTGTAAGTTTGGAAACAAGTTAGATACGGAAAAGGAAATGTTTCATAGACAATGTATGAAATGATCCTAAACTCAAAACTTTTTAATGCACATTTTAAAAGGATAAAGTATTTGATGACAGAATAGGAAACATGATATTTCATGGATATACAACATTTCATTTCTATAGTTTTGTGCTTAAATAGCAGAGTTTTCTGAACTCTGATGTGTGACACAGTAATACCGTCTCCTGAGGAATTTTTTATAAGCATGTATTTTCAGAGAGATTTTCAGAGTCTGATTTGTAAAACTGCTACTGCTATTACTGTTGTAGAAATGACTAGGAAAAGCATAATTTGTTCCTTCATTTTGGGTGTTGGAAATTATTGTGGGTGTTTCTCTCCAGACTCTTCTCCCTATGCCATTTCTATGAAAAGAAAACTGAAAGTTTCTAACCTACAGGGAACCTAAAAAAAGCAAATTTTGTGCAGTCAAAGTATTTTGTTCTTCTTTTGATCTATGCATATTTCTGTTAGCTGCATATGTTTTCTTTTAGACATTTCTAATGTTCCAGCTGAGACAGAATTCTCTCTAGTGATAGGGAGAACTATCATCAAGAAATTAGCCTAAACTGTTGTGGGTATTGTGCTAATTTACAAAATATAAATACTGGAAATTAGCTAGCATAGCAATGATAGCTTTGTAAACATTTTGACTAAGGAGAAAAACCTGCTTATTTCACTTCTCTTGTGTTACCAGTCTTTGCCCTTGCTGCTGTCAGAGGCAGGTGTGCTTGAATATCAGAAGTAATATAGGATCTGGACCAAGCAGTACTGCTGCAGTAAGCCTATGAAACAAAATTATGACTTCACATATATTTCGGGCTTTGAACCCCTGGACTAGATTTCAATTCTAAGGTGGCACATGTGCCAAGAACTTGCTTTAAGTATTCATAGATAAATAAATATTAATACTTTCCTTTCTACAAACTCCTTAAATGTGTAACAGTATTGTGAAATACAAGATTACCAGCTTTGGACAATTTTGTGCGGCAGGAGCCAATTTTTAGTTTGAAATTCAAATTACAGTGTATAGCTATGCATTGGATAGTGTATAGCTATGTATTGGATACAAGCTTTGCGAGGCCATTTGTAACTAGTAAGACATGCATACCCACAACAGTTTTCTTTGTGTAATTTATTCCTCAACAGTTATTTCTAACCACACATTAATAGAAAAGCTGATCCAACTAAGCCCTTCTTCATTAAAGTATTCCAAAAAATTCCTGCCATTCATATAATAGCCCTAAAAATAATTTTTCATTTTATAGTAAATAATATATGATATGGATAATATACATTTGACAAAACATACAGAGCTATAAATGCTGGATTTAATCAGTGTAATCTAAAACCTGAATGTACAGTCTAAACTGAATGATCTGTAGATGATTGTATTGTCTCCTGATCTGATCCAACTGATGACAAAAATGTCAGCTGTCTTTCAGAGCTCTAAAGGATTCCATTGATTTGTACCAAGTTCAGATAAATAAAGTACACTTTATGGGCAATGGAGAAAAACCCTAAGAATTTACACACATATGTACACACCTTATGCAAGCCCCCAATTTTTATTAGTTCTTTATCTCTTATCAGTAAAAATTCAATGGTTTTCATATTATAGAATCGTCACCAAAAGTACATCAGGCTCTTAGAGCTGATATATGACTGAATCTTCTTGAAACACTGGGTTGCATTCCTTAGTACAATTAGTGGGGAGTAACCACTCATTTCAATAGGTTAAGATTACATCTTATGAATACCTAGATCCATAAATGATTGTATAATACAGTAAAATAGTACCCGCATCACAGTTTTAAAAAGGTAGAAAATACACAAACCCCTTACAGAATAATTGGAAGCATAGTACATGGATTGCTGAAAGAGATGATGTAGCTATTCAGGGAAGTATCACTAATGAACTAAGTTTCAGCTGCGCAATGGATGCATTTATCTGATTAAGCATCACTGCAAAAATGTGTCACTGGACAATGAGTGGCAAAGAGTAAATAGATTGTGGTAGATGTTGGCTTAGCTGAAGGCAAAGTTTCATCTATTTTCAACAGTTGTTAAGAGGCATTTATTGCTTTCATTTACCTTATGAAAGGGTGACTAAATGTAGTCACTTATTACTTTCTTGGAAAAGAGCAGAGATCCTCTCTTCTTAACATGAGCTTAGAATCACAGAATAATTTAAGTTGGAAGGGATTTCTGGCATCCAGTCCACTCCTAACTCCCCAGCCTAACTAGCAGGACCAACCAACCTTGTTCAATCATCTTTTAAATATCTGCAAGATTGGGGATTTCACAATATCTTTGAGTAGCATAGTCCAGTGCTTAACGACTCCCTTCTTTCTTTTTTTTTTTTGTTTTTTTTGTTTTTTTTTTGTTTTTTTTTGTTTTTTTTTTTATAGCTTTAAGAATTTTGCCTACTACAGCTTGTGGCTGTTGCCTTTCATTCTGTACACTTTGTAGAGGAAGTGGAATGAGAATCTTCTATAGCCAGCATTTACAAAACACTAGGTACTCTCCCTCACCTTTAGTCTTCTCTTCTCCAGTCTGAAATAAGCCACCTTTTTAGTGTCTCATGTTATGCTACAGCACTATGTTAGAACCTTTCTGCTGGACTTTGATTTCTCAGTCTCTTTTGTACTGAGGAGAGAGGGTACACAAAAGAGGATATAGTAGGTCATACCTACCCTTGCAAATGCTTACTAGAAAGGAATAATCACTTTCCTTGACTTCTCCATACACTTTTGCTAATTCCATATCTCACTGCAGGGGCACAATGCAGCCTCACCTAAATTCTTCTTACCATCAACCCAGGCTGTTTTCTGCAGGGTTAATCCCTAGTCAGCCAGAGTAAAACCTCTATTGCTGGATAGAATTATTTTGTTCCAGGCATTGGTCTTCCCCTTTATCTTTGCTAAACTTCCTGAGGTTTCTCCCAGGAAACCAGTTCCTCATGCCTATCAAAGCCCCTCTGACAGGTAGTCCTTTCTGCCAGTATATTGATCACTCCCTTCAATTTGGTGCCAGTCACAAGCTTGCTGAGGGTGCACAGTGTGCATCCCATTCAGGTCACAAATGGAGATGTTAAACACTATCTGCTCTAGAATCAATTATTGGGCACAGTGCTTGGCACTAGCCACGATCAGGCTGCAAGTCATGGATTCTGCATTGAGGCTGAATGCCCAATCAGTTTTTCTTTCAGGGTGCTGTGGCAGGAGATGTTGAAGGCCTGACTAAAGTCAAGGTTAAAATATTGTTTTTTCCAGTGTTCACAGAACCAGTTAGTTCCTCATGGAAGGGAAGAAAGTTGGCTAGCTGCTTTGGTAAAGCCCCTCTGGCTGTTCCTGATCATCTGCTTCCCCAACATATGCTGGGAAATGCTTTTCAGGCAGTTTTGCTCAAAATCAGTCCCAGAAGAATAGTTAGGGCTGCCCAGCCTACATCCTCCACCTTCCCCTTTTTGAAGGCTGGCACAAAACTAATCTTTCTGCTTTCTTGTAATCTGTTTCCTGATTCACTTTCAAAACAGGCTAATACTCTATGGCCATTTTGCTGCTTCTGTGGTATTTGCCGTCTGAAATTGAATATTCTTTCACTACTGTGTGACCTGCATAAAACTTCTTGATAAAAACATTGACAAATTAAGAAAAAGACAATGTCAAGCCCTCAGGTGTTCTCAAAGAAAGGTTTTAATTGTTATGTTTATGTCTATAATGACAAGAGTTTTAAAGAGCTACTACGCTGAATGATCCAATAAACCCCTCCTAAGTACAAAAATAGCTTAGAGGACATGTCATGAATTGAATCAAAGAATAACACTTTGCTTTATTACACAGCAGTAATAAAGCACAGTATTTAATCAAGAAATAAGATAATAAAAAATGTTACATTTGTTTAAGTAAATTAGCTATAATGAAGATTCAAAAGTACTACCTCATTCTCTACTGAGAGTATCAAATAATTTTCTGGTTGATGAAAGAGCAGAGAATTTGGCAAGAGCAAATCAGAATTTTGTCCAAATTATATATAAAAATTCTCTCATTTTAATTTCAATATTGAGAAATTATGAAGATAAATGAAAGTAGAGACTTTGGTTACAGAACATGTATATTGTGTTAGCCTCATTTCATAAATACAACTTATTTCTCATAAGGATAGAAACTGCACAATTAAAATGAAAACTTATGGCTTTAGAGTTACAGCTGAACACACTTCTAACCACTTGCTTCATAGTTTAACAAATGTGTTAATGCAGACTTCAGGAGCTATGGATTGTCTTGTAAAACCTTTATTTGAACCACAACAGCTGCTTGTGGCTTAGCTTGTAAAGCCACAATTTGTACTAAGTAAGCAGCTCAGCAATGAGGCTTTGCCATCAGTTGGGTTGATACGGCAATAACAAGTGGTTGTGAACCTGAATAACCTTCCATTCAAATAACAGCACTTTGGAACAGTGCCAGCAAGAAAAAGCTGCTTTTCTGCAGAAGATGAGATCATGGTAATGGAAAACCAAAAAAGGTGCATGTATGAAGAAAAGGCATTTCAATGATAAGATACATAGTTTTGACTTGAAAAAATGTGTAAAAGTTGAAAAATTTGTTTGAATTATTGAAACACCTAAAATTTTGGTGAAGAGGCAGCAGTAGTTTTGGTGCTGGAGGAACTGTCTTATCAACCCCCTTCTAGTGGTATCAGGCCAGTAGAGTCACTAAAGCCCATAGCTAACTCTTTCCAAATTGCTGCCTCTGTGGAAGCACCTAAAGGTAGCCTGCAAATTCAAAAGCAGTCCCATCAGAGGAATTAAAAAATTATAGTATAACCGTGACAACTGGTTATCTTCACTTTTTCACTTCAATTAAAAAAATATTTAAAAGTATGGTTTTCCTCCCCTCAAGAAATTCATCCTGGCACTAGTAAAGGTGAATGAAGCTCAACTCAGTGGAAAATAACTTCTTAGTATGGAAAGTCATGGTCAAGTTGATTTGGAGATGTCAAAATAGAAAACATTTCAGAAACAGTTGTCTAAAATGGTTTTGTCTTCCTATGTACATAGTTTTGGATAAATGGATTGAATATAGACACAGAAAAATTATTAAAAGTGGAAAACTAATTTTCAAAAACTCTTTGATTATTTTGACTAAGAGTTAAAATTATTTGCATAGCTTCTTGTTCCAGTGTCCTTAAGGGGTTTATTAAAGGATATACTTAGACATATTTATTTACAGATAATAAACAAAACTGAAAACTGTATTTATACTCCTTCAAATTCAAGCATTAAAAAATGCTCTGAAACAGTATTTAAAACTTTTTAAAAAAAAATGAAGCAAAACAAAAGAAAAACACCTAAAATTGGACAACATTTATGAGAAATAAGGGAAATACATGGTACTAACATAGGATTTGCAGAAAGGAGCACAGACAGGCAAGACAAATGAGGAAGAAGGAGAGGAGTGTTACTCTGTTCAACTATAGCTGAAATATAAACTGAGTATGTAGAACTTTCACAAATCATCACTGAATACAAATTTATGGTTACATATGTTTTGTGTGAGCAAACCAGACCTCTTTCCCTCAAAACTAATTGGTCAATCAAAACCAATTCAAAATCTGTGCTCCTACTTCAGCATACATTTGATCTAAAAGAGTCAAAAACCTGGCCATTTACCTAAGTTTAAATTTTGCAACAGAAAGTCAGTTGAATGACGTTTTGAGTTACAAAAGACTACTAAAATGAAAATTTTATCTTATGCATTTACAACTAGTAAGTAGAACAAAGTGGAAGTATTTAAAGATTTCTTTGAGTAACACATTTACAGTATTTACAGTATTTAATAAGAAATATGTCTTCATAACAAAAAGATAATATATATCATTTTAGTAAGGCATTCATATGCTTTCCCTGGTGAATATGTCCAGTGAACGTTTCATATCAGCTTGAGAGGACCTTAGAACTGCAAGTTAGTTTGAGCAGAAAGAAATTCATTTTTCTTCTTACTGTTTGGTGCCAGTAGATTGTTGCTCTTCTGACATATGCAGTCTTCAAGACAATTAAATAATCATACCAAACAGGGAAAGAAATTAAACTTGCAGAAAAGCTGAGGAGGCTAAATCAATGAAAAACTACATCTTTAAGCAAGAGAAAAAAGTGTTGTTAAGATCTACTCATAAGATAAGTAAATTGTTCTGAAAAGTCAAGATGATTCAATATCTACAACCACAATTTTGCATAGAAATATGGTCAGGAGTGAAGACAGCATGAACCAATATTAATATCAATTTTATAACATATATGTATTTAAGAAATTCATAGTTTCCATTGTTCAGTAACAGATCTATCCATGAAGTCTGGAAAGCAATGGAGTGAGTGAATAGGAGGAACATGAGAATTTTTTGATAATTTTGTTGAATGCTTTATGTGCATGTGGTTTCCAAATATTTGAAATGGAGATGCAGAACTGTGAGAGTATCCTATTAGCTGGCTGCTTCTGCTAGGATGATAAGTGATGAAGGAATGTGAAAGAACTTTAACATCTTTACATTTCAGAATTGTTGTTTCATTAAAATTAATTCACAGTTCAGAGCTCTCAAAGGATAATTTCAGAAAGGGAAACGAGACTCACAAACACTTGTACCCAGCTCTTCACAACAAAGGAACATTATGAGTTTATACTTATATTTCTTTGAACTGCCACGTCAGCTATTGCTCCAGTTTGTTGCTTTGGTTGCACCACTACAACTATTCATGGAGCTATGTGATAGACAAGGAACAGCAACCAGATAAAAATAGCCTTTTTCCACTACTGGTTTAATTTTCAGCCATGAATTTTCCCTCCCAGTTGATCACAATATATTAATAAGACTGGAACAGGAGCAGAGATCAGGGCTAGAAGCAACTTATTCTTTTATTGTAAGAAATAACTTATGCTGATGACTGTACTTGGACATTTTGCACCATTTGGCATCTGGAATGTACAAGGGATGGAGATTCCTGTTTGAAACACAACTCCAATTCTTCTTCTTGGGAACCTAATTACAATTTTTTCAGGTTGCTAATTTTCTCCACTAGTATTTTTCACTGCTGGAACTCTTGTTTTGCAACTTGAACAAATTGTTTACCCCCTCAGAACATGAACAGGGACAATCGCAGAAAAGACAATAACTGGGTTTGGAGGGGACTGAAAAAGAGAAATTCCATTCTTCAGAAAATTATGAAATTAATTATTTTTCCTTTTATTTCACATCAAATCCTCTCCTAGATCAGTCTGAGGGAAAGGTCATAGTACACTGAGGAGCTGTGTTAGATACTTGGCAAGTTGATCTCTTGGGAGACTGAAAGTGTTAATGAACAACAATTTTCATGAAATACAGCAAGTGACCTGGATATATTGATTAGTATTGATAAAATATAAAATTCAGACTACAATATCAGTCACTAAAATGCAATATTTATGTAATTTCTTCTGAGAAATGTCACTGAAATACTTCTTTTCCCATTTTTTTAAATGAAACTTTATTTTTATTATTAAGGAAGAGGAGAGGCTATTAAAAGAAGAAATTAGCAGAGATATTACAGTAGAGACATGAAATTTTCTCTCTTCTTCTTAGACTAATAAAGAGCAATACATTAGGGCTTTTTTTGAAGCCTTTCAAAAAGTATAAATAAAATGTTCACAGATAGGGTCTTCCATCTGCTTTATCTATCTAAAGCATTGCTAAGGTGTTTTTGAGTTTGAACTACTTTTCTTATAAATTCTAGGAGAAAGCAACATAATGTCTCATCTGACCCAAAAATCATTCAACATTTTAAGTATTTTCCCTATTATCATTTGGCAAAGAGCAAAGCAAAGACCCAGATAGCACTGAAGACAAAACATACTCTCTACTTTGGCATCCAACAGTCCTGTAAAAGCTAAATGTGCTTGCAGACAGGTTAAGTGCTCTTACTACTTGCTTGAGGACCCAAAACTGGTATTTGAAGAAAGATGTTAGAAAATGAAAAATTAATCAGCATTCATTAGTTTTCCTTATAGCTGTCTATGTTAGTAGAAACTGTAATATCCTATGGCAGACACCCGTGCTAAATATTTTGTTTTGCAGTATGGGTAGTGCCTTTAGTCCTTTTCATTAACTGTGCTATTCTCTAAGAGGGACTGAACCAAGGCTTGCAGTGGATAGCGTTTTGCCAGTCTCAGAGAGATTATAGTTTGGTTCACACAGAGGGTGTGTCTGGATAAACACATCCACACACTGATATATATGGTTGACTGATCTCATAAACACAGACAGGCTGGCTGAATTGTATTATATGATCATAGCTATAATAAGCTTACATTAATATCAACATTACCTTTCCTTCTTATGTGCAGTCCACAGAAAGAAATTATTATTGACATTTGGAAAATTATGGATTGAGCACTGGTAAAGCTAAGCTTGAAACTGTAGCAGATTCTTTAGGGTCTAGAAAACAAGTCTTATGAAGGTGGCTCAGGGAACTGAAATTGTTTAGTCCAGAGGAGCAAAGGTTTAGGAGGGACCTCTTTGCTCTCAGTAGTTATAACAACCTGAAAGGAGGTTGTACTGAGGTGAGAGCTGGTCTCTTCAGCCATGTCTCAAGCGCAAGAATGAGAGGAAATGGCCTCAAGTTGTGCCAGGGGAGGTTCAGATTACATATTAGAAAAAAAACTCACAGAAAGTCATCAGGCATTGCAATAAGCTGTCCAGGGAGGTGGTGGAGTCACTATCTCTGGAAATGTTCAAGAGAAATCTGGCTATATTGCCTTGATTAAAATGTTCTTGCTGATTTAACTTAGTTGGAATAGCTCTGTAAAATAATATAAAAACTGTTACCTTCAAAGATGGGTGTCTGCATGCTGGAACAAAGAAATAAGATGAACATTACACCATATTGTTTAATCAAGTGTGGGTAGAGAGATAAATTATATTCACTGAATCAAGTCTGGATTATTGTAGTCTTTGCTTCCCTGTAATTGTTTTATGTCACTGAAAATTGTGGGGATGCAATCAATCATATCTATTTGGTTTTTTCCTAAGCAAGCAGCAGATTAGCAGTGTTATTATAATTTGTATACAGGTGGCTTGATTCTTTAGTTCTCCCTCTTAAATATATTTTGCATTTCTAATAAATTATTTACATTGTCCTGTGTATGTTCATGCTAAAATTAATAAGAACTTGTTAAACAATTATGCCAATGTACAAATGTTGACAAGCTACTGCTGGATCTGAAAGCCAAAACCTGCTTTCTAATATGGCCAGTAAAAAGATGACTAATTTTAAATTTAGAAAGATAGGACACAACTCAAGGTGAATTAATTTTTTTTAAAAAATTACCATGCAAGTGTACATATATACAAGACTGGGGAGGAGAAAAATAAAAATATTTAAATGTGACTGATAAAGGGGAGTTATTTAAAAATACTATAATATTTTCCAGAGAAGGAAAGCTCTTTTAATTCAAACTCTGTACTTGTTGAAGTGAAAACTGTCAGAAAACGAAACTGAAATGCATATCACATGGGAAATAAAGGCAAGAAATTCAAACTGATAACAATGAAATGCAAATAAATTTGGCAGTTACGAAGAGGAATACGTGAAAATTATGCCCAGGAAAGTTAAGTTAAGGCATTTTTCAATATTTTAAAAACACTAGAGTCCAACTGTAGTACAAATTGAATACAGCTTCCAGCATCATAAATACATCTGAAGCAGGAGCTTTACACAGGGCTATTGTAGTAGCTTTTAAATGTACTTGAGAAAGCAGGTGAAGGCACAATTGTACCTTCGGGTACTCTTGAGAACTTTTCTTGTAATGCTTTTGTCTATAAAAGCTCCCGCTAGCATGACTTTAGGGATTTTAATATGGCTAGGAATAGGATTACTTGATTATGCTAGAGAAATCAGGATCTATTTTACCCCTAGAGACCTTTTTGAAAGGTAAAACTGAATATTTTTAAAAAAACAAAGTTGCAATAGTGCAATAAAAGTGCAATAAAAATTCCCAATGCTATTAAAATTCCACTTAACCAGAACCTCTCTCAGCCTATTCCTTTCTAAAGTAAACTCTTCTTCTTCTTCAGCTTAACCAGATGCTGTCCTATTGTGTAAAGATCCTTGTTGTTAAAGGCTGAAATGGTTGTAATGTTTCCATTTCTTTTTTGCCTTAAAATGAAACTCCTGCATTTAGTGGCTATCTCTCTTTCCTTTGCCTACGCAAAATTTTAGGTCATAGCATGTGCTTTTACAAGATAATCTTTCATGTTGGTCATGCTGCTTTCCACCAATGATTGAAAAAACATTTTTTTCTCTCTTAATTGCTATTATTTATAAAACCTTATGACTGTACATGTTGCTGGTACCACATCTTTCTAAGACATCTGCTGTGAAATTTGGCCAGTCTTTACATGGGCATGTTTTACAATGCTCAGTGAAAGCTGAATTCATGATAGTGTTGATGTACCATTCAACACCCATCCCACACTTGGAAAGCTCAAGGAACAGTCACAGACTATGCATGTTGCTTATGCCAGAGAGCTCCACACTTTTAAAATGGAATTTAAATACGCTGTTGGCACCCGGAAGGATGACGAAAAGCCATTATTCCATTTTTGATGGATAGGTAAGGTACATTTTCATAAGAGTATTCATTTATAACTTAGTCTCATTCATAGTGTCATCCTATCAAGTCTTATAATTAAGACAGATTTGAAGCCTTGTGAGTTTCTCTAAAACAAAAAAGAACACAAAAAATTTAACAAAGTATTTCCTGTGGGGGTTTATGTTTTGGGTTTAGTTTTGTTTTTTTAATTTTTAATCATTAAAAAGTAAACACCTTGTTCAGTAAGGACTGAGTAGGCTCAGTTTTATTTCAAGCCTCTCTAGAGCAGTTGCAAATGCTTCTCAGCAGAACTGACTTTCCAGTCATAGGTTCAGATGATCCGAAACCTCCCTGAGGTAGAACGCTACATACCATGGCAAATGTACACTTTTTGCTTCCTCTCAGTACCTTCAGATATCCACAAAGGGATATGATTCCTCAGCCTACAAGCATCACTGTCCACATAGGTCCAGCTGCCTCAGTGAAGGGCTGTGACAAATTCCTGCCAAGTCTTGCCCCTGTGCTTCTACCAAAGATAGCACGATAGAGGTAACAGATGCAGACTTAAAGGTCAGGTTGGATGGGAATTTTTGTGTTGCTGCAAACTCTTTGCAATACTTTGCTGCTTTACAAACATTCCACTGCAAAAAAACCCAAACAAAAAAATGCAAACAATTTGCATTGGCCTTCAGTGTCTTTACTAAAAGCTTCTTTTTGCTCAGGTAGTTGTTTTCTTAGGCAGAGATCATGTTTTTTTTCCAGACTTAGCTATCTTGTTCCCTGAGAATCTGAACTGTATTTTCTCACAGAGAAACCATGGCAGAGGCAGCCTGTGTGGGTGACTGGTCTTCCTGCAGCTCTGCCCACATCTTCCCTGTACCAAACACATTGGTTGGCCAGGCTGGCTGGAGCATATGATCAGTCAAATTTCTGTTTAGAAGGTGGTGCTTCCTGTGAAACAGTTGGCTAAAATGTCTGAAACTGTACCTACATGGTTAGCTTTTCACTGGTGCATGAAATGTCTTTGATGAAGAAGTTACTGATTTTATTTTCTCTCTGCAGAACAAAATGAGGACTAAGGAAGATTTTCATAGGCACAAACATGAATTTAATGGCAATAAAAGTGTAAAGTTTCACACAGTTTTATACAACCAACCTTTCAACAGTATTTATAAAAACAATTAATAAAATGAAAATATTCATTTGAATTTCTGAAATGCATTGGTGATACTGTAAGCGAGAAGTTTAAATAAAAGGTGATTGAAAAAACCTGAATTTGCATTTGAATTGATTTGTACCATTCAGTGGAGGGATTGTATTGATTTAGGATTTTGAAATTTATTTTTTATGAACATTCTTCTGAATATTTTTAAATTTTCAAACATGAATTGTTAATTATGGCCAAAGAATTACTTTATGAAAGATGCTGGGGAGTTTTTAATCATACAAAAGTAGGGGCAATTTACTAGGTGGAAGAATTTTAACCTTATTTAGAGAATAAGGTGGGGGGGGGGTGTGGGAAGAAAAGATAAAACTAGCCCATCTGCTTTAATCCATCTGGGAAAGTACTATTAAATTTGTGAACAAGTGTAGTGATATCACTGTGAGCATGAGGAGAGAGTCGACATCAAGAAACAAGGAATGGTGAGTCAGGTTTTCAGGTCTACACAAGAGAGAAAAAAAGAAACTGAATGGAACCGCATTTGAATTTTCGTGTATTGAAATTAAATGAAGATGTAATTTCAAAATTAAATTATGTTTCATGTAACTGAAATTTTTATGAAATCATCTTTATGTAGCCATGAAAATGCAACAGAGGAGTGTTGTGACAATTACCTTAGTGTGACTATTGCCTTGTTTAATGATCCTTCTTCATTAGCATTTTCCAAGCCGGTGCCACAACCTTTTATGCAAGCTCATTATCTGAGCTAGGCACAGATCGAATACACCTAAGCACATGCAGTGTTGCAGGACTGAATCCTGCCTCTTTCTTCCAAAGACTAGAGGAAGCAAATTAAGGATGCACATCAAGTTAGTTGTCAAAGGCAGTATAGATACAAAACCAAAACAATGAAAACTTTGTAGGTGGGGTAGTTGTAATACAATATACAAGGAGTTTTTGAATACTCACAAAGAAAACTAGATGAGCCAGAAAAGCCAAGGTAAGAATCA
This sequence comes from Poliocrania exsul, assembly GCA_035041345.1. NCBI lineage: Eukaryota > Metazoa > Chordata > Aves > Passeriformes > Thamnophilidae > Poliocrania > Poliocrania exsul. Next base: position 111,611,236 of record JAWWLZ010000082.1, read on the forward strand.
CCAGCCAGTGCATGAAAACTGAAAGCACCAAATCTACATTTCACAGCAGAAATAATAATACTCACAGAGTAAGTGAATGTCCGGCATGCTGGACTTCCCCATCACAAATAGTTGTGAAGCAAAAGGCTTAACAAAATTCAAAATAGGACTGGAGATGCTGAAATATATCAGAGTTATAATAGCAGGAAATGGAGAGAAAGATACCAAAGATGTCTGAGGAGTCCATGCTTCTGTGAACAACAGTGAGTGTCTTACTGTGTGCCACAGAGAATGCTTTGAATTACCATTGCTGAAGTAATGTTACAGTATTCTACTGCTCCTATGAAAATGCTGAAAATTCCCCAACAGTTCCCTTAACACAGATCACAATTTTAATTCTGAACCTTACAAAACCTACGAAGGATATTTATTACTCATCTGCTTCACTCATGTGCCAACTTTATACAAGTTGGCTGCTACTTTGCAGAAGGTGTTTAGGCACAACACTATATGTGTTTCCTTCCAATGAGAAAGTCAAAGCCACCACTGAAGTACATGTTTATAGAGCTGAGACATTACAGTATTCCTTTTAATTTAAAAATAAGGGTCATTATATCAGGATGAAATAAGTGTCTCCAAACTAACCCTTCTTTAGCACCTATTAAAGAAAAAGAAATTCTGACTTACCTTCAGGTAAGTCTGATGCTTTGGATGGTTGTTTAAGCCAATCCCGTCAAGCTGTGCATAGCACTGCCTAACACATCTTTAAAGGTTTGTTACCAAATGATGCACAGTATTAGAAATAATAGCAAACGCATATATGCACCTTTTAAAAGCCTGATGCAAATGTGCATATCTCAAATCACCTCTTAAGTTTCTACTAACAGAGACCCAAACACCAAAAAAAAAAAGTCCCTTGTCCCTAACAATTCAATGTAAGGAAAAAAAATATTGCAAAAATTACATTTAGTTTGGGAAAAAATTCCCTAAAAAATAAAAAATTACACCAAAAAAAACCCCAAAACCCCAAATCCCAGACCAAACAAACAAAAAACCAAGCAGAAAAAACAACAGCAGGTATAAGATTTGGTGGATTTGTGCTTTTTTCCCCTTTTTCAGCTGTGATATCACTGAAAACCATGTGGCAAAGTGTTCCACCTCCACTTTTCTGTGTTAGTCACTGATAGATCAGCCTCTAAATAGTGTAGAAAGCACTCCCACAAACACCGCAGACCTAATTATCTTCAAAACCTTTTAGAAGTATTTTATGTAACACCTCTATTAGTGATCATCAATTTCAGAAAAGAAATATTTTTCCTTTTGCTCATGCCAGCTTAGTCACTTGGGAAAAAAAGAAATCAAACAACTCTGTTGAACTAGCTGGGACTTAAAGCTTTGTAGCAACATTTTGTCAGTTATTTGGGTGTTTCTATAAAAGGCCCCTTTTCCTTTTTTTCTTTTTTTCTTTCTTTAAAGTATCAGTCCCCACATGAAGATTAAGATCTTGTGCCATGTGTGTAGCTGTCCTACCTTTCATAAAGTTAGGGAATGCACCCTGGGTAGCACCTCTTATTCCAAGCTCACTCCACAGGTGCAAGTCAAAGGATTTTTTTTACAGATTCCTGTTTTCCATCTGCATCACTGACAATCTTCAGAGTCCTTGAAGTCTGACTCATTTCTTGTTGTGCCACTTGACCAACTTTGGTCACCTTCGCATTGCTTTAAAATGTGTCATTTTGTGTCTCAGCAAAGTCCTTCCTTTCCAAACTGGTCCAAACTACTGCTTCATGGAAATTCAAAATTTTACCCTCATCTCCCTGCTCTCTTATTGTATTTCAACTTGACTCATAGCTCGGTTTCCACCTTATACATTATCACCTTTATAACTTCTTCTGTGCTGTCATGTTTCTCATTTGTCTATTCAAACCAGCTGTAAGCTGAAATCAATATTTCACTTAGACTTCCTATAGATAATGACACTGACTTAACCAGGAGGGCTAAGACGGTGATCTTGTTTACTTTGTGTAGTATATCTATTGCAAAATACTGCATAAAATCAAAGGGTTTGGAACAAACTATGCATGACTATAATTAAACTTCATTTCCAGTCATACACTGTTGATAAAAATATTTGATATGAGGCTTTATGATAAAGGGGAAAGAATTCTCTTTGGATGTTAAAAACACTAGTATACTGAATCCATTATGTATATCCCAGGAGTTCTACTTTGCAATTACACTGGAGTGACTCAGTTTGCATTAGTATATGTGCTACAGATCCACTAAGTATGTATTAGTAGAAACACTGCTGATTGTGTCCTGGTTAGCAACAGTCTGTCTTTCCAGAGAAAATTCATCCAAGCTAGAAAGAATCAGCCTGGATCCTTATCTTTCAGGGCAGACAGGAATATCCCAGTTTAGACAGGCTTCAACAGATTCTTTAAGATTTAAACAGAGAAGACCAAGCAAATCAATACGTATTTTCCTACTGACCTGCAGCGCAATTTACAGGTGAAGAACTAATAAAGTGAACGAGAAAGTAAACACCTGAGTAAAAATTATATGTTAAAAACCCAAACTCAAACAAAAAAACCCCCTGTATTTATGGTTTGCATGAATTCTCATCAGTAAAGAAAGAGGAAAATAGCTAAGCAAGAGAATAACACTGACAGCTCACTACAGTAATGAAGTATTTTCATTTTCCTATTGTCCATTTGAATTAAATACCTCATTGTATACAGCATGGGTATTTAAACTTTCACATTTTAATGATTATTGTGTATTATTGTACTGAAAATTTCACCTAAATTGAGAAATTTTAATAGAAGCTTCAGGTTTACCTCTATTTGGGAAGTCCCCAGATGGTTAAATTTTCCTTCTGGTGAGTTCTCTAAATAGAAGTGATTTTGTAAATAGTCAGATGAGGTTTATGGCCTATGTAGTTTTCAGACTCCAGATTAAAATGGGCTGCAACACCTTGTGATGCCTTAAAAAGCCTTTTATTAGCTCCATTTTGACACTGCACAAGCGCAACCCACTAAATCTATGCCTTTACACTGAAAAACCCAACTGGGAGGCATTTTAAAGGCTATAGATAGTTCTTGAGAATAGCAAGCTTGGCTAACATCTATTTATTTTATGCACACTCTAGATACCAAAACAATTAGCTTACTAAAAGTTCATGGATCAATTCAATATATGTGTAATTGATACAAAATTACAGACACACACACTCAAAGAAAATTTTAAAAGTTCATTTGGATGAAGGGGAAATCTTGTGCTAGATCTTTGCAATCTACTTTTGGTAAATTTTTTTCTCTATATCATTTGAAGAATAAAGATGTTTTTTAAAAATTCCAAGAATTTCTCAAGCAGAATGAAGTAAATGACATTGTGTTTAAATACGATCTGTCATCCCATCCAGTTGACCAGGGTTTGAAGAACATTTCTGTGCCATGGAAAAACCTACTCTGAAGACTACCTGAATTTACCAGCAACGGGCCAAAAAAATTAAGCAAACTCATTAACATGAATTGAAAGTGTGGACAGTATTTTAGAGGTTGTGGTTGTAACCTCCCCAGTAGGCTAGAAATTACGGTTATTTTCTTTTTAGTTTTCAGAAGTTTAATGCTTCCTGGTGAGGTTTTGATGTTTTGTTTACATGTTTTTTTCCATTCTCAAGAAATCCTGCTGTTCTGTTCTGGTGTTTTCATAAAAACCAAGAGCACATAATGCATAATTCAATTCATTTCATTTTCACTAATGGTAGCCTTCAATATTTAACAGTATCCGGCCCTTTTATTTTATGCAGTCGTGCTGTGCTCTAAAATACGTTATGTACATGTGGAAGAAAGAGACCAATAAAACAGAGAACTGAATTTCCATAAATATCTGGCATAATTAGGATTAAAAAAAACCAAATACATATGCTATATTACAATGTCACTTATGTGATAAATGGATATATGAGTCATTAAAAAGTAGTAAGTTATTAAAAAGTAAAAAGTAATTAAAAAAGTCAAATTCTAAAACTACTTATTGTGGAAGTCTTTCACTGAAAACAGATGTTTTGTCTGGTTCAGAATGTAGTACTTGAGAGTAAGAGAGTCTAAGGATCTAGACCTCTGTCTAAATAACAGGCTTTCAGCTAGCTTTGAATAAAGTTTATTCTTGATTTTACTTTTTTCTCTTGTGGAAGAAAATGAAGAATTGGAACATCACTTTTTTTCATTAAACCAGAATTATATTTTTCTGAAAAGGCTATTTCAAGGGGGAATGGAAGTTGTTTTCCAAATGGAAAAGTATTTTCAAAACTTCATTTCAGATAATCAAGTTAAAAAGATAGTAGATGCTATCAAATATGCCTAAAACAAACCAACCCAAAATATATCCCAAATCAGTACTTTCTTTTACCACCTTCCTCCTCCCTCCTACCATCTCATTTAATTTTGTTTCACCTTCTTTTCAGCCTGAATCAAACTATTTCATGAAATCAAGGAAGGGTTTGCGTTGGAGGGGACCTTAAAGATCATCCAGTTCTAACTCCCCTACCACAGGCAAGTATGGCACCCACTAGACCAGGTTGCTCAAAGCCCCATCCAGGATGGCCTTGAACACTTCCAGGACTGAGGAATCCACAGTTTCTCTGAGCAACCTGTGCCAGTGTCTCATCACCCTCACAGTAAAGAATTTCTTCCTAATATCTAGTCTCAATCTCTCCTCTTTTCATTTAAAGCCATTCCCTCCTTGTCCCGTTTCTGTACTTTCTACTTGATTGCTGCTCTATAGTTTACACTCTTTTCATCCTATATATAACAGTGGCAAAGTAGAAACAAATACCTAGTCAATTTAAATTACATACTCTTTTACTCTGAATAAAGAGAAATAATTTATAAGAGTAATATTTTATGTATTTCCTTCCACACAGACTGAGTTTTCAGGACAATCACATCACTTAGCCCTTATCTTATCTTACTTCCACCCCTTTGCATAATAGAATAGTGTTACTGAACTATCACAGTCTTCACCTAGGTGTTTGAATATATCTCTTTATGATCCTTCACTTCCTTTTACCTCAGTGTGATCATCACCTTTCTCTACTTGCCTGCAGGAGTCTGCATGTCGTCAAGTCCTCTTCCTCTTCAAAAATAGCGTGGCCAGCAGGACCAGGGCAGTGATCCTTCCCCTGTACTCTGCATTGGTGAGGCCACACTTTGAGTATTGTGTTCAGTTCTGGGCCCCTCAGTTCAGGAAAGATACTGAGGGGCTGGAGCGGGTCCAGAGAAGAGCA
>JAWWLZ010000082.1:111629318-111650497 GCA_035041345.1 Poliocrania exsul
ATGCTATGCTATGCTATGCTATGCTATGCTATGCTATGCTGTATAGTAAATAGTTATAGTGGTCCTACCTTGCCAAAATTATCCAGGAACAAACCTTCAGGAACTGAAGCACAGATCCCAAATTGTATTAAATCTGAATTTTTTACTTTCTTTCAAATTCTCCTCTCTTAACAATAAATATATAAGCAGAAAAGCACAGTGATAAGCATACAGCAGAAATACCTCTTGCAAGCAGGAGGCAGTTCTGTCAAAGTATTCTGTTTTCCTTTTCTCCATTGTCTGAATTAATGCATGACAACAGTCACATCAGTCTATGGCAATGGACAAAGCAGCAAAAGAAGAAAAAAATTCAATTTATTAGTAAGATATTAAAGTATCTGAGACTGATGTAATTCCTTAAGGGAAACATACTATACTTTGAGTTGCAATATGGAATGGTTCTTTTTCTGTCCCATCTTTCCTTGTCTCTCAGAAATGAAGAAAAGGTAGTTCTAGGTAAATTGTTTATGCATCAAGAACCTGTGCCACTCACTGCATGTTTCCCTGCCAGGCACTCATTATCTGTGTTTGTATCCTGCATTATAGATTACTCTGTAAGCTTTCTGTGGCTATGCCTGCCTTTATATTTGTACAGCCACTGGAAGAAACAGTCCCCTAGGTTATGCCCACTGTCGAAGTCTCAATGTCATCTTATTACTTCTCCTTGGATAAATCAGTCTTGAGACAAGAAGGTCTTTTGGGAAAGTGTAGATTTGTAAATCCAGCCCTATAAAATGTTTTAGGGACACCTGTAAAGACTATGGCTTTTTCTTTGGGTAATTTTTAAAATCTTGCTTGATTTCGATTTTTAAAAACTTTTATCATATCTACAATATCCAATATAAATGCTTTGCAATGTGGTTCTTGGTAACATTTCTGTCCATATGCCCAAAAATAACACTTGAAAGTTATTTTGCAACATAAACCAGCAAGTTGAATTCAACTTTATAATCCTTTTTCCTAAAACTTTAAGCCATGTATAGAGTCCTAATTTGAATTTCTGATTACCACTACCTGTTTACTGCATTTAGTAAGCATTTAGATCAGGAAGAGGGAGAGAATGCAGTCAGTCTCGTAGCATTAGTTCAGATGGGTGAAAAATTGTAATCACAGTTTACCTTGGGATAGGGGAAACAGGATCACATTTATGCTACCAATTAGGGAGTGAGTTTCAACACCTCTGAATTTGGCACAAAGTCAGTAACTCCATTCATTAGTTTCATGCCTCTGGCTTTATTTCCTTTTTGTCTAGCAGCTAATGTAGAAGCAAAATGTTCTGTGGAGTCTCTCATGCACTTTCACTTGCCTCAGCTTGCAGCATGCACCTGATCCCCTCTATGAACATATAAAATTATTTCACAGAGCATGACAGCTCCTAGGTCTATTCCATTTAAATTCCATTTAAATTCCAAATAAACAGTAATCTTTAAAAAACAAAGCCAAGAAAATGCATTGTTGGAATAGTTTTATATCACTAGGAGAAATCAATGTCTCATAGTAAATCTTTACTGAAGAAAATAAAAGGCTGAAAAGTTATGTTCCACAATTAAATATTGTTTCCTGCCATAAAGCCATTCGGGAGAAATGCATAACCTCACAAATGAGAATAAGGGTCATCTTAAATTAAGTTTCAGTTTTCAAAAGGTACTCACAAAAACTCTTTCATTATAAAACTTAGCTAAGCCATGAACTTCTTTTTCAGTATGTCACTATTATTTCCCCTATCATGTTCCTAAAATTGTTAAGCATCAAATAAATTTGAAGACCATGAAAACCTTTGCTGAAAAACAGTAGAAATGTATCAAAAAGGAAGATGTGTTCTGATGGTTGAGACTTGGATTCTCCCATGGATGAGAGATTTGTGGGTTTTGTCCAGTGAATATACAGGACTGTTAGGAACAACAGAAATCACTGGACATCCAGAGCATTTACTGGAAACATACCAGCACTCAAGTAACTTTTCTGAATTAAATTTTACAGAATTGAAAAATTCTGCCTTGGGTTTAGGAATAACACATTGTATTGGTACGTGATGAGACACTTCTATTTTGGTCCATGTCTGGCTTTGCCGCCATTGAAGAGTCTGTTCTTTTCTTACCAAGTTATGAAAAACAAGAACAGATAAGTGGGACTTTGTCCTTGATGTGGGAGTATCTTGTGTACACTGAAACTGTTTTGTGACCTGGCTATTTGCCAACAGCTAGTCAAGGATATGTGAAGCAGAAAAAGGAGGAGGATGAAGTAACGACCATGGATCCAAAAAGGGAGACCCTCAATATGTACTGCAGAGGTGCAGGGGGATTTCCTGGTACAAAATGGGGGAAGGGACTGGAGGCCTCTGTCTGGGCGAGTGCTGGCCACATACGCCTAGACAGACATCACAGATTGAGTGCCTAAAAACCAGAGAGTTCCTGCTCCAGGTGGAGGTGTGTGCTGGCACCAAGGACAACGTTGCCTCTGTGGAGATGTTCACTAAGTGTGTTAAGCCTTCCAAAGCCCAAGGATGCAGCAGCTGGTGATATGGGGGATCTTGAGCATATTGGAGTCGGTATGGACAGTAACTGTGTAAGTAATGCATGAGTGGGAGTTGTCTTGGGGTTTGGGGCTTTTTTCCCTTTTTCACAGGTTTTTTTTTTCCCCTTTCATTTGCTACTTCTTTGCAATAAACACTGTTTGCTTGGATTTTAAACAGTGTCATAATTTTGGCTCAGAATCCTTCCAAATCCTCCACCCATGAAACACAATGTCTTTTAGCAACCTTTTTTCCTCAGCTGTGTAGTCCTTCCTTCCCTGGTCTCAGCTGAGTACTTGAGAAAAACTATTTTACAGTGTACTTTTATTTAATCCATTCCTAGCAGAAAAATCTATAAAAAGCAAGTCCCCAGCACATTTCCAATAAAGGTTGAGCTCACAATAGGAGCTTCTTTTAAGATTTTTAATCTGAATTTCAATTCTTTGTAACCAAAAATAAAGATATTCATTAGCTCCACTGGGTGTTATTTTTTCTCCTATAGGAATTAACATAAAAAGACTTCTGAAACTCCTCCATTGTTTGCTGAAGGAGATTCAGAATTGAATGAGACTGTTAACAGGATTCTTGGAATATGTGGACAAGACAGAGAAGATTTGGCAGATTCTATTATTGCAACAATACCTCCTCAAAAGCAAACCAAGGCAACTGGGACAAGAATAAACCTCACAGATAAGAAATTAATGAATATGCTAGTCCAAACAAAGTTGCAAATAAAGCAAATTAACAACCTTTTATTATCTTTATGCTACCTTTTTCATGCAAGGTGAATTTCATGTTTGTGCTGTTTGCAGCTCCTCTGTGATCTTGGGGGAATCTCACAAATGGTGCTGGTTGGTGCACAAGAAGTGCTGGTTTATCTAAATGATAACTAAGAAAGAGATCAACAATAACCAAATATGTTTCTGAGAATCCTTCTATTGATGTAACTAAGAACAGTCCTTAGTTTGCTGCTATATGACAAGAGATGTTACATCAATTCACGAGTAAAAAGCTTTGCAATAAATGCCCTGTGATTCAAGCAGTGCAGAACCTGAAGCTCAGACAACTGATTTGAATCAGTCTTAGGTGACCTAATGTATTTGAATGGACAATGGAAACCTTGGCCATCCATAGTTAATAGTGGCCTATACCTTTCTCTTAGTTCTGGAGGCAGTATTTTCTTTCCTCCTTAGTAGATGTGACAATATGAACATTACATTAATACTATCGCTGTTGGCGGTAAACCTTGTTTGGCCAAACAAGCTTGTGAGTGATGAACTGGTACCCACTTCCAGTCCTGCTCTAAATGGTGGTTTAACTGCATTTCATTACATACTAAAGCCACTAGGATTTGAGAAAATTTATGGAATTATTTAGTTTCTGTGCAGATATGCTGTAACATAGGACTGACTTCAATTAGTATCTGCCATAAGGTAAAAGTGAGACAAAATAGACAAGGTTACAAAATCATCTAAAAGGGTATCTTCAAAATACTCCTAAAAATGTTGTCTATCTCTAAATCCTTTTCCATTTGTATTTTTAATGACTATATATGTACTTATCTGGTTTCCTGTCTGTATGCAGTCACAAAAGTGCAGAATTAAATGGCTTCTTTTATGCTGAGTCTCTTTTTAAACCTATTCTTCTGCTCATATGCAAAGGAAAGGCTCTGAAACTTTGCTTCACAAAGATTAGGCAGTCTTCTGGGTATTCTAGAGGGTTTTTTTTCTATTTCTCTCTCATCTGAAAAGATTCTTTTGAACTCTCTCCCTTCAAATGTGTTTGATTAAGCCTTCAAAAATAAAATTACCCTTACTTCTCCTCAAAATAATCCTTCACATTGAATATGATTCTTCATTGAGACTCAGAACCATGACTGATTGCCCCAAGACCTGGCTTACACAATAGGAAAATGAAAAGCTAATGTTTTCTTCTGCACTGTATGCCTTCTCCTATGTGGGGGAATTAAAAAGAGAGCAGCAAAATCAATAATGAATAGCTTTTAAATTTTCTCAAATGCAGGGAAATTCTCTCCCAGCACCAGAATTCAGAAACCATCTTTTAACCATCATAATAAAACTGGGCCTCATTATTTTGTCTCTGTGAATTCACTGCTGTTGGGTGTGCTGGCATTGTTGCTGTGGCACCTGCAGCTTAAGATGCTGAATTATAAAACCAGCTATTTCAAAAGCAACATTATAGGCCTGAAACCTAATGAAAGCTCAGGCTAAAACCTGAAGCTACCTTATCCTGGTTGCCCAGTGTTGCTCTTCTGTTGGTCTGCTCAGAGGGCAGAGGCGGTCACATGTACAGTGAGATTGTGATGGCAGGAGGCACACAGTGTGCCTCTCTACTCTGGTGTTCCTCAGTAAGAAGAGACAGAAAACAAGTGTGGTCTGATCCAAACACTTCTCCAGCAGTTCTTGGAGCATCAAAGAACTTGATGATGCAGCTTACACAGAGGCCCTTGAAACTGTAGCAGCCAGACTTGTCTAAAATCACTCATAAGCAAATTTTGAAACACCAAATAAAAAACCAGTCTCCTTCAAATACATTTGCTCTTGTTCCAACTCATCTAGCCACCTTGTATCAAATTTTACCCTGGGTAAATTTTACCCTTGGTAAACACAGGCCACATTTCCTCAGCAAGTAGCAAGGCCAAGGAGCGCTGTTTTGGTGCCCAAAGTTTTGCCCATGAGTTCTTTTATAATTCTAGCTGTAGTGCACTGGATCATCAGTTAGAAACTCGACTGCATTGAGTGTGCTCCTGGAGTGAAGCACAATACAGAATCACAGATCAAAGAATCATTTAGGTTGGAGAAGATCTCTGAGATGATCAAGTCCAACCTTTAGCCGATCACCACTATGTCAACTAAACCACAGCACTAAGTGCCCCATCCAGTCATTTCTTGAACACCTCCAGGGATGGTGACTCCACCACTTCGCTGGGCAGTTCATTCTGGTGTTTAACAACGCTTTCCATGAAGAAATTCCTCCTGATGTCCCACCTGAACCACCCCTGGCACAGCATGAGACTGTCCTCTCATCCTGTCCCTAGTTGATTGGGAAAAAAGAGGCTGATGACCACCTTTCTACAACCTCCTTTCAGGTAGTTGTACAGAGTGATAAAGTCACCCTTGAGCCTCCTTTTCTCCAGGCTAAACCATCCCAGCTACCTGAGTCACTCCTCATATATCTTACTCTCTAGACCCTTCACCATCAGCAGCTGAGGTCTAATTCTCACTGATCTATTCTGTGTCATTGATTGTACACTAATCTGTGAAATCAGTGTCACATCAAAAACAGTTTTACTGCATCAGAGAATTATTGCACCATGCTAAAAACTCAGGGGGTTTAGAGGGACATAATGGAACCTTTGTCATTGCTGGGGTCCACAGTCTGCTGGACTACACCAAATGCCATAGTAAGCAGGTAACAGAAAGACTCTGGAGTCAAACAGTCAACAGTTGAAAAGCTTATTTCTACTCATATCTCTCATGTTGGTAGCTACCCAATTGTGTGTGTATGGTCCCACCAGGGAGCAAGTGAGGAAACATGCATTTATTGCCTATGCCCTCAAACCAGTTCTCTGACTCTTCTCTGTCTTTTTATTAAAACCTTTGTCAACTATTATGACAGCTTTAGAAGCAATAGAGCAGAGCACCATGAAGGATTTTTGAAGCTAGAACATTCAGGAATTTTAATCTCTTCTCTTCAGTCACTATTTGCAGCAAAGGAGATTTCTGATGTATGCAAGAAAAGTATTTTGGCAATGAGAGAGTCAAACACTAAAAAAATTTTCTACTGACTTTATTATGACCTACATGTCACAGGTTTTTTATTTCCCTCTGAGCCCAGAAAGAGGGAAAGGAAGAATGAGTTCGCTGTTTAAAGTGTCAGCCAAGCAGTCCAAAGTGTATTCCAGCATGACTTGAATGCCAAGACAACGCATCAGTGTGCAGATAAGGGTGTGGATGATAAATTTCCTCCAGGAACCCAGCCTTGGGTGCTACTGCTGGACTTTGGGCATATTGCACATCTGAAAAAGAGCAAACCAAACAGAAGTGTTAACACCTTGCACCAAGGTCTCTTGGCTTTAGTCGCATCCCAGGAAAATAGCCTGAAAGAAGACAGCTTTCACTTTTAGCCATAGAACAGTTCGTGTAAGTGGCTTCCAAATTCCTTTTTATTCTCCAGGTTTCCACTTTAACTATTTACTAACCACTGGTTATTGATAAACAATTTTTCTCTGAGGCACATGGTAGGTAAGAAGAGTTTAGTTTGCCATGTGTCTCCAAGATGGTGTTGATAACTTACACCCTGTGAAACAGCTATGGGCATTGCAAAGACTACTCGAGCAAAACCTTGCTTTCCTTGCTTTTCGCATGCCTTGATTAAATTCAACTGTAAGTAATGTCAGGAAACACAACTGTGACAATATTTTGGAAAATAATTTGTCATGATACTAAGGAATACCATTTTGAGAGAAAAAAGTTGAAAGTCTGAAGAACCATTGTTACCCATCACCAGCTTCACATCTTCACTGTGAAAAGTTATTTGAGAGCTATTGTCAGAAAAAAAGCACATCTGCAAAATACTTTGCTGTGGAGCAAATGAGAAGTTTCAGAGGACCATTCATTTACTGCATAGACAGAATGAAAAAGGAAGTAAATTACTTGTAATCAAAACCAGACTAAAGTGTCCTGCAACAAAAGGCTGGGAAAAAAGTAATCTTAAGTGCAGACAGAGAGATCCTACACTAAAAGACTAGTGTCTGGATTTCCACAGATCTTTACCTTTTTATCTTGGTTTTAGAGATAGAAAAACATTCATTTGATTTGAAAAGCAATGTGAAAGGGCTATTTACCAATATAGCTAGCTAGAAAACCATGTCTATGTGTGGTGACAAATTTGTCAAGTTCTAATAGCCCCATTTATCTAAAAGCAGACATTGAATTCAGAGTCACAAGCCAGACAGTGCAGACTTAATAATCTTTGCTTGCCAGTGATCAACCTTTTGTACTTAGGCGGCTGATTAAATTGAAGTCATCAGACTGCAAGACTAATTGGACTCAAACACACAGTCCTATTTCTAAGCTCCATCAAGCCAGGCTGTATTTATTCCTTACTTCTTTCATTTTCTGGTTACAGAAAAGTTTCTTTAAATTCTGGATTAATAAATCAAATAAAAGGATATTTTAGGGACAATTTCTCATTAACTGGTATCAACACTTGTCTCTTTTTTGTAAGAATAATAATAATAAAATTACCTGTTCTAAATTCTCCCTTTCAGAATTCTTCAAAGTTGTGGTATGGAATACTTTCTTGTACCCAAATTCCAAGCTGGATCTTATTCTTCATTGTATAATAATGAGCAAAAAAATGTAAAATACATGTTTTCTTTTCCTGGAAAGTACATAAACTTCACAACTGCCATCATCTTTTTTAGATCTTGATGCTCTGAACCTATCATTAAACACTAATTTAGTATTAATTAATAAGATATTAATATGGTTATATAATTATGCAGAATACCTCATTTCCACTGCTTTGCTGAAGCTACGTCCATTTACATGGCTGAATACCTAAGGACTAAAGAGTGTAAATGCAGATGGATTTAAGTCAGGCCAGAGGTCCATTCAGCCTGGTAACCTGTCTTTTACTATGGCCATTAGCCACTGAGAAGTGGCTGACTAGAAAATAGCTCTAGTTGTAGTTTCTAGCTAAGAAACTAGAGGAAAAGCCTCTTCAGCAGGAGAGGAGACAAGTGAACAGCTCATACAACTCAACTCAGTATATCCTTTTGAGATTATCCTGTCCTCATAGTTCAGGACACAGAATACCTCCTGAATCTACTTCAATCTAACCATGACATGTAGTTCAGTATGCTTCAGTCTTTGTGCCAACGTTTAAGTGGCAAGTTCTTTCAGCCTACGCAATTTATTCCAGCAAAAAGGGTTTTCCTTGTCTCTCCCTTTATTTCACTAACCATACCTAAGGAGTTCTCTGTACATTTTAGTACAACAGGAAGGAAAGCCATCAAAATTTCATCCGCTGAACACTTTCTAAATCTTTTAAAACTGTGTGGAGTTAGGAATATAAATAAAAATTATAGAAAAAAATGAGATCTTGGGGTTCTCACACAAAGAAAACCAAAAGTTTAAAATAGTTTCTGCATGAATATGATTCTAATAGGATGACAACATCAATGGAGACTTAAAAGAAGTATTTAGCTGTCATCTTCAGAACTTGCAACCACCTCTGCAACTAAAAGGAATAAACTGCAAATATTCATGTAGATATTTCTTAATCCTTTGACTGATTGTGAGATTCAGTCTTGAGTAATTTCTCCACTTTTAATTTCTCATTTCTTAATTTAAAACAAAACAAAACAACAAATAAAGATATGGGGAATTCACATCTCCCTATATAATACCTTACAATATCTCTTTTTCCTTTAAAATTATGTTAGTGATAACATGAGTCCATTGAAAATGTTTTGCCAGAGATGAGCTTAGCTACTACTTCCATCAAGTAAATTACAACTCTGTTCTGACATTTTGCAGTCTATTTTTTCTTATGAAGAAATTAGCCATGAGGCAAAATAACGAGGTATTGTTTTACTTTCTTTGAAGTGAGAACAGAATAAAAGATGATAAATTGCTGATCACCATGGATACCTGCTCTTTCCATAATACAGGTATTTTTATACTTATTTCAAGGAAAAAGTGTAAATTATCTGACAAGATATTGCTCTTGGGGGGAAAAAAATCAAAATCCTTGCCTCTCCTTTAGCCTCAAGAAACCAAGAATAAGTTATTTTTCACAGTGTGGTCATGGCAAAACTTTTAGGTGCATGGAGTAAGTGTGTAGAATTTGGCAGGCTTTTTAGACCAAAAATTCCCATTTACCAGATTACCATCCCTATTAGTTTGCAGGTGGTCACTAAAAACACATATTTTTGCAGTGGCATTTGCAAAATCTCAAGGTAAACCAGGTGACTTCCTAATAAAAGCCTATCACATTAAGAGGGAATCTGATTATATCCCAGTGATACCTCTGTGCTCCACAGGAACTGCAGCAACGTGTTTCAATCTGCTATACCTACACATAAGTGAACAGTTTCTGCTGCTCACAGATGATAGATAGAGAAAAGAAAGCATCATTTCTGTTTGTTACCAGCAAGGTTCTAAGATGGAAAGGTAGAGATATTCCAGATCACTTTGATATGATGCTTTTGACTGTGCAGACCAAATCACTTATATTTGGAATTGTACGGCCCAGCATATTATTCACCATTGGCCAAAACTCTCTTTTAGTAGAGTGTCTATTTAGGTTGTTTCACACCCTGGTACAATTCTGGCAGACAGTTTGCTTTCAGCAAGCAGCCTTGCCTTTGTAAACGCACATCAAACATGCAAACATCTTTTTTTCTCAGGTAACTATGGTTTAGAGGGGCAGGTCTATCCATTCAATACTCATGGACCTGATTCTCTGAGCCAGATCTTCAGTTCTTTGAGGGTGAGGTCAATTTGAGGTCAATACGGTTTTATAGCTTTGATATAATAACTATGAACTACATGTCCAGTGAGAAAGAAAGTCTGAAATATTGGTGTCAACAGAACCCTAGATTCTGTTCAATTAATGTTTTCCTTTTTGTAATACCTGAACAACTTGACATTTGAGGTCATTACATTCATAGGAACATGAATTTTTCATCTCTGTCAATGCCAGCTGCCAGATGCAATCGTTTTTTTGGGTTTTTTAGGGTCTTAATCTAAGGACCTAAAGTTTCAGAATGACATTCTCTGAGATGAAGCAGATATCTTTCAGAAACAAATGTGCCTCTTGCAAATATTTTAATACTACATTGATTGCTTTCTTAGTAGCCACTCCACACACTCACAAGCTGATACCTCTGTAATTTTATTCTACATTTGTCAAAAGCTAACTCTGACAGCGTAAATCCATTTTTTAATCTCTTTACTCATTGCCAGCTCTGTTATCATGTTAACAGGGTTAAGAGTTGCTCTTTTGGGGGTAAAAAAAACCCAAACCAACACTTCACACGAAGACAACATCTTTTAGAAATGTGTAAACAGAAGAGAGTTCTACAGTTTCCTAAACCATAAGATTTTATGTTAAAAAGATGATTTTTTGTAAAATAGTTGGACATGGGAAATGGCAATTTTTTCAGCAGGAAAAAGATTTCCAAAAGCACAAAGGAGAACTCATCAATGTCCCATCCAACAGTAAGTAGTTATAGACATTTGGTTCTTCTAAAGAATAATGTTGGGTTTAGCATCTGACAGTTTCCTTTGTAATCATTTCAGGATAAGAAGGTTATTTATTTCTAGTATAAATTATCCAGCTGAAGTAGTAGAACCTGTTAGTAATGAGTAAACACCACTGTGTTTAGGCATGAGTAATGCCATGAATCCTTTCTTATTTTATTCGCAAAAGGGAAAAATACAGATGTATAAAAGTTAAGAGGGGCTACAACACACTGTAAAGTGAATTTTTAAAATGTAGGTCTCATGCAGTGTTGGGCCAAGGACAAATTTTGCAGTGTGCTTCTACACACACCTATTCCCAGGTCATCTGCTGTGTCTAAACACTGGAAATACCAATTCCAGCATGCATGGCATGGATAACTGCTTCATTCAACCATATTTACACAGGCCACCTTATCTGCTTTACCAGTTGTATTGTCCTTTACGTCACAGTGCATTCCAAGGCAGGCAAACTTCATTTCCATCTCATTTGGTATAGAAAAAGACTATACCTGGGCAGCATCTGTGTAAGGTGAATGAGACATAAATGGGATAAAGTCTGAAATCTCTCACTTCTGTAGTATTCTGTATCTAAGGCTAACCCTCCTCAAAACTCATTGAAATCCTTAAGGTCTTCATTACTTTTTATTTCCCCTTGTAGAAGACAAACATCAAGTACCGTAAACAAAAGTATTAATTAATAAGTCAGAGTGGAGGGCAATAAAAATACCACAGAAAATCAAACTGCAGAATATTGAAAAGGGCTTGGTAATATGGTAAACAAATATTACCATCAATCGCTTGACATGAGAGACAGCATTTGACTGGATTAATAGTGTTCTGGGAGGCAACTGTAGGAACACTCCATCAGTCCCCATGCAAGGTGACATGGATGGACAAAACCAGACTGCACACAGTCATTCAATTGGAAAAAAAAAAAAAAGAAAAAAAGAAAGAAATCTGGTTAAAGAATAGATTTAATTGATTTTCTGTTGTCTTGGTCCAAATACAGCACACTGAGATTCCATGGGCATATAAAGCTTGATGATGTTCACTGGAGATTTTTACAGGTGTCCCCATAATAGAGTTTATTGAGCTTTGTTGCTTAAGGATTTTTTAATTAATTAATCAATGGAATAGCTAGATTCAGAAAAGATGTAGTTTTGATAATGAAGCTATAAAGGGGTCTGATGTCTTCCTTCACAATTTTCCTGGCAGAAGCCAGCATGGTACACAGTGCATTTTAGTTTCCTGATGTAGAAGTGTAGTTTTCCTCCTGCATAGTGTCCTGCAAAATTCTGCAGGACTCCCATACTTCCTGAAATCTGACGGATTTCTAGTCCAGAGATGTACTCACTGCCTGGTGTCCATCTTTAAGACACTTATCCTAGGATTGTCATTATTATTACTATTAACCTTAGGAACTGGTATTGTTCAGGACAAAGAAGTAAGGTTTTATAGTTTGAGAGTTGACTACTACTCTAGAATATGCTTATATTATTTGTTTATTAAACAAAGAAATACACCATACTCATATATTTGAGTCCTAGATTTAGGCTAAAGTCCCTTTATTACAAACTTTCCTTTCCATGAGGGCAAAGTTTGAAGAAGCAAAACTGGTGCTAGGTTGGATTTACTCATTTTAGAGGTCTTTTCCAACCTTAACAATTCTATGAGTCTGTATTCTGTCAGGGGTTTAGCTCAATCTCTAAGCACTGGCAGAGCATACAGCTGAGTTTTGCTCCTTTTTGCCCAGCCCTCAAGAGGTCTCTAAATCCAGAGTGAAAAACTACCTCCACAGTCATTTTTTTCCCCATAAATATTGTCTGTGGTTGTGATCGAGGTTTCAATCATTATTTGGGGATGACAGAACCCACGGTCAGGCTCAGTCTGGTCTAGTTTTACACGTGCACATACATGTTAGCTGCAACACATCCTGATTTTCCAACAAAGCACCCTTTAATTGAAAGGTTCCCCTATTGCATTAGTTATCACTGCCCATGTCTACATTATAAGCCATATTCATAAAATTAAAATCACATTCTATGTTTTAGAACAATTCACAGTAGAAAACAGATGCAGTTTTTTAAGATAATGATAGTTCCCTAGTAATTGCACAGGATATTCTTACATCTATTTATTACAAACAAGATAATTAATTTCCTTAAGTATTGTGATGACATATCTATAATCTTTTGAAGTCACAAAAAAAATTTTCTTCATCTGGAGAGAATATCTATGTTCCACACTGACTAAAGCAATAAATATTGGAGTAGTATTGTTACAGACTATACCTCACACTACAATTTTGAGACTTTCCGTACACGCAGTGTCAGTTACCACCCTGAAGATTTTCTACTATAATACTCAAGCCATGGAATAAGACATCTAAATTCTTACAATACAGGCAAAGAGACAGAACTCTAATTCATATGAAAATTCATTACTGAATCAGAAACTGAATGTTGTTTACCAGAAGGAATGATAAAGTACTAGGTAAATATTTTATTGCTGAAGGGCCTTTCCTGAGCCAATTCCTTGGTTTTGGAAAGATGATCCCCATGAGGGTTTTTTTGTTAGGTTAGGATTTTTTGGGGTTTGGTTTGCTTTTGGTTATTTTGTTTGGAGGGGAAGTTTGTTGGGATTTTTGTGGGGGTTCCTGCAGGAATGAAACATCAAAAATATGAAAAAAGGTAACAAGGCATTATGCATTAATTTTTATTTTGTTTGAAACAACATAATTGTTTACTTCCACCTGTAATCTCTTGTTTTGCACAGTCTTTTGTGCACAAGAAGGGCCGTACAAATCTGTGCCATTTACATTTTTGCAGCACTTTCATCAAATTGATTTGGTTCTCAGCTCCTTTAATAGAGAAATTTCTTTTATAGAAAATGAAGAGAATGAAGCCAAGTCATTCATCTCCAGAGAAATCATGGCATTAACAGTCCCATCTCAAATTACATGTTACTGTATTTTAAGCAAAGATCGATGTATCTTTGTGAATTTTTTTCTCAGACATGGTCTTGTTGTGGTTTTTAGCATTATTTACTCAAAATCATAAGAAAATGTCTAGGTTTAACCATCAGCCAATAATCTCACAAGTATTAAAGTCTATATCCTACTCCCCTTGCCTGAGGATTGTACAAATCAATTCTAGTACTTATTCCTAAAGACTGGCAACCATAAGGATGGGTCTTAAGAAAAGTAAGAATAAGCTAAGCTTGTTAAAGAGCTTTGAGTTATTGTAGTTTGTTAGGACTAAGCTTCAAATGGTATATTACCAGTCATTTTCTGTGGAGATATACTGTCCAGAGTTCATTAATATTTTTTCAGCTTTTCATGGCTTTATGCTTCTCACTTACATTCTAATTTATCATCAAGAAGTTCTCTGGAAGAGTCTGTCTTGGCCTTAAAGTCACTACCAGTCTGTGTTGGAAACTCTGGTTTAGTTGATGGATAAAACAAATCATGTATTTGCCCAGCTGCTGAAACTCAGAGAAAGTTTTAACCTGCTCATCTATATGGTTCACTGAAGTCACAGACATTAGTCAGTTGGGGTTTTTTTATGAAGCTAAATTAAAGCAAAATTTTTGTCTCCCTACCTTCACATAATCACAAAAGAGCTATAATTTAAGATGCAATGGACACACTCCAGCAACAAAAATGATTATTCACTGGTATTCTCATCCTGCACCTGGCAAATGTGAACATATGAAATGTGTAGGAGCAGATAATGCTACTAGTGGAACAGATGTCTTTTCATAGTGAATCTGGAAAAAAAAAAGGTTAAAAAAATGGATTTTTCAATTTTTCATCTGCTTCTGTGTGATACATTCAGTGCTCCAGTGGGCATGTTAAGAAGCAATACTTTTTGAAGATTCCTTGACAACTGGCATCCTGATCATGGGGAAAAGACACAACCTTGGAATGAAGAAAACTTGGCATTTACCACCCTACCTTAATTTCCACCTTCTGAGAGCTAATTTATTCTAAAAATAAATACCCAGCTCCAGCCAAAGAGAACACATTTGCCATTTTCTCTTCATGCATCAACCAAGGTCCCTTGCTGTCTTCCATCACTTCAAGTTCACAAAGTTGCCATTTGATGTGTAGCTCTGTGAGACAGGCACTTGGTTATCAGTACCTGTGCAAAGCCACGAGTCACACCTGCAATAATGAATTACTTAGACCACACTCTGCATTATCAGTACTCTGATGCTCACAGTGTTGGGCACCAGCCAAGCCAATATACAAACTCTTCTGTGCAGTGTATTGTTTCCACATCTCAAAAGCTACACAAAAGCTTCTTTATGAATTGCCATATCAGATTCCATAAGAACAGAAAGCTGAGCATACCTGGGAAGCTCCAGCGCATTGCAAACATTGCTAAAAATTGGCAGAAATGAAGTAATATTTCTTAAATATTTTTGATGGTACACGGTATCCTTTCACCTATGGTGAGACAGATCTTGGAGGTCTCTAGGGCTCTCCTGTGCTCCTGGTGAAGTTTCAAAAACTATATCTTAATGGTTAGAATTAGTAGCCAGAGAAAATGAGAAGTTTCTTAAGGCAATGCTGTGGGAGTGGAATAGGGAATATTCTCCCTAGGATCACTTCGGGGGTGCTGAAGTAAAGCTTTTGAAATTATGTAAAAACTTGAGACTTGGAAACACAGAATACTTGAAAACACATTAAAAAAATGCTAAAATCAAAGTCAGGAAAAGGAGATATCCAGATTTCCAGGACTGACCAAATGAAGGGAGCATTTCCAAGAAGCCTCAGATTCACAGACAAACTCAGTTTACTGTTGCTATAGACTTTTAATCTAAGTTTCATACAGCAGGTTAAGAACATGAGACAGAACAGCCATGCACAAGTTGGAGAGAAGGACCTGGAACAAATACTGCTGCCTGCCCAGTCATGCTCCGCCCTGACCTACATCCCTACCTCCCACTCTGGACCTCTCTGGCAGCTCTCCTGTCTTTGCAAAAAAAAAAAACAAAGAAAAAAAGGAAATAGTGCAAACAGATGCTTTTGGCTGAGAAATCTTCCAGGCCAACCCTTCCACAATCTCAACTGCTTCCCACACTGTGACCAGCCTGGGTCTTCAGTTCTCAAGCTGCTCTACTTAAATACACCCTATACCATTTTCAAGCTGCTCACACAAGCATTGTCATTAAGGAACCTGAAGAAAACTTCTGCTATTACAGTTGTCTAAACAATGCAACATTAACAACCTCAAGGTTAATATAAATATTATGTTGTTCACTGTAGAAAAGTTAATGTTACCTATTTTACAGTGTTAAAATATGACATGGCAGGCATATTCCAGGCATACAAGAATCCCACTTCCTGTGACTGAAATAAATAGCAGATCAGTGTTCACAAGGAAAAGCAAACAGTTCTGCTGGCAAAGAAGATTGTCAGTGTTAGATTTCTCACTTGGGTTCATTGCGGACAGACATTGACTCCAGGCACTATGGCTCTACACAAATGCACACATGTAAGCTAAACAGCACCTGGGAAATCAGTAATCTCACCAAAATTAATTATCCCTTTTTAGAAGGTGAAATAGTTCCACAAATAACATTTTTTTTCTCTCACCCTGAAGTTTCCCTGATATGATGTCTCTTTTGAAATTTTTCTGATGTAATGTCCCCTTAAGCCAGACACTTTCCTGAAGTGATTCCCTGGCACTGCTCAAAAGAGGTCAGGGAACCATTCCAAGTGGTCCACACTCCTCAAGCCACAGTGATTTGGAGGCAAGATTCAGCACTAAGGATGTCACCTGCTCATTCCTACTGGCCTCAATGTCTGAAAAGTAATAAATAAATCCAGATAACAGTTAATTTTCCTCATACAGACACAGAAAGTACACCCTGCTTATCCCAAATTAGTTTTGTTTGCATGCCAACTTTTGCATTTTGCAAGACAAAGATTTATATTTTAGTGCTTAGGGGGCAAAAAAAAAAAAAAGAGTGAGGCAAGCAGGAATTAGATACCTGGTTAGACAACCCGAGAACCCTCAGTTTCATTGGGATCATTTAATGCTTGGGAAAAGAGAAATGGATTGCAGTGTTGAAAAGCCACGAGATGCAGTTCTGGCTGGTAGAAAGTGTATCTGGTGCAGGAGCCAAGACGCATAAGGTTTTGTGGTAGTTTTAGCTGGACTTCCTACTCCTATGCCATGCTAAATGCAACAAGTCAATGGTTAAGACTAAAGGCTCACCAGGAGTTCAGTCTAGTGTGCAGTTGCACACCACAGCTGCCAAAGTCTAAAGTTAACTGTTTGACCTTTAAGGATGATGTACCTCAGTGGTGGGAACCCATGGGAAACTGTTCACTCACTTGTAAACCAAAAGGTAAAGCAACAGCCACAGCTTTAGAACTGATACGGACAAAAGGGAGAAGTTGCAAATGTCCCAGGATATCTTTCTTCCTAAAGGCAACAACACCACAGTGTGAACCTTGAGATAACCCACTGCTTCTTCAGACTATATAAGCATTGATGCACTATGCCCTATATAAACAAGAACACATAATTTAGACAATTATGGATAGTTTCTAGCTAGTTTGAATGAAGGGCTTTCCTCATAAACAGTACTTGTCCAGCAGGAAGTGGAGAGTTAATCATCCTGCTCTGAACAGGGAACAGTCAAACCCAGAGGTGCAACCTGGTACCTACTCGATTACTTGTGGAGCTATCAAGAAAACACACATTAAATCCAACAAGTACAGAAACACAGGGTTTACACATATGATAAACCTAATAACAGAACTGTTTCCAAAATACATGGGCAAACTCAATAACAGCAGCCAAATAATTTCTTCTCTTCATAACATGTACTGGAAAGGCAAAAATGCCCAAAACACAAAGCTCCAATAATACCTGAAATTATGCGACAAAAGTTTTTTTGTTGTTTTATGTTTATAATTATCAACTTGTCTATTGCCTAAATAAGTCTTCAACAGATCACAGGCAATACTTTGGGTTGGAAAAGACCTTTAAGAATCACATTGCCCAACTGTCCTGCAATAAACAGGAACATCTTCAACTAGATCATAATGCTCAGAGCCCTGTTCACCTGATCTTGCTTATTTCCAGGGATGTGGCATCAAATACCTCTCTGGGTAACCTGTCCAAGTGTTTCACTACTGATGTTGTAAAAAAATTCTTCTTTATGTCTAGGCAGAAACTGGTCCCCTTGCCTTATTGCAACAGCCCAGGCTAAAAAGTCTGCCCCCATCTTTCTTCTAGGTCCCCTTTAAGTATTGAAAGGCTACAATAAAGTCTGTCCACAGCCTTCTGCAGACTGAACAACACCAATTCTCTCATAGGAGAGCTGTTCCATCCCTCTAATCCCCTTTGTGATCCTCCTCTGGACCCGCTCCAAGAGGTCCGTGTCCTTGTTATGTTGGGGGCCCCAGAACTGGGCATGGTTCTCCAGGTGGGGTGTCATCAGAGCAGGTTAGAAGGGGAGAGTGACCTCCCTTGGCCTGGTTACCACACTTCTTTTGATGCAATCCAGGATAAAATTGGGTTTCTGGGCTGCAAGCAAACATTGCTGGATCATGCCCAGCTTTTCATCAACGAGCATCTCCAAGCCCTCATCTGCAGGAATCCTCTCACCCCATTCATCTGCCAGTCCGTATTGATACTGAGAGTTGCCCTGACCCAGGTGCAGCACCGTGAACTTGGCCCATGGGCCCACTTCTCAAGCTTGTCCACATCCTTCTGGAAGGCATCCTGTCCCTCAGACATGTCAACCACACCCCTACAAATTGTTCTGCCTCAAAGTCTCCAATGTACAGCTCCAGAAACAAAATGTCTTTCAGAGAATCACAGACTGTTCTGAGTTGGAAGGGACCCATATGGACCATCGCATCCAGCTCTTAAGTCAATTGCCCCACAGGGGATTGAACCCATGACCTTAGAATTATTACAACCAAGTTTTAACCAATTGAGCTAATCTTTCAGCAAGGGGAAAGTGCAACAGTTTACAAGACTGGCAGAGTAGATTTATTCATCTTGTAAAGACCGATGTTGCTGTTGGTACTGGGTTTATTTTCTCTTCCTTTTTGTGGCAAGACAGGCATGATACAGGAAGGTATTGTATAAGGGCTGTGCACTTGAGTTTGACAAGCAAGAAACAAGTTGGTTTTACGTGTATAGTGTAAGTTCTGAGTGGAAAAATAAAAAAGAGGTGAAGAAATATACAAATAAGCCCGCAAAAGCCAAAACCAAAAGAAATGCACGTTAATAAGGAAAAGGGAAATTATCCAAGGGTCCTGAAATATTTGGTGTCTTCCTAAAATAATCTCCCTTTGCAAATATTCATTTCCCTTTCCTTAATCTAGCAAGGTACAGCCTCCAAAACTAGGCATATGTAGAGCCCTGCTTTTCTTTAACACAATCTCTATTAAATGAAGGGTTTCTACCTTTTTGTAGCTGAAGGGAAACACAAGAAGCTGTGTAGCAGTGCCTGACTTCTATGGACGGTCATCAGAAAGGGGACTGATGACCTACTGATGATCATGCTGTAATCTGGACTTCAAAGAACAGAACCAAGTTAACCCAAACTTCAAAGCTGACTGTGACTGCAACTTAGGTATGAAACTGGGAAGTCCTTAATCTATGACAAAAAGATCACACATGACAAGTGACACTTGTCACTGTTTTTCTGTTGGAATACTGGGAGGTAAACCTTTAGTATTTCAGCATTTTCACTGCAGAGTGGGCAACAGACACTGCAAAAGATAATGTCTATATTACCAAGGAGGAGAGTGATGTGGAACAGCACCATGTAACATCTCCAAGCAGCTGGCCCAAATTTACCAATTGGTGACCAAAATTTACCTGCTCTGTCCAACAGGTTAGAGAAAAAACTATTCTTACTTTGTTCTGACTAGAAGATTTGATCCAAAATATTTCCTGAGGAGAAGAATGAAAATTTCTTCAAAGAGAAAACAAGTCAAGGTAATGAAAAGTTTTGATTTCCTGCTAAAAGAAGTTTTACATTGGTATTATGAGTCCTGGCCATTAAAAATTCTTAAATGAAGAGTCAGGTTTAGTAAAGAAATGGGTATTTTATTTTCAGAATTTGCTCTGTTAGGCACATTACTGAGCATGAACTGGTGCTTCCCTTCACTTTCCCCATTTAAATCACCTAAATAACTCCAATAATTTAAAGTTATTTAATTGATTGCTTCTGTCATCAAGCAGATATGAAACATGACAGTATCCAAGTAAAAGCTGGGGACAAGTGTTAAACAGCCAGTGACTAAATTGCATTCGGGAATAAATTTTGAAAAATTAAGAAATATTTCTTATAAGCATATTAAAATATAAACTCAATTTATTGGGTTTAATAGTTGTGAGCAATGTGCCAATTAGCAGCTTTTTAGTCTGTCTCAGTAGAAAGCTCAGTCTGACACTGACCAAGTAGCTTTTTATTCATAAGCTTATAACACCATCTCATCACCATGAAGACCATTGTAAAACTTTTTATTACTGTTTAGCACCCAAAAAAGGTTCTAAGGGGGAAAAAAAATAAGACTTTTCTCTCTCAATTTCCAAATCACAAAGTACATGGGAGGGACCTTCACATTAATGTCACTGAAGCACTTTGCTACACTAACAGAAGAGTTAAATACAAGTGCTTATTATGCCACCCTGAGATCTCAGAGCAAATAAGCATTTGTAGGGGTAAGAGGCAGATAACTAGATTTCCAGGAAAACTGTATAATCAGAACATGGAAGAGTTATAAAAGATTTTGATTAACTTCTCACTTTCCCTGTTGTTCAGGGCTGACCTTCATGACTGTGCTAGAGATGTACATCTATGTCCTCAGATAAAGTTCCCCTCTAGCAGGCTGTGGGCATGAAGCAAAAGAGGCAATGGTGAAGCTGCTCTCCCTGCATCTTCTTTCACCCAAGAATCTAACTATTTTGCTGAAATAAGTGTATGATGATTTCCAGACAATGACATGAAACTTAATGGCTTTTGTGGCAGTAGACCTTATCACCTCCAGATGTTTTACAATACAGAGAGAGAGAGAAAAATACTAATTTCATTTTCTCTTTGTCCTCTTTGTCAGTCATCATTGTAAGTAGTAAAATAAGTATTCCAAAATATTAAAAAACACCATTTGGAGGATTAACCATCAAAATCCTCCTTTAGAGGTCGCCCTAGTGTATGATATATCTTTCACCAGATCTCAAGAATATGTGCTAAGCATCTAAAATTTTTTGATGGAAGGAAAGTTAGCTAATGCAGTCCAGCAGACAAAATGAAATATTCAAGTCAACTATTCTTCAATATCTTTGTCAGCTCTGTGTACAATTTCTATTAAA
>JAWWLZ010000082.1:111650597-111667347 GCA_035041345.1 Poliocrania exsul
TCCAGCAGACAAAATGAAATATTCAAGTCAACTATTCTTCAATATCTTTGTCAGCTCTGTGTACAATTTCTATTAAAGGTGGTAAGAATGCCACCTCAATATTTGCATTTGACACACTTGTATAATTTTGACAAATCAAAATTTCATTTATCCTTTTTAGGAAGCTTTACATATTTCTATGGATTTATCCCCATTGTATAAAGAAAATTAAATCCTAAATATTATGATTTAATTAATACAATATACTGACATTGGTGGTCCTTTTGTTTTACTATACATTTAGTTAATATAGACATCCTAGGAATAAAAGACAAGATAAAAATCAAGAAGACATATATGAAATTCTAGACTGAAGACACCAGCTATGAATAGCAGACAAATCAAACTGCATGCTATGGAAATTTAAATAGTATGATGAAAAAAGAGAAGATCCTGTATACTATCAATTATTGAACTGCACTTCAGCAATTCCTGATGAATCTTTAACAAGTTCATTTTTTTGTGTAATATTACCAGATAGCTTCCACATTTCAGTCATAAAATTCAACTTACAAGAATTATGAAGTTTAAGTGACAGTTACATACTAACTCAGTCCTATAATCAAATAAGTGACAGCTTTAATAGTGAGCTAATGAAACCAGCAGTAGATGAGAAACATCTTAAGAATGTGAGCTTGGATGCAATGACAAGTCTGACAGAGGAAAAAGCAAAATAATTTGACTATGTTTCCATCAGGTAGGAGGAGAAGGGTTACGTCATGATAAACAGAGAATATAAGATAAAAAACCTCAAATTGCCAAACTGTGTTCTCTATACTTGTGTGTTAAAAACAGTAAGAGTTAAGATTGGCTATGATGTCTTACCATGACAAAGCTGAAAGTTTGAACAAGTTATTTGGACCTTGCACAGAATATTTTAAATATCTCAGTTTTGCTGGGTTTTTATTAAAGATCCATCTTAGAGAAAAATAATACCTTAAGTTAACCACTGCAATAAGAAAGATAAGAAGCACATGCATTTGTATTTCAGCTTTTGTAGGCAGAAAAGTACTCAAGAATTTCAAAAGTTTTGATGAAGTTTGGACAGCTATATTTTGTATTGCAGTTACTGACTCAGTTAACCAGTGAAAAGGATCTCACTCACATGAGTTTTACCCAAAGGAGAAAAGGACACATTTTAAAATTCTGACATGGGTCAATTGAATGGAAAATGTTCAAGACTTGTAGGTTCATTATGAAGAAATCTCAGCTCTTAGTGGCAATTCATTAAGTAATTTATGTCTTTGTTGCTCATCTACATCACCAGATAATGACATTGAAGAATCACAAAGAACCAATCACAATTTACACTGCTCAAAGAAAACAACATCTGACTTTTTATTTTCTTAACTTAGCATAAACTGCTGAAAGTATTCAGAAGGAAACAGTTATTTTATATGCACAGATAATGATTACAAATCAGTGTCTTCTCAGGGCACAAGCATATGCTGTGAGTGTGCCTAATGACCATCTGCAACAACTGTTTGTCAGCAGACCCAGCTCCACCAGTCATAATGGGGTCATACTTCATTGGCCAAGAGTTGAATTTAACCTACAGGTTTTAATAGCTCCTTGAGGAGCTGCTGCAGTTGTCAGACTAGACTTTCAAATGCTGAAAGTCTCACCTTCTAGAATTTATAAGGTTATTCCTAAAAACTCTCATTTCTTTTTGCTTTCAGCTGAAAGGAAGATGGTCTGTGCACCTGCTGAGACATTGAGATACATGCTGTGACCTGGATATATCCATACAAGAATGGAAATACAGAATTTCTATGTTTATGGCAGTCAGCTATAAAATTATGAAGTCCTTCATATATTTGATTGCCTTTCTCTGAAACTGATGTTATAAAAGGGAAAAAATTACTTTGATATGTCTGTGAGACCTGATCTCTTTTGATGCCTTCAAACGCTATGGCAGTATCAGCAATGAACACCTGATGGTAGAGACAAGCTGTTTATTGGTGTGCAGTACAGAAAGCTACAATTCCCTCAGTAAATATAGCAGTTCACATAAAAGCAACAGAGATTTATTGGGCAAAAAACATGTTTCTTCATCTACCAGAAGAGAGGAAAAATGTAGATTTCTCTTGCTAGTCAGATTTCTATTAGAATTGCATTTTTAACCCTGCACAGTCAAAACCCCAAGACATTTACTCCATGGAATAAAGATGTTGCTAAAGTTGGGGGGTCTCTTCTGGGGAGAAGAAGGTTCCCAGTTCAGCCAGTGATAAATCTGAAATGAAGGGAGTGGGTATAGACACCATAGAACAAGCCCTATGATAAAATCTTGGCACACATTTAGATGAGGTCACCTCCAGCACTTGAATATAAGCAAGAAAATGCCTACAGGGCACCAGTATTCCCCAAGTTTCTTGTATGGAACTTGGCATGCTGTGGTACCTCTTTTATACTGCTGTGTGACATACAGAGAGCAAGCAAGTTGAGTTTCCAAAGCTCTGTTCACTTTGGGACACCTGTGCCTAAGTCTTTGGGACACAAAACCTGACTCAAATGCTTGCTTCTAATAAACTCCATAGCAAAGGTGGCCTTTCCATTACTTGGCTTGTGAAACTATAGGCAGAAAAGGGAGCAAAACTCTATGATAACCTGCAGCACAGTGCTTATGTCATTCTTATGGGAGACACAGGTGTGTGAACACTTTTTTCCTCAAACTTTCTGTAAAAAAGTCAAGAATCACAGAGCAGACACTGTGTTCTGTATGGTGAAGTATCATTTGCTATGTCATGCAGCTAGTAGTTTGAAATAAAATAAGACAGAGCTTAGCAAAAGAGAACAACAATGAAGCAAAGCTACTTTGCTTGCCCTTTTTTATCTATTTGCTTGATAATTTATTTGCTTGGATTTTCATATTTGTGGTATCTTGTTAATCTAGGTAATTATGCATCAGAATGTGTAACAATCAGAGTCAGACACGTGTTCATCTCTCTCCATGGTGTCAATTTACAGATATTAAACAGTTTTGCCAATTTGCCAAAAGATGCAATAATTACATTATTAGTAATTTATTACCAATTAGCGATAATGTTTGTGGTCACTAATGCTTGTAGCACCAAAAAAAAACCCAAAACAAAACAAAAAAAGTTGTTTGTATTTCCTACATTTCCAATTGTAGAGGTGAAAAATTTTATTAAATGTACCTTATCCAAAGCCCATATAATTCTTTCATTAAAAAGGAAAAACAAACAAAACCAAAAACCCAACACAAACCAAAATCAACCAACCAAAACCAAACCAAAGTGAAATGGGATAGATTTTACACTATGTACTTTTGGAAAAAAAAATGATGATCAGAAACTCTGAATTATCCTCTAAAAAAAGATTTTCTCCCAAGGGTTATATTCAATTTTATCACTATCACAGCAAGAAGGAGTGAAAGTGTCAGGCACAGGCATAGGGGCTCTTGCCCATCTGTCCTGTCTCAGTTTGATACCAACACCCTGTGGAAAATGCCTTTTCACAGCAAGATCAAGAATCATAGATTAGTTTGTGTTGGAAGGGAGCTTTAAAGGCCATCTAGTCCAATCCCTCTGTAATGAGCAGAGACATCTTCAACTCAATCTGGTTGCTCAGTGCCTGATGCACAGCACCACGCTGCCCATGCCCCACACTGGGGACAGGCAGACAGTGAACTGAGCTCTCAGACCCCGAACGACCAGCAGATACTACCTACAGCTGAGATTTTTTTCTCAGCTGCTGCTCTGCAATACCTCAAGAGGAGTTGTGACTTCAGGTAATTGAATAAATCTCTTTCCAGTGCTACAGCTTCCGACTTAAAATTTCCTCTCTGCAGTTCGCGTTACCTATTGCTTGCTGCCTAGATCGAGACGGACACACATTTAACTTTCAGAATTAAGCAAAGGAGCTGCACCAGCATCCCTTTCCTGCACAGCCCCTCTCCTGAACTCCTACGCTCCAGGAGCCGCACCATCGTAGCCAGGCTGGCAGAGGTCAGTGCATCCTGACTTCCTGTCCAAAGCGCTCTGTTCTATCGGGAAGGAGGGTGGTGGGAGGTGGTGGTGTTTTGCTTTTTGGGGATCGTGCCAAAGACACCCGCTCCCCCCAGGGCAGGATCCCCACGGTCAGCACCCCCCTGGTCAGAGACGCTACCGAGAGGAGGCGGGGCCAGCCATCCAGTCGGACAGCTGGGTTCCCAGGTAAGCGCTGTCGCTTTGGATTGGTTGGTCACATCAGACTGGTTGGTCACCTGGGTGGAGTGCAAGGCTGAGAGCTGTCCCTGCATGGCACTCACCTGTGTGGGAACAGGGAAGGGGCAGCCAAGGGGACACCACCACTGGCTGAGCCCTCAGCGATCTACCTTTGCTCCCATCACAATGGCAATGGGCAGCACATGACTTCTGTGCTTGGAGGTGCCAGAAGACACAGTCTCAAGAAGAGCAGGGGAGTGCCTTTTCCCCCTGCCGCTTCCAAGTCATCCTCATCAGTGAGCCTGGCTACCCTCTCCTGCAGGAATGGAGAACTCCTCCTTCCCTGAGACGAATTCCTCATGTGCAGACTGCACTGGGATAGCACATGGGGGTCTAAGTATGTCCACTCCTCCACTTAGCCCCACGTTCTACATCACAGTGCCTGTCATCTCTTCAGTTTGTGGGGCTGACAGGCAACACTGCTGTCATGTATGCAATCCTCAAAGTGCCAAAGATGAAAACAGTAACCAACATCTTCATCCTCAACCTGGCCATTCCTGATGAGCTCTTTACCTTGGTGCTACCCATCAACATTGCTTACTATCTGCTTCTGCAGTGGCCTTTCAGAGAGTTCATGTGCAAGCTCATCATCTCTGTAGACCAATACAGCACCTTCTCCAGCATCCAATTCCTCACTGTCATGAGCATTGACCACTCCCCTGTTGTGGTGGCCACTACCAAGTCCAGGAAGATGTCCTATAGCACCTACCGAGCAGCTAAGATTATGAGCCTCTGCGTCTGGTCCTTTGTCACAGTCATCATCCTGCCCTTCACTGTGTTTGCTAAGATACACAACAAGCAGGGCCTCTCCCAGTGTGTCTTTGTGTTCCCTCATCCTGAGAGTGTGTGGTGGAAAGGCAATTGGATCTACAACCTCATTTTAGGCTTTGTCATCCCATTGTTCACCACCTTCACCCTCTACACCACCATGTTGTGCAGACTGAGACATGTGCAGCTCCACTGCGATGTGAAAGCCCTGGACAAAGCCAAAAAAAAGGTGACACTGATGGTGGTTGTCCTTCTGGCTGTGTGCCTGTTCTACTGGTCACCCTATCACCTTAGCACAGTGGTGGCCCTCATCATAGATATCCCACAAACTCCACTCATCATTGGGATATCCTACTTCATCACTAGCCTCCTAAGTTATGCCAATAGCTGCTTCAACCCTTTCCTTTAAGTTTTCTGGATGGCAGTTTCCGAAGGAGCTTTCGCAAACTGATAAATCACAGAACCACCTCATAAAGCCTGTTCCCTCCTATGCCCTTCTCACAGTTACCTGCTTTTCATGGGTGATTCCATCCCAGAGAGTGCTTTCTCTCCAGCCTCCATGTGATGGTCCACAGGGCTTCAGGTTATCTCACTACCCAAGACATGAACTGAGGGCAGGTGGACCTTTCTCAACTATCCTGCACTCACTTCTGTAGCACTCCTTTGCTTCCCCTTCTTTTTCTTTTTCTTCATTTTTCTCTTTTTCTTTCCTTTTCCTTTTTAATTCCTTCTCTCTAATGTGCTTTCTGACCTAGGTTTGTCACTGACAGCTACGGAAGTTTCCTTTCCCCTTTTTAACGATATCGCTTTGTGAACTCAGGACACATGACTGTCTCAGTTGCTGGTGATGTGTAAAGCCCAACAAAGGTGTGTTACTGAGTGTCTTGCTTAATGATTCCTCAACCTCTTTCCTACCCACAGGACCTGCTCACCCAACATCTTGCAAACTTAGGAATAATTGAAAAAGGCACAACTTCAAAAGATAAGGAATAAACAAAGGTATTGAGTTCATTTCATATTACAGGGGACTAAGATAAGATAGTCAAAATCCATGGTAAGAGGTAAGAGACCACAGCTTGGCTTTAAGAATTAAAGAGCAAGCCCTCACTATTGAATAAAAGACACAAATTTGGGTTGGGGGCCACATGAAGAGGTTTTTTCCTCATGTCTCCTCTTTTAGTCCTCTAAGATGAACTAAAAAATGTGGCACAGTCACTTAACATTTCTCATCTTAGTAATCTTCCCTGCTCTTCCCTGCAGTAGATGCTAAATAAGTGTAACATACAAATTTTGTTGGATATTTTTACCTCACTTGAATACAGAGAGATAAGGAAGTGGGGCTAAGGAAATGCATTTCCACTTATACAGGAGGGGATGATGCGTTTCAGGAGGTGCATATGGATTAGTGTGGTATATTGTCCGGTTTGCAGGTGCCTCCTGAAAGCCTTTGCACCTCCCACTGCTGCAGGCTAAAGTTCTGCCCTAGGCATGAGGAAATTTTCTTCTGCTAAATCCTTCTGAAGAAACTCCAAATGAAAATTTTACTTGCAGATTTTAGCAATTATGCAAACCCTGGTACATTATAATACCATATAATTGGGTTGACAATGAAATAATTTCTGCTTATAACACATTAATATTCCCTGAGACAATCAGTGCTAAATTCAACATCCAGCCTAGATGTTATGGAAATGGAAGGATTCCAACAGTTCTGCTTCATTGGAGCTTGGTTTCCATTAGACATAGAAGCTGGTCTTTGAAAGACCAAGCCCAAAAAGTGTTAGTTACCCATTTTCACTCAACATACAAAAACATGCTTCAGCAATTAGTGTCCCACATTTTATCTTTCTGCCTGAAACAAAGTAATTAACTTTTCCCACCAGCTGCCTGGTGGTCAGTTACTTGCCTTGAAGAAAGATGTTAGTCCCTTTGAGACTTTGAAACCTCTCTCAAAGTATTTTATCCACAGCATAAAGCTGCCCTGAAGTCAGGAGCAGCACATTAGCAGGAAGCAGGCAGCAGTAAGAAGGAATACACAGGGACAAAGGAGAATAGATGAATGGGTAGTAAGAAGTTAAAATCAGATGATTTACTTCAAAAGCACTTTCCTGGCCTAACTGAGCTACTGACACATACATGTCTCCATACTTCAAGAAACTCCAAAATTCAGGTACAAGAAGTTGTCACACTGAGTGCTACTAGGAAACCCAGGGTCGGGTCCCTAATTCCTGATTCTCAATTGTTTATTCTTAGAGTGGATATTTTGATCATAATATATAACTACATAGAACCTAATGGGGCATGAAACATTATGCAATTCTTTCCTGGCTTACCATTCAGGCTATCTGTCACTGATGCAAAAAACTGAAAACACTTGAAAACACTTTCCATGAACACAGCTGGCACATAGGCAGATTTGTGATCCCTGTAATACATCTGGATGTTTCCCTACAGCTGTTTCTGGTTGGGCGTATCTGTCAAAGGAAAGTTCATCCCCAGAAAGGAACACTTTTTTTCCAAGAAGTATTATTTTATTTAGATCTATTCTGCAAGCAAAACTAAACCTATTTAAAATATTTTTCAAATTCTTGGATGTCTCTAAGAATCAATGTCTTTTACTTGTCTCCTAAGAATGTTTCCAGCTTCTGCTTCTTTTAGTAAACTAAAAGATTTTTTTTAATAAAACTTTTGAGAGCAAAATCTTCCACAGTTTTCTTGTGCTTATTCAAACCAGGTAGTCCCATTGCTAAAGCAAAATAATACTCTCTTTTTAAGTCTAGTGCTTGTAGAAAGCTTTATCCCATAAGGAGTTTCTTTTAAATGAAAAATGCACCATTTTTTTCTAGCTACATTTGAGCAGATGGAGTTTTCCTCTATGAGTTCAGAAGTCCTGTAATTTCCAGAGTCTTGGAATACAGTAAACATCTTTTTTCCAGAGACTCTTCCTATGGGGCACCAGCAACTTCAACTGTATATCTAATTTAATGGCATGACATCAAAACTCCTAAATTTTATTTATGAAAGAGAAAAAAAGGATCTGATACTCACACAGTGCAAACAGCAAATGAAACAGCAGTTTAAAGGCTTGAGTTTAAGTGACATTTTTGACTAACATACAGAGCACAACATGCAGCTGGCAAACCCCTTGTATGTTCAAATGTGAAACGTAGACAAGTTTTCATTAAAAAAGATTTTTATTCTTTTGCTCATTCTGTTAAGCACCTGCTTATGAGCAGCCCAGTCATGGCAAGGAAATGATTCCATTTTTAACTCTGTGTGAGGGTTCATTGCTCACCACTATGAGTAAGGATATTGCAGACAAATCCATCCCAGCTACAGTGGTCCCCAGCCTCCTTGGCTTGTTTGCCCTCTTTTTGTTTTGATATAGTTTCACTGTGGAAACAGAGAAAGTTCTTTAGTTTGCTTCACCATTTTAAAGCACGATTGCAACACAAGACAACTCTATGCATTTGTGGCTCAAGTGAAAGAACACCAAGTTCTTTTTCTGCATTACAAAGTAAAAAAAAAAAAAAAAGGAAAAAAAAGACAAACAAACAAAAACTCTGCATAAGTTTGATATATTTTCCATTTCCCCATCCTCTGCCATAGGATCTTTCAAAGTGTGAAGAAAAAGAACGAACTATCAGTTTATTGCTAAGACTGTTATTGGAGGTTCCACAAGTGCTTCCAAAATATTTTTCCTTACAAAACCTTTATACCACCAGAGGGAGTTCAAAGACAACTTATTCAGTACATGTACTGAGTGGAAACAAGTTTCTGCATGCCTGACATGGAGCATGGATTTTCTATGTAAAGCGTCTTTTTCCTCAAATTTTATTCCAGGGCATGATAAACAGAAGGATATTTAAATAGCTTTAATGAAGGACAGAAATTTCCTTTAATAAAGGCCAGAATTTTTTAAGGGTGTGATACTAAATCGATTGCCATTTTTCTGCTGTTTATAAGCATCCTCTTCAAATCCATACTACTTTTATGTACCAATAGGCATGATATCTGATCATGCAGCTGAGGGCCTATCTGCTCCTGAACATTCTCACTGCCAATCAATCAGCCCCGCAGAGGGACTGGTTTGGGGGAGCACTGGGCAGATGTCATTGACATAAAGCAGAGACTGTGTCAGCAGGCAGTGACCAACACTCCTCTACACTGTCTCTCAAATCTGGGTAGCCCTATGAAGCCCCAGCTGCCTCTGGACTAGGATTTGGGTGTCTTTGTATTCTGCTTCCTGTTATTTTCATTAGGTGGATTTTTTCCCCATTATTTCTTTTTTTCCTGTCCCTCTATTATCCCCAGAGTGTATTTAGTGTTTTGGACACTTTCCCTACCTTCAGATTTCAGCCCCGAGATGGCACTGGTTCCTCACTGACAAACTATTACTGTTTTCATAAACCAGAGTTAAAGACTAAAACCAATGCTTCCAAGAGCTAATTTGGATGCTATATGACAAAACAAATACAAATTAGCCAGGGGAAATAAAAAAAATACTGGTTTGGGTTTTGTAAAGATATATAAATTGGTATGAATCCATACACATTTAAAAAATTTGAAGATTAGTACTTTTTAACAGGTGTTGGTTCAACAAAGTCTCCTGAAGTCGCAGGAGTAGTTTAGGTTAAAACCAGATTAAAACTCCTTTTTGCTCCCAGATTCAAATTTTTAGTCCAGACATTAGGCAGATTAGTAAGGCAAGAGATTCTCAACCAAAACTCTCAAATCCATAGAGAAAACTAGTGGGTTTTTTAAAAGAAAATATGTCCAAAATATTCTATTTTTTTAAGGTGTATATTAAGGGAAAAAAATTCTATATTCTTCTAACAAAAAGCAAGAAGGTTAATAATTTAAATATCTGGCAGAGTTCTGGAAGGCTGTAAATAGTACAATGGGCTTGGATCCAGTTAGTATGATTTTAATATAGGAAAAGCCAAGAGTGTAATATGTCCTTATAAACTATTACAGTTTCAGGTGTTTCTACAGTCCCTTTAAATACTGTAGTGTATATTTATGTTTCTTATTGGATGGAAGTCATAAAGCATGCCTGTGTGGTAGCAGATTCCATTTTTGCATTAGGAAATCAAGGGTACACTGCCTGGAACCTGATCATAAACAGTTCCTCAGCTTTATCTCTGAAGTGCATTACTTTTGCATTACATCCTTGCCTACTGAGGCCAAATCAAATCATTAAAAAATTGCTAAAATAGTGGAACTCTTGGCTGATTATTGTTTTTTACTGTTGACACTATCGCAACACTAAAATGCTAACCAGTCTGGGTTATTGTGGTAGACATTTACCCACCTACAGAAAATTAAGAATTGCACGAGAGAACTTGAAATCTAAAAAGAGACAGATACTCTTATTTTTCCTTGTACGCTGGTCTCCAGGAAGGCTGAGAGGACCATAAGCCTGCTCCTTTCCATGTCTCAGAAGACATGTATTTTTCCAAGGTGTACTTTTCACTTCTGCGCTAGATTTACCTTAAAACTGAATCTGAAAAATTGCACGTGGTATTTCATGCCTCATCACTGAGTCTATGTTATGAAACGAATCTTCAGCTAAAGAAATAACAAGGCTAATTTCTGGTTGGCATAGTGACATAGCAGCAGTATGCTATATAAAACCTTCATCTGATTTATATTAGGTACCTATAGAAACTATTGTCTTCATATTTGATGGGCCTTAAGAGTTTAGCATTTGTTCTCTGCAATGAGCTAAAGCTACTCAAATATCTGTAAGAGCTAGCATGATCGATCATATTTGGTTTCTGCTGCTGCAATACGAGGGCTAATTCAGGCAATTAAATATGTCAATTTATTATGAAGGTAGAAAGCACCTAGCTATCATTTTTTGGAGATACCTTGACCTATCTGATAAAAAAGAGCCAAACAAACAAAAAACCAAATCTGAAACAACAAAAAAACCCCAAACAATAAACAAAAAACCCCAGACATAGTTTCTCATGAGCACTGCAGCATTAGAAGGAAAAGATTCAAAATAGTGTGGTCATCTTTCCCTTCCTCTAAGGTTTTGATACTTATCTGATATACTTGTTCATTCACACAGGCAATATGCTGTAAAGAGAATATGAAAATGTTACACATCTTCTCAAAAACTGCTGTTCCCAAAAAGCTGAGAACAAACTTCAGCCGTGCTGACAAGGACTTTTTGGTATGATAAAGAGTTCTTCTGACTCTTCTGACTCCACTAAAATGAAGAGACATCAAGAAATGTTAACCAGATAAATTAATCCTGGTATAAATAACTTAAAATACAGTTAAATAAACTAAGTCAAGCTGGAATATATTACAGGAGTATCAATGCAGAAATCACTAGAATAGGCCCTACTGGTAGCAATCAGAATTTTTGCTATATCGATTGCTGGATTTGGGGTGTCAGCTGTTCTGTTCCTCCTCTGTCTACTTTTAGGAGACTCCAACACTCTGCACAACAATACCTCCCACTGCTTCTGCAAAGGGAATTTTTCATTTATGTTGTCCTGCAAAAGGTTTTATGAATTTCCACCTACCTGCTAAGAAGCACATCAGGGGCCATCAAGAAAAGCAGAGCAAAGCAGTGTTAATTTATCAAAGATGGAAAATGTGGCATAAACAAAGAAGTGCTACCTTTGTTGTTAAAAGGAGTTTGTACTCAAAAAAACCCAACTTGTGACAATATGTTAAAAGAGAATCTGACCCCCAGTTAGCTGAAGTTAACAGGAATGGGGATAAGAATGGCTCTCAGATGCTCCCATGCTGGGGATGCTGCACGTTGCTTAAGGGATGCATTCAAGGGTTATGAAACTCCTTCATATGCAATGATAAAACTAACAGATGCTACACTTGGAAATATATAAATAAATCACTACTAAACACTCAAATAAATGAAGCAATTTAAAACTTAGATGAGGAAATTATGGATTTAACCATATTATTTCTCTTTTACTAGATTGTAGAGAAAAAAGAATACTATGAACAAAATATTTGGCTAAGCGTTAAAAGCTATAATACTAAAATATACAAGGAATCAGCCAACCTAAATGATTTACTAAACTAATGAAAATCATCCAAATCTTACATAAAATTTCCAACCACTTTTCCAGGAATTTTATTGAATGAATGGATCCAACAACTGTGCCTCCAACACTGTCCATAGTTCATCTAATTATTCCAAAGTTAAATTTCAGGGGGTTTTGACTCCATTTTAATTTATTTTCTAACAGAAAATTTAACTGGACAGTATTTTATGAATACACAGCAATTACCATTCTTTGTAAACAAAAAATCTGACTGTCAAGTTTTGTATTCGTATTGCAAGTTATATATGTAGAACTGCAACTACACAATGTTAAGCAGGAAACTACAGCTAAAAATGAATTTTCCACGTATTTAGAACTCTGCTTACAAAAGTTGAAAGTAATTGCAGATGCCTGAGAAATCTATGCCCTGTGTAATTACCAAGCGCTAGAGGTATGATTATAGACTTTTCTAATAAGCTTTTCATCTTCTTCCCTCTTATTTTAAATATTGCTTCACCTAAGATAACTTCTTTCTTTCTTTCATAACAAGTCAGAACGTTTTCCAAAATGGGGATTTTTATAAAGCTTTGCTATTAGTTTTGCAAGGGAATAAATTTCCAGGAACTGTTCATATGCACTTTCTATATTCAGCAATAAGTATAGAGAGTGACTTAAAACAAAACAAAATGAAAAAAAACCCACACCACCCCACACCACATTTCAGAGAATCATGTGGGTCATCAGTAAAGACCTACACTGCTCATAAAAGCTTTCAGTTGAGAAGAAATCACATAACTTCTTACATAATAACATTATTTCAAATAAAGCAAGTTTATGAAAACTTCCTAGATCCCTTTGGTCCTGTGAAAATGAAATCTGAGCTGTTCAGTGTATTTCACTTTTGAAATCAAATGTAGTTTGGAAAGAAAAAAAAAAACAAACCAGCAAAAAACTCCCAGGACTTTGAAATTACAAATGCAGGCCTTGCCAGCATTTATCTGGAAGCAGCTACTGCATCACAGCCAAAGTAACAACGATTGCTCTTTCCAGCACTAAGCTTAAGTTTAGGAGTTAAAAATCAAGTCTTCAGAAGAATAGTGAGTAACAAGAAAGAATTTGCTTAGGAAGCGTGATGAGCTTAGGCAAAAAGCAAGGAGGAAACCCAAAACAGAAGTACTTGGTTCTGTCCTTTCATATTTGCTTTGTGCCTTTGAGTGAATACATAATGCATTGTTCAAAAAGCCTAAGAACAAGGAAAGACACTGCAGTTGAGGTGTTCTCTCCACTCTTGTTCAGTTACTTGTCCAAAGGCCCTGATGCTGGCTCTGTATCAGCTTAAAGCAGAGAGGGGCTGCAGTAAGAATGTGCTTACAAAAAGCCTCTCTGAGGGTCCTCACTACCAAAGACTCTGTTTATCTACCATGAAACTAATGATTTCCTCGGTTGCAAATGGATGTGTCCCAATCTAACCAGAATTTAATGTGTACCCAAGAGCTTTTCTGTTTTCACTATAGCTGTCATATCTGAATACAGAAGCTCATTCTTAACAAATCTGCCCTTATTAGGAAGTTATTTTGACAAAGTATTTCCAACTTCCTCTGTCAATGACTTTTTCAAAGCAATTTTATTTTTTTCTGACTACTTGCCTACATAGTAACAGAGATAAAAGAGCCACGTAGCATATCATACCTCAGGTATTGTTTGTCTATACATTGTCATTAACATCAGCATGACAGACAGCAACTGGTCTGAGCAACAAGTTTATAGTACTAATGGGTACAACAAAGAAACATTGCAGGGACAGATTAATTGCTGTGTAAAAAAGAAGTGCAAGAGTAAGAGCAGTATTTGCTTCACTTTGCAGATGTCTCATAAAAGTAATAACAAAAACTAGGTCTTTTCAGAAGTCATATTGTAATCAAGGGCAACACAGACTTTGGAAAATACTTACCTCAGTAAACTCCCTGCAGCACTGTCTCCTGCCAGCATGTTACACAAATATTCTCTTCCTCTTCAAGAGTATGGCTTTGCCTTACAATACAATTGTATGGTTTAGTCTTTTCACAACAGCAGTATATACGTAACAACCTACTGAGGCATCTGTGTCCAAAGCAAACTAGTTGCAATATATATTACTTTTCATAAAAGTGAGGTAGGTGTTGGTATTGTGTATCTATATATTACTGCTTTAGTCTCAAAAGCAGATCAGCTCAAAAGCCCTTTCAGGGCACACTACTGTGGTACTGCAAGGAACACCTTAATAACTCTGCAAAAGCAGTGGAACTCCCTAAAGAGAATAAACATTGCCATTTGAAAGCTAATTTACACATCTTTCTATTTCCCATGAAAATTCTGCTCAAGCAGTGTATTGACTTTTTTCCTTCTGCACCAATCAGGAACATTTAAAATATGCTAAATTGAAAAAATAACACAAAAAATAATTCTGAGAATTTTATCTAACAGGTCATTTTTATTACTGCTCTTCTGAGAGATGTCTACTCAAAATTCAATGAGTTAAGAATAGAGATATGCATGCCAAAAACCTAATGCAGATTGTGTTGTAAAATTATAACTACTGTGAAGTGTATTTCAAAGCAGAAGTGTTGTTCAGGATTGGCAAAATGGGAATAAATAAATAGAAAAGGTCCGCTAAATTGCTTTGACTGAGGTCTGTCCAAATTTTGAGCTTGCTTTTGCCATCCTCTGTCAACTAACTCCTCAGGAGGGAATTCTGCCTGACTGAAAATATAATGATCTGACTAGATTCTGGCAACCTGCTTTAGCTGAGCTGAAATGTCTTTAACTGTACTTTCCTGAAGTAAAAGCCAAGGAGTCATCTAGTTTTCAAAAACCCTAAATAGGAAAAATTGTCTTTTTGCACTGTCAGAAAGATATTTCAGGTCACATTATGGTTGTTACAAGTAGATTACTCACTGTTTGTGTCAGGATGTTCACCCTTAAGAGGAACTATTTTCTTATTGAAGTTTCCCAAGAGACAGCATTTTATCCAAGCAAGTGGGTGCTAGAAACAGTTTTTCTTTGTGGAAAAACTAATTCTGCTTTATTCAAAGTAAATACTATTGACATTTTAATAGTTCCTAATGTTTTGTAGGATACAGCCATTATATATATTTAGTTTCACCCAGGTAGATCATCCCCACAGTTGCAGTCCTATAGATTAGGCTGTAGTCTAATCAATATTCCTGTAACAACACAGAGTCTCAATGATATATTACATTGATCTATAACTCTTTAACAACTCAATTTCACATACAGTAATCTATGGGCTGTCATTGACTGATGTCTTCAATTTCATATCTTCTGGTGTTCCACACTTCAGATTTATTCTGATACCTCTTTTCCTTCCACAGACCTGACTGTCCTTCAAAGTCCTGCTTGTTGTCATTACTATAAGCTGCCTATAAAATACATATTTATTTTTATTATGCTTTTTCATTCAGGATCAAAAAAATAGTTTCCATAAGGATTAATTCATCAAAAAAAATGATAGTTACTTCGGCAGTTGGACTTAATTTTAATAAAAAGCTATACTGATGCAGAAATAACAGCATCAGCATATGAAGTTTTTGTGTGTACATATTTAGGGTGCTGCTTCATCTCTCTAATGTTCAGTACTAATGGGAATTGAAATCACATAAAGTGCAATCTCAGAATAGTCTCACTCTATTAATTACAGAAGAATCACCAAGTCAATAAATGAAGCACAGAGCAGCATTGTAATGAATGCCTCTAACCCACAGAAAACCTCAATCTTCACCAGTGTACCAGAAATAACACTACTGAGCAGAGATTGTAATGCCAAAGCATCTCTGAGAGACAGCGCCCAGTGACATAGAGTATGGGAGAGAGATGAATCAACACGTGAGTGGGGCCCTCAGAGCAGCCTGGAGCTGTGCTAGGACCAGGAGAGAGCAGGATACCTCATCCAGAAGAGGAGGACACTGTGCTTTGGCACAGGGATGGAGCAGAAGAAGCAGAGCAAGCGAGAAAACTTGCTAGCACAAGTGGAGGCAGTCAGGAGACTGCTGGAGCCTTGATGCCCACAAGGAACAGATGTGTATGTTGTTTTTTGGTTTTCTAAAGCACAGTGACATTGCTATTTCTCCCACTTCCACACAAAAATGCTCTCAGGTATTTAGATACCAGGTGTAAGTTCAGCTATACTTTCATAATGGGAACACCCCTTTTGGAAAGAGTTTCTAAACCAGAATTTGAAAAAAGAGTACCCTTGAAAAATATTAGCAACCTGATTGTCAGGCAACGAATGTCAGTGACCAAGAACAAAGCCACTGAAGGGGACTTTTAGTCTTATGGCCATAATTGTGAGGAGGGGTGTCTGGAAGTACAGGTTTATTTGCAGAATCAGCTAAGAGAACAGGATTTGCACTTCAGAGAAAACACAAATGCATGCTGACATGATTGACCCAAGTCTTGTTAGCAGGATGCTGCTGTTCTTTAAGTCACACCTGGGCACATATTCTGTGAGATTCACTCAGCCTACTTCAGCACATCATGTGATTCCCATAAGTTTCTGTTGAGCCACAAGACTTACTGTCTCCCCAACAGCCTTTTTTTTTTTTCCCCCCACTGTTGGAGATGGGACCTATGAAGACATGAATGAATGGCGGAAAACAAGGGACGAACGAACCAACTTCGATGCCTGGA
>JAWWLZ010000082.1:111667447-111745014 GCA_035041345.1 Poliocrania exsul
CCTCGAACATCACTCAGCAGGCAGACAAGAACCCCCGACGCTGGTCTGATCCCATCCCACGGATCAAGACTGCGTCACCCCACTGGTTTCTCCTCTTCGGTGCACACAAAGACTGTCTTGGGTTGAGCTGGCAAAATGCCAACTGCCCAATACAGATTCAGCTTCTCTCCTTCCAGCCAAGAAAAAAGGAGAAGGGAAAAAAACTTCAGACTAGGTTTATGCTTAAATTAACTATATATATTTATACAGAAAAGAGAAAATTAAAAGAAACTTCAACACACACACAAGTTAGAAATAACAAGAAATAACTCCTCACTCCCCATTTAAAACAGATTCTATCACTCTAGATCTATAAGCACCCCAAAAGACACCCAGAAAAAAACAGAAAGTATAACAACAAAGTGTTTCTACTTCCCTGAAGTCAAACAAAATGCAAGTAGTAGTGGCAGCAGCAGCAGGGCCTACTACAGCAAGACAACATCTGTATGTTCTGCCTGTACTTCAGCCATGATGGAACTGACCTAACACCTCCTACTCCTGCACTCATATCTTAGGTTTGCGTCATCTGGTATGAAATATCTCCCTGGTTACTTAGTCTGGTGACACCTGTCTCCCCCAAACCACGTAGATTCTCTGAGCCTGCTAATTTGAGGCCTAGCTAAAACCACTACAAAGACCTTCATATATACACAGTGGTGAGGAGAATGCAGACACAAAAAGCAGTATGTTGGCACTTGCTATACAGAATATGTAAAGTATCAAGGATAAAAATTTAAAAAGCAAGTCAGTGTCTCTGAAAGTTACTGGGAGTTTAATCACCATCTTCAATGGGCAGAGCTTCGCCTCTCCTGATAATTCCTAATCATAGTGACTTGTCTCAAAACAACAGACAGGGACTTCACAAAATATAGAGAAATGTCCCTCAAAAGAGACAAAACCAGAAGTCATAGCTGAAGGATTCCTCTAGTC
The DNA here is from genome assembly GCA_035041345.1 of Poliocrania exsul. Lineage (NCBI taxonomy): Eukaryota > Metazoa > Chordata > Aves > Passeriformes > Thamnophilidae > Poliocrania > Poliocrania exsul. The sequence continues at coordinate 111,668,417 of JAWWLZ010000082.1, forward strand.
CTTCACAGCATTTTGTCTGAAACTCTTCTTCCTCGTGTATTAACACAGAACCACCTTTGGCCATGGACCACAGAAAACAGCAGGGTGAGATCACAGCTCCAGGAAAAATATGAGGGAGAGCAAGAAATTCACTCTCTTTTATAAACTTGCCCCAAAAGATACCAATAGCATCAATTCCTAACTAGACTATTGGAAGCATAACTTTTCCAGCAAACTGACAAACACCAAAGAGAAGCCCCATCAGGTCCAGACTGATTTAACTGCTTCTATTGATGACATCATAATGTTCAAATTAATGTCAGTTTGTGTTGATTAGATTGCCGGATGCTTCAGTGTAATTGAGAACCCATTACAATTTTGGGTGCAGCTGAGAAGCAGAAAGCAATTTTAACCTTTTAGTCACTAAGTTGAGGGGAAAACTTGGTCCTATATTAAGCCAGACACAGAAATGGCTGATTAGAGGCTTTTCAGACTGACCTCCAGGTGAACTGTCCCTTCCCAGCATAGATCCTTGCCCTTCAAAAAAGAAAAGGAGCTCAGCTGAGCTAATACACTATCCATAACACTAGGTTTTCTTATAACAGCATTTGAGAACTCCTACCAGTCAGCCCAAAGTTTATAAGTTATGATACTTTTTGTCTTATATAATTAAGATATGAAAATAAAATTTTTAATAGAGTATGGATGTTGAGCTACCTTGGAGAGTCTTCACTTCACGGTCCTACCTAAGTTGTTTTGCAACATCTCAAATAGCAGTAATGTAAAATAATTTCTCCACACAGGTATATCATCATCAGGCTCTGAGAAAGAACCTGTTAAATAGAGAATTTAAACATCTAAGAGTTAGTGGGGAATGCCATTTATTCCTTAATAGTCTAAGTCCATGGCTGTTTCAAGAGGACAGTAGCACTTTCAAAGGATATAAGCATCTCAGATTCAAGCCATATGCTTAGCTATGGTCACATATCCTCAAATTCATTTTACTACACCACAGCTAATACTAGCTTTTTCTTGTTGCACAACTAGCACCACTGATGAGTTTTAAGACTGATAATAATAATTAGTCTCTAGTAAACCTTTTTACCTCACTAAGTGTGCAGGCTACATTGTATTGTATTGCCCTGCCTGAAATACCAATATTGCAAACAAGACAAATGAATAGTCACAGTCACTCTCTCCACTCAGAGGAGTATTTTCAGCTTGTTCATTGCATTGTGTAGATCCTGTTCTGCAAGATACAAATCTAGTATTCCAAAGCTCTTAATTTTTCTATTTTTTTGAAAAGTACCAGGTCATTTGTAACCTCAGGATGATCAGCAACTCCTTCTTCATGACCAAAAGAAATTGAAGTTTCTCAAAGTTGCCTCCAAGAAGGATTTCTTTGTTTTCTTTTTTTTCATTAGGGCTGCCCCTCCAAAAAATAAAAAACCTACTCATTTTTGAAAGCTTCAGTAGCGCATTTGTTTCCACCTGATAAGTAGAAACAAAGTCCTAAGTTCAAAATTAACAGCACTGAAACCCAGCTAGTATGAGCAGGAGTGGAAAAAAAGCCCTAATAACCAAAATTTATACAGGGAGAAAAGGTTTGTGTGTCAGAACGGCCAAGTGATCCCTGTTTGGAACTGGTGGTCTTTCCTAAGGAAGGGTGTAGACTACAGCAGAGGAGTAAGTTATCTAGTTACTCATGGCACTGTTGTCCCCTCCTCTTTAAGGGGCCATGTCTTTTAATTCCTGCCTTTAAAATCTACTTTTTCCTTCAATGACTAAACAGTATGGATAAAGTTGGACCATAGAATCAAAATCACACTGTTATCTGGCAAATGTTTCCTGCCATCTCAATTGTATACACTTGTAGTGCTTCTCAAACCTTGTTCTCCTTGCACCTCCCTTCTGCTGTTCATCCACTCCTCCCTTTACCTGATATTTTTACAAAGGAGAAAACCATCATTAAGTTCAGATGAGGCTCCAAATTTTGGTGCATTGGTGTCAGCAGTTGCCTAAATCGTTCAGACATGCTGTTGGCGGGAATGCCACCTCTCAAGAGGCTTTAGAGCTTGATCAGGAAGGGGAGAGTAAAGGGCACCATGAAACCCTGGGTCATGATGCCAGTGGAGTGTCATCACCCTGAATGTAAGTGACAAGGAAAAGGGGTAAGATTTTCTTCATATACTACAGACTAGAGGGAAAAGAGCAGAATTAAAAGTCTAAGACAAGTCAGCAGTATTTTCTGTACTGTTTTTCAAGTGACAGAGATGACTAAAACTGTGAAAAATATGAAAAAAAAAAATACAAGCCCCATCACCTTTGTGCCTTACCACTCCTATAGGCAGCGCACCTCCTTCCAAACTCTAGGCAAGTTGCTATGGAAACTATCTGCATGGCTACAAAAATAGGAAGGAATTATAGATTTGATCCATATATATTATTTAATTACACACACACACAAAAAAAAATACACAATGGCAGGTCCTGTTAATGAGGCACTTTCACCCTGGATGAGAAAGAACCCTCTGCAGAAGGGATTTCAGCAGAGTCAAGGTCACTCTGAGGAAAAAAACATCAGCAAACTCTGCCCTTCTTCAGCTGAGAAGACTTAGTGTAAAAAGTCCATCAGTGACTTTCATTTGTTTGTTTTGTTGAGCTCCTGTAACCTGACAAATCACATTATCCCTTTTCTCCTGTTTTGCATCTTAACATAGCATTAGGAATTTATTCCTGTGTATAAGCAAAGATGTTTGGGGACCATTTAATCACTGGTAGCTCTCTAAGAAGACACAGGGCATAAATATGTCTGCCTCAAAACTTAACTGTCTGAAAAGTGACAATGCAGAAAAAGGAAACAAGACAGTAAAGAGAGCAGTATATTACATGGACTTTCAAATAACAAGATACACAATTAGCTCCAGCCTTTATATTTTTCCCATCCCTTTGAGAGTTTAAAAAATGCCTATATTGTTCAATAAAAAAGAAGAAAGCAAAAATAGCACTGAGTTTATAAGGAATGCTGTAGAAGAAGAGAAAGAGGAGGTTGGGGACTCTATTAGTTCTGCAGTTTATTTTACTTTATTAAAATTAAAATACACTTAACACATGCTGATCAACTACTTCAGAAATTCTTTTTAACTTAAAGCTTTCTAACAATGGCATATAGATGGATGGAGTAAACTTGAAGATCCAAAATATGTTACTCTGCAGTTCTCCATGTTACATTAAAACAGTCAGTCTTTTATAGAGAAGTTGAGAGAACCTGACCAGAAACTGTGTCTTTATTTTTTGGCTTCTTTTTCCCTGTAAAGAGACAAAAACGTGTCCTAGCCACCAAAACTGCATTAACTACTTTAGCTTCATCTTAATTCTCTATACTGTGTTGTTCTTTTTACCACTCTTTGTCCTGCTCCATTGAAGAAGATAAAAAGGGAGAAATGACAAGGTAAATTACATTTCATGACACCACTTTCAGAGCCATAAAAACTAGACAAGTATTGCATGTTTAGGATTGGAAAAAGAAAGCCTACTCTTTCTAGGTCCTAAATCACTAAACACTTAATCCAGTCATAAACACGAGTAATCTTGGATTCAAGCCAATAGATAAATGTTAAATATATGCCTGGCCCAGGCAATGCATACAATCTGGTGTTAAATGTGACATTTACATATATATATATATATAAATATATATATCTCTTTTGTATTTGGGGAGATTAGAAAAGCTGTTTATAAACCAGAACCTTAGGCTAAAGTCGTGAATAAAATTGTCCTGAAAGTCTCTTTGGTGATATTTTGAAGCATGGTACATTTTGTTTGCAAAGGGCTTTGAAAAAACAAATATTAATACAATATACATTTAGCTCACTTTACTAAACATGGCATGTATACAAGCGATGAAGAGTAAAACAGACAGATGCACAATTCAAAATTTCAAGGCAACTAAACTCCATGGAGTGTTTTCAGTGTTAGCTATTTCAGTGGCATTGAAATACAGCTGTAAGTTAAAATTACAGTTTAATTTGCATTAATGCATTTTCACAAAATCACAGAAGGAGAATGTTAAAAGAAAAAAAAAAACACAAAATGCCAATGTCAAGGGAGAGGAAAAAGAAAAATGTTTTACTCTTCAAGGAAAATAATTGTTCCAGATTGACAGGCAAATTGAAGTAGCTGCACTGAAGGATGAGTGCGTTTAATGTTTCCAGAGTCACATATTTTTTAAGACTTAACTGTCAGTTAATAAAATAAAGTTCAACTTATTGTGGTTTAGATAACATTAATATTTTCATAAGTACAGTTTATGAAATCCAGGCAAAGAATAGAGATCAATAAACAGAGATGCCTCAGTACTACCACAAAATTTAGAGCTAAGGAACCAACTCTTTGCAAGTCCTTTTCATACACCCATAACCTGATTCTGTGATAAATTTGTCTCAGTGGGACTATTGAATTGTTCCACACATGAATTTGAAGAGGAATCTCTATGGCTTTTTAGCAAATCTTATTGGTATCTTTGTAGTGAACTTGAACAGGCCTTAACTTAGGTCTTTAAGGGAGTTTATGCTCAGTATTGCTGCAGTTGTCCTTTACATATCTCATCCTACAGGAAATCTACTTACACACTGGTGCTCTCTGCACACTCACTGTCAGATCAGGCAATACACAGGAGATGGGAGGGACACACTAGTATAAGCCTTTGAGAAGAAGGGAATTATTAACCTGGCCCACTGGCAGGGAAATCCCACATTTTACAATTCATAACTCAGCAATCTCTGCTAAGATTACTTACATGATTAATATTTTTCAAAATCAGCATGGGGCCAGACACTTTCTTCCAAAGATGACTGTGGCAATCAGTCACCCCCAATCCGGCAGCCCAGTGGAAAGAGCTTAAGGAGGAGGCAAAGGAAGTGAAACCAGATACGTTCAATGTTCACATGCTCCAGGATTCTCCTCTCCTTACAAAAGTATTGCAAGTCTGAAGACCTCATGAAACATACTACCAATGCATAGGTGTTCAATGCTCCATGAAGGATTTTCCAGCTTATGTCTCGAGGATACAATGGGATTAGCTCAAAGTGCAGGCTAGGCCACTGTGTTTCCTCATCTTCATGTGACATGAAGATACTCTGTCAAGACCTTGAAAAAACAGTTACTGGAGCCAGCAGAGCATGAGTATGTGCTGGTGGTGCTACTTGAGGGTTGTCCAAAAGACTGCCATAAAACCTGCAGAAATTGTGTACAGGAGTGGAGCTGGGAACAGAGAGGCTCACAGATCAAAGGCTTAGACAGGAGGTCTGCCACATTCACATGCCTGTTGGGTGCCCTTTCGGGCAGGAATTGTTGTGAGGTTCAAAACGATTTCACTTGTGGTGCAAAACAGGACAAGACTGGGTCATTCCATACGCTGCACAAGCAATGTGGGGACTGCCTTGCCTGTGAGTTGTAGGAGCCTGCAATTTTGGCAGAGCACAACAGGATAGGTGGATATCCACTTCACCAGTGGATATCCACTTGTCTATGGTAAAAATGGGAAGTTGTGCAATAAGGTCTCTGCTAGGACATCCACTGAGTTTGGAACCAGAAGAGCCATGGTTTCTGCTAAAAACACTGAGGTCTTGACAAAAGACCTGAATCTAAGAGATTTCTCTGAGGAGACGGCTCAAATCAAAGGACATGGCAGTCATATCACAGGCCTCAGAAGTGGCAAAAGATGATGCTTTCCAGGATGTTCTATGTGAGACTGCTAGTTCAAGCTGAAGGAACCATCTGTTAATGCCACTCAGGGAGCAGTAACACCCTCAGCTCCCACCATAGGAGGCAAAGGAAGGACTTGGTGATGAAACAGAGTTGGCTGGGCAAAGGACAACCCTGGCATGTATCTCATCACAGTCCTACTCAGGACCCAGCTACACCAAGTACCCTTGCAGTAGCCCAGAGAGCCTGGAAGAACTAGGGAAGTGGAGATCCAAATTAAGCACCTCCACAATACCTATGGGTATCTATAAATCATCTTGTATTTCTTCTCTGATCAGGGGACAAGAAGACAAGTGGCAGACAGCTCTTATATATTGGGTGTAGAATCACAATCAATCAGAAAAAAAAGTTGTTACAGATGCTCCATCTGAGACAATTATGTTCCCAGCACATAAACATTCTTCAGTAGTATGGCCTTTTGTGCAATCTCAATCTCCTGTGAAGTTCAGTCCTGAGTGGTAGTTCATTCGTTTGGGAAAATTTCTATTCCTCAGTGCAAAATATCTCTCCCTGCATGAGAGTAGAAGAACCAGTTCAAACAACAGCAGAGTCCAGGGCACACACATCTCAGAAGTTTCAGTAAAACCTAATAATCATCTTGCCAATGCCCAAGAACTTTTTACTAAGCATTTGACAGCAAGTTTCAAAGAAAAGTGAGAGTTCCATTACCCTAATTCTTCATACTGACCATTTCAAACCTATGCCATAGGACCTACTAAGCACTATGGTGAATGGAATATGAAAAGATGGGATGCACATCATCTCCAGATCTCTAGAAGTGGTGCTGTCTTTTCCTAGACACAGGTGATGCCTTGAGAGATCCCAGAAAGCAGGACTCCAAGCCAAGTTAGTGTGAGATAAGATAAAAAGTGAAAGTCCTTTAATGTGAGGCCTAGTGCCTTCAAAAATACATGATGATGTGCAGCCCTAAACTCTGGTTTCCATGGTTTTTGTAATATTATTCACCCAATCCCTTCTTTACACATCCCCTTGATCCAGCCCCATCCCATCCTAGGCACACCCCATCAGGAATTGAGTCTGAGGAACAGTGAGACCCCTTCATCATCTTTCTCTTCCTCATAGCACACAGGGCACTTGGAGGTTTTCCAGTGTTCTGACTTCAAGGTCACACTGCCACTGTTTATGTCCTGTAGCCCAGGCCTTAAGATATTATTCAGCCTTCTACCTTGAAAAGAAGACTAAATAGCTAAAAGAATTTGAAGCATTGATATGGGATAGGGGTTAGAATATATAAACATTGAACTTAATACCAGCACATTAAAATCTGCATTCTGCTACAATTACTTTTAAAATCTATAAAAATTAGAAAGTCAAGAATAAAAAAAAAAAAAAAAACAAAAACGCTAGGCAACACAGGTGATATTTTTCTTGGCACCTCTGTTCTTCATCAAGGCATTGGCATGCATGCCATTGGCCATAGATACACACCCCAACAAACATTGTTCTGCACAAGCTATTCATGGCAGTCTTTATGCAACTATCTAGACCACCTCTATCCTACAAGAAGTTCGCTTACACCATGCTATATATATGTGGGTAACTTTCATCACAGCTTATACAAGATCTGAGTTCTCCAGCTGTGAGAAAAGTGAGCAAAGGTGTAAACATTTACAGTGACTAGTGATGACCAAACCAGAAAAGACACAGTCCACCTTTAGTGGTGTAGATGGCCACTCCTGAGCTTCATGTCCATAACTGGTATGCACAATATGGAGCACAGTTCAGCTGTATGCTAAATTTATCCCTTTCTGAAAGTGTCAGACTGACAGTGCCATGTCTTCAGGGTGTATATGCTGTTAGCTTGATTCTACATCTGCTCATCACCAAAGAAATCCACAAGGTTCACCTCAGACTGCCTGCTGTGGCAAGCAGCAAGGATTTCTGTACACAAAGTATAATGTGCTTACTATGAACCTGATTTGAGAGCGAGTAGGAAATGCCTTTTGCTACCACAGGAGTTCATCAGTCCTGTAGCAAAAAGAGGGACCTTCAAGCACAGTCCAGGTGAGAGTCTTCCTCACAGACTACATCTCCAACTAAACATCGTGACATGAAGTGTTGAAAAGATTTAATACTTTAAAGCCCCACATTTTAAATTTTTATCTGATAGCACCTCAAAGTCACCTGCTCTCTAAACCCAAAGGAAATCTCATTTATATGTTGAAACCACTAAATAGGCTGGCATTTCTACTCACTGATCTGTTTTCATGTGTGAACTACCAATAGACACCAGTAAAGAAAACACCAAGACAAAACAAAACAAAAAACAACAGAAAAACCTCCAAAAAAACCCAAGACAGAACAAAGTAAAACAAAACAAAACACAAAAAAAACCACAAAAAACACGAAAAAAAAAAACACCCAAACAACAAAAATATTTAACAGAGAATAATATGTAATTATGAAGCCTTCTTCACACAAGCTAAGTTTGCTAGTAACATGAGACACCAGAAGTGAAAACCCCAAACAATCACAATTGTACATACTGAATGTTCAAAACAAATATACTTAAGTGCTTCTGTGGGTCATCGGCAGTAAAAATTCAGACTCAAAAGTGCTATTTATGACTTACAAGTTTTGCTCTAACTAGCTTTAAAGAAATTTTTCCACAGCTTCAGCAGTTTTTGCAAGTTTATGGCAATGAATAACAGAATTTCTATGACTAAAATAGCAAAGCTATCCACTATTGTATACTCAGTTTATGACATGTCATAAACACTTGATAGGTTTCAACACAGCCCACAGTATTCATCAAGTGAGTCTTTTGCCTGCAAAATCTGAACAAATCCTGCATCCTTCCATAAGATTTTCAATTTAGTTTGGTGGGGGGCTTGTTCAAAGAACTGCAGAAACTGGCCTGTGAAGGAACACTTGGCATATGTAAGGTCCTGTTCCTGCTCACAGATTTCATTAATCATTAATGAATAATTTTGTTATCTTCTCTTATTTTTGTTCCAAACCCATGTAACATTTCTAACTTCTTAAAGAGAACAATAACAACTTGAGTATCCAAAATTTCATTTTACCTCAGTATATTTAAAATACCTCTGCACAGTTAGTGGTCAGACACATCAAAACCCCAATGCCTTTGAGAGATTTTCTCATGTCGTAAGGTGGACTACTGTTACACACATGCATCCATGCAGGTGACATGAGAACTTTGCACCTGAAACAGTGACCAGCTGGACTAAACCTCTCAGTCTAGGAATTAAAAGTTGTTCCTGACAAAGCTTTTTATCAGTGGATGGAACTGCTCTGAGGATTTCTCCCCAGAGCTGGGAAAGCCTCCCCTTGTGCCAAACCCACTTGAGCCCCCAAAGCGCCGCAACTGCGAAGGAAGGACACCCAGAGACCAGGAGGTTTGGTGGCAGAAGAAGCAAACTGTAGTGTAGAGCCTTGTTTTTATAACCTCAAGCAGGGAAGGTTCTGGAAGGGTAGGTGGTACAAAGCCTCCTATTGGTCAAGGGGCATGCAATTAGGGGATTGAAAAGGGACCAGTAGGATAAGGGGGTGGAGTATTACAACAGCCAATGGAGGAATAGAGATAAGAACCAATCAGTGAACCGGGATAACAACCAACAAAAACACATAACTCCAGGGAACATAACAGTGGGAAAGAAACACTAAGGGATTATGGGGAGAAGAAACTTGGATAGGGGATAACTAACGGAAAATACAACAGAAAAGACATGTTTGTGATGCACTTTTTATTATACTGCTGAGGTATCAATATAAAGGGCATTAGAGTCTATGCTACTGTAGACCTTGTGCAAAACATTGATATTGAGAGCCTGAGGACTTGTAAAGTCCACATCCTCATTGACCCACTGCTTGTAATATTCCTGCCATTTTATAAAACCTGGGTCTTCTCCTACAGCTTTTGGGTTTATTTTGTTTTAAAGCAATGGGACTTCCCCCTACAGTACCAGAATGCTTCAAAACAATTAAAATTTTTATCCCAATTACTTCAAGTGCTTCTTTTTCAACCAGGACAACATTTGTCTGAAAACTCTTTGCAAGAGAAGGAATATTTGCTCTTTTTTCACAAAGAAACATAAAGAGATTAAGAAAGTAAAAGTATGATATTATGTTTGGGTTATTTTTACATGTGTTTCTACTTTTTATGGTCCTAATAGGAAAGTGGATCCAAATAACGCAGATGCCATGCAAAAGTTTATTCCTTCATTAATGACTGGGAAGACAGTTGTTTGCTAGTGAAACCAACATCTGCCAGCTGGTGCAGTCTAGAAAGGGTTTCATAGGTTTATGTCCAATCCTCAAAACATAGTGAAAATATCATAAGGTTAAATCATTCATCATTTGGCCAGTAACAAACTTAATGCAATTGTTAGCTACAGGCAGAAGTAAAATAAAATTTGCTAGGAAGAAAATAGGCTTTTCGAGTTTGTGGTGTGGGACAGAAAGATGAGGAAAGGAAGAAGGGAAAAAGTTTGTCTCTGCACTGTCTGCATGTCTACCTAGTTAGTCCCTATGACTTTGAACATGCAAACTGAACCTAGACCAAAAAGAAACAGTTATATCTACCAGCATGTTAGAAAGATATTTGATAAATTATTACATAAATCATATTTAAAAATTATTTACAACCTCCAAGATTAGACACAAGACCAGGAGCAAAATGCCTTTGTCCTATTTGCTATTTTTTAATTTAAGATAGCTTCTTGAAAGGTATAATCTAGCATAATCTACCCTTTAGTACAAAAAATATCTCAGAAACTCATCTTTCTCTACAATCTTTCACCAGCTCCATTATCCTTCTCTGGACAGGCTGCAGCACTTCAATGTTTTCCTTGAAGTGAGGGACCCAAAACTGAACACAGGATTCAAGGCGCAGCCTCATCAGTGCCAAGTACAAGGGGATGATCATTTCCCCAGTCCTGCTGGCCACACTATTAATACAGGATGCCCTTGGCCTTCTTGGCCTCCTGGACATACTGCTGGCTCATATTCAGCTGACTATTGACCAACCAGGTCCTTTTCCACTGGGCATCCTCCCAGGCACTTTCCCCCAGTCCTATAGGACTATATGGGGTTGTAGTGACCTGCGACCTAACTGCAGGACCTGGCACTAAACGTTGTTGAACTTTATAGAATTGGCCTCTGCCCATCAATCCAGCCTGTCTAGATCCCTCTGTAGAGCCTTCCTGCCCTCCAAGATGACCAACACTCTCACAGCTTGGTGATCTGAGAACTTACTGAGAGTGCACTTGATCATCTTGTCCAGATCATTGATAAAGATATTGAACAGGACTGGCCAAATACCAAGCTCTGAGTAATGTCACTTAGGAGTGACCACCAACTGAATTTAACTCCATTCACCACCACTCTCTGAGCCCAGCCATCCATCCAGTTTTCCCCCAGAGAACAGCATAACCATTCAAGCCATAAGAAGCCAGTTTCTCCAAAAGAATATTCTGGGAAACAGTGTCAAAGACTTTACTAAGGCCTAAGTAGACAACTTCCACAGTCTTTTCCTGTTGAGGTTCTGGTCCTCCTCTGGATCCTACAGTTGGTACCAGTAGTCCCCACACCCCGAGATTATGAATACTCAAGTTCAGGTGGGAATGCTCAGTACCTTCCCCAGGGCAGGGAGTTCCAGAATGTGTGATTTAACTCTGTGAGTCATGGGATATTTCTGGAATCTGATGGTCTGGGTGGTTGCAGCTGCCTATTATGCCAGTCCCTACAGGCCCATTAGCAAACATGATCTCTCAGGTTTGGTCTGAAGGTGCTAATACCTTCCCTGAGGGGAGTTATCATGGCTATCACTGGTGTAAAGATAAAAGCATTCTTATGCCTCCCAGGGTTCTCTAACACCCAGCTTGTAGCCTGAGGGTTCAGGTGTGCCTTGGGCAGCTGCTGCAAATGATCCATTATGAACAACTCATGAGAAATTACATAGAGGGTATAGAATACACAGTTTTGTTTACACCCACACAGTGATAAACTGGTCCTAGCCGCTGTAACTAGGACACTGATGTATTTGTAAAAACACTTTTTATTGTCTTTTACAGCTCTGGCTGGGTTAAAATCTTAGCTGAGGTTTGGGCCTTGTAATTTTCTCCCTGCAGAACCTCACAACATCCTTGCAGTCCTCCTGAGTTTCCTGTCTCTTTTTGCAGGGCTGAAAATCTCTCTTTTTCTCCCTAAATTCCAAACAAATCTCTCTGTTCAGCCAGGTCAGCCTTCAATGTCCCCAGCTCATATGGCATATGGGGACATTCTGTTCCTACGCATTTAGGGTTTTTTCTTAAAAAAAGAAACTCCCTTCAGGCCTGCTTCACAAAGGAGTTTCTCAACCAGTCTCCTAAAATTTCATCTGATTAATAAAATAGGAAAAATATCTGAATCCTAAATAGTATCAACATAAATGTAAATAGTAAAAAATCTTTAAAAAATTGTCAGTGTTTATTCCACCAAAATTTTTTTCACAGTATTTATTTTCAGTTAGATCAGTACATTTAATCTGCTTGTTTCTTTCCTCTTCAGAATGAAACAAACATAAAATTTCACATTTTTAATAATTCCGATCAAAAAGTACTTGGCAAGGGAAAAAAAAAAGTAAAAATCACTCGGCTAATCAGATAAATCTGATTGTTAACAATTAAACTATGTTCCCCTTTTTTGTTCTTTTTATAAAAAGAGTAATTTTTAAGAGTGATTATAAACTATAACTCAGCAGAAATTATTATAATTAGAATTCATCATTCACTGTGGACTCATTTCAGTTTTTGACCATATAACACTGATGGCTTTTTCCTGATTTAATCATCTTTTGTGATGTTGCCTTTTCCATTTCATTTTTACTTTGTAACTGATTAATTCTCCCAAACTGATGGGTTTAAGACAAAAACTTAAGAATGACTTTAACATATTCAGCCGAGACGAGCTCTTTCCTGTAACAAAACCACATCTTCCTTCACAGAGGAAGATGCTACTCTTACCTGACTGCAAGACAAAGGGTACTTGGGGTAGTGGCAAGGCATGACCACTCCTGCTAACTGGCAGAGGAGCCTAAAGGCCCTAACTTAACTCCTCCCAAGGTAAACCCATTTTTTCTTTCTATTTGTCTTTTGAGGCTCAAAACTACTCAGGTCTGTTAGTAAAACTGCTGTAATCATCTCTTCTTATTATTGAATCAGAAACCACTGTAAAATTGAGCCCTTGGGCCATTTTTTTCTCTTTTAAACTGCACTACAGAGCCTGGCAGTTGCTCTGGCTTGGGACTTTCTGTTCTCTGACTTCTGCCATCCTTACTATTCCCCTGCATAAATATAGCCTGAATGTGTTATGCCCTGTCTTCTCACTATCTGTTGCTTGTTCACAGAGAAAATAAAGGAGAAACAAGGAAAACTTTTGGGTCTTTTGGAAAGGTTTATGCAGTAAACAATAACAATTTCTAAATGGAACTACTGACTCAGCTATCCCAGCCGATGTTTCAAAATCGCTCATCATAAATAGATGCACATAATAGTAATCTCAAGTGCATTAAAATTCCTTGCTTCTTCTACCTTGGCAACACAAGCTGCAAATATCCCTTACAGTGCAGTTCTGTTACTTGTGTAATGTTGCCAGAGGGAAAGCAAGACCAGCACATGAGGTACTTTGCTGGGAAGCAGGATGATACAGCTCCTGACCCACAGCCAGCAGCATAGTCAGTACAGCAAGTAAAGACCTTCCCAAGAACATAAACTCACGGCAGGTACTTGGTAATAGACTTCGGCTCAGTTACTGCATGAGCCAGATGCTCCAATCCCAGTAATGCACACAGACTGCTTGAGTCATTTTAGCTTTTTATTTTGGGGTACTAATTGGCTTAACAGATGTTTTTGTAAATCTCAGAGACTGGGCATTTCCTTATGTCAGTATTCCTTTTTAGCTCTCAGAAAATACTATTTCACATGAACTGTTAAAGTTGCTCAACTTAATCGTAAGAAAATGTCTCATTCTCACTTAGAGAATAGTTTCTCTTAATGTCTTGTCCTTTCTGGAAGCCCTAGTTTGTCCCCATTTTTAAAACATTTCCTCAGCAGAGCTCAAAGATGAGAAGAGAGCATGAACTTTAGAAATCCCAGTCATTTAGGACTGCTGTGTTTTGCACAGTGATAATCACTTGAAGTTCATAGAAGCAGTATTTCCACAGCTGGGATAATTTCCCATAGCTCCTAGAAGTCCTTATTTACAATCTATTTAAAAATGCTTATTATAATAAAAGCTGGTTATTTTCTTGAGCCCCAGCTTGTTTTCACAAAATGAAAATTCCATGACTTTGCTACCAAGACTGAAAAAACTCTGTGTTAAAACAGGGAACATGAATGTTACACATCCCTCTCTGAATTTCAATGAGAATTAGATCCATAACACCTCCCACAGATCCAGATGTAAGTTACTATAATACTGTATTACTGATCCTAACCAATAACACATATATTAATGTCCAACAAACTGCAGCTGCTCTTCTATGACACTTTCAATCTTCAATAATCATTGCAACCTTCTGTTCACTTTAATTTTTATTTTCTCTTCATCTTCTCAACAATAAAAAAAGAAAAAATCCATAATGCTTTTGTATTTCCTAGATAAGCTCTACTTTTTCCTTTTTAACATTGTCTTTTTTACAGAAATAGGACAGACTAAGATTATTTTTATCATGTCAGGCCCTGGTCATTCTTTAGTCATAAGTATTCTGAGCAGAAAAGCTTACTTATTTTCTCTTTTCTAGGGAGGAAGACTTTGTTACAGACCATCTGAAATAGAATGGGCATTGATACTCCCAGTAGGTATTAGTACATATCTCCTCAAACAGTCTGAAAACCACTATGACCTCCAAAGGTGTCAATAAGTGAATAATTGACAGATGCTGACAAAATTTCTGGTTTATTAGCTGCTTTTAAACACTGAATTCTTTTGTTCTTCTTCCTGCCTATGGCATGTTAGTTCAGTATTAACCAAACTGAATGAATATCAAAAGATATGCACTAAAAAGATGTAAATTCTTTAGTCTTTTCCTGCCTTTATTTTAAAAAGTTATAAAGAAGCAAGCTTTGGTAGAATAGATGAATTATTCTAAGGGTTACAGGTAAGAGCAAGGGCTGAAGGAAGATAGAGGGATTGTTATGCAACAGCAGGAAAGGAAAGGGAAAATAGAAGGAGGGAGGAGACTATCAGACAAAATAATTTCAGTGGTTGAACTAATATGGTCTATAAGGCTCCAAAGTTGATTCAGAATGTCTCAATCCAGAGCTCAAATCTACTCCTTCACTATAAAAAACCTAGACTCATGATTTAAACATCTAATTTAAAAGATACATAGAAACTAAAAAAAAAAATAAAATAATTTAAAACTATTTCTTTTAAAACTGTGTGCAACTAATTTATGAAATTATATTGAAATATTGAACATTATAGCTAAATGTGGTTTAGATATCCTTCTACTGGTATAGCAAAATTACACTAAAGTTTTATGTGAACTAATAATGTGATTTGAAATAATTATTTCTCAACTCCTGGTAAGTGATATAATCATAAACAATTCATCAGAAAAAAAAATCTTCTCTGAAAAATATTGGTTTTCCAGACTTCAACCAATTATGCATTCACCTTGCTTCTTTTGAAATGTGCAGTGTGCTTTCTCAGCATGCCAAAAGCAAGGCTAATAAACTGTGATCCTGAATTTGCTGAGTGGATTTTTATATCAGCAATATTAGGTAAATATGTCACCTATATCATCTGTATTAGCTTCAGACTATCTCAGCTGTCCTTTCAATAAAAATGTAGCAGAGGTTTTGAATAATGAAACTACTCTTCCAAACCAGAAAAACACAGGTCTTAAAAATGACTGTCCATTATGAAAGGGCAAGAACATTTTTTCTGCATTTGAACAAATGTTTTTTGCTTCTTCAAGAGATCTGCAGTATGCTTATATTCCTCCAGCAGCTTTTATTCAGTCATAGGAAGTTTCCATTGCAGCAAATATCGTTCTGGGGCATGGATCTGGAATTGCAATTTTGGAAGTGGTTAGTTAATGCCAATCTTCAATTACCCAAAGCAGCAGCAACACTTCTTCCTTTCCTGAAACATGGAGAGCAGTGGTTAGAAGAGAAAGAGGGTTCAAACACCCCCAGGACATGGAGATCCTGAAGGAAGAGAGAAAAATTATGTTCAGAAGAAGGCATTCCTCTTGGGAGAGTAAACAATGTTATTAATGTCAAGGGAACCATCTACTCGGTAAGAGAGAAACCCGCAGAAGTCAAAAAGGCTTGAGAAAAATATAAGAAAAAGAGAGCAAAAAGACAAACTTCTGAATGGGAAACAAGTTAGCCAGGTTAAAGACAGTAGGAGTTGATTTTTTTCTAAAATAAGTGAAAAGTAAGAGAGTAGGAATTAATGGAAGTGGATTGAAAGCACATGGTTTCTCTGTGTCTGGCAGTAATATCATTTGATCTTTACATGCTATCTTGAACTTTAGAAAAACGGTTTTTTTCTACAGTTGTAAAAGATGAACCTTTGATAGAACTTGCTGAACACTTCAAGGCACAAAAAAATTACTAGATTTTGAGATGGAAAACCATTTCATTTCCATATCACCTAATGTTAAACCTGTATTAGCAAATAAGACATTCAATTCACGGAACAGCTGTTCTCAAATAACTAAATCCTAAGCATATTCCTACAGATGATTATTTTTCATTCAAAGTTAATTAGCTGTATACAGCACTCTTCACAATGAAAAACAAGAAAATGAAGAATTTCTACTTAATAACAGAATGTAATGCAGGAAGACACCCAAAAGACTTCAACTGACATGAGACATAAACTATTCAAAGTTTTAATAATTTTCCACTAATAATTTCATGGCATATTGGGTACCCCTTCACTATCAGTAAAATTACTCTAATAATTTCCCAAGCAGAGAATTAAGGATCCCCTTCCAAGCCTTTTCCTTCCGTGATTCACTTTGAAATATATTTTCATATTTCAGTAAAAAGGTATCTCAACATCATGTTATGTTGTCACATTTGTTTGGCTGTCTTTCATTTAAGCAGTATTTAATTTTATATTTGGACAACATACCAAGACATTCCTCTTCTGCTAATCTAAATTACTTTTTTCCTATTTTAAAATATTAGTTGGGTTTGTTGTTGTTTTAGTTTGGGGGTTTTTTCCCCCTACAGCTTTCAGAGCAACCATTTCATTTCTTTGTGCTTCTGGTTTTTTTCTCCTTCTTTATCTGCCATGTCTCTTAGTCTTATGAGTACTTTACATTTTAGAAAAGTAGCATTAAAATCCAGTCAATTATTTTTTTTCTTTCTGATATCTTTAATGCAAATGCTTCTTCTCTTCTGAAAAGTGGATAAATAATAAAGGAACAATAAAATAATTCACTTTTCCTAAGCCCAAGGCAGATTTATTGTTTTGATTTCAGTACATTTGTGATAACTCAGAGTCTAAAAACATCCTGTTTTTCCTATTTAGTGGATGAGATGACTTTGTGAATGGAGATCTAATTAGAAAAAATAAAATCATCTTACCACTATAGAAAAGAATAACTATATATTAGCTTCACCAGCTTAAAGGAGAGCAAGAAACATTACAAGACATGCTATATCAATAGGTACCATTTTCTCCATTACACATATGCAATTTGTTCCTCTTAAGTCCAGGATTACTCAGGGTGACCCTTCTAGTTTTGTCACCTTTCAATCAAACTAAAACAACTTATTCTGTGATGTTTTATGATCATAAATAATTTTTTTAAAGAATTATAAAAAATAATAAAAATACAAATAGTAAAAAACCCTAAAGCGATTATAATTCAAATAAAAATATGCCTCTGAGAAAGCCTCTTTAAATCACCAGAAACAGAAAGTGTGCAATGTTAAGATTTCTCATTGCACAACTTATTTGCCAAAAGAAAAATAGAACATTCATGGGAAAGATTTTTTCTTTCCTCCTTTGAAGTACTTAATAGAATACTATATCTAGTATATCTCTTCAAATTGCCAGGACAACTTGCTGTGCAAAGATTGTCCTTCTAAGTGAATGCTGTATAGTTTTTCCTTACAGAAAAGGATGACACACAACCATTTTCATCAAATGTTGTGTATTAAATACACTCCCTTAATTTTTTCAAAATTTTTTTTAAATTCTTATGACTGAATAAATTACAAATGAAAGGAAGCAGCTTCTTCGTATCCTCCATGTCCTCTTGCTGCAGATCACTTTGCAGCAGACAGAACTTTTTTTCTTGGACATATTTTTCTGCTACATGGCAAGATACTTCTTTCATTCCAGAAACCAGAACTTGACACCTTTGAATCAGTTTAAAAAAACAACTTGTCTCTGCTTCTGCATCAGTTTTGGGTTCACTTTAGACAATAAAAGACAGCAGCTTTTGGGCTTACAACTAAATGATTCATTTATCTCACAGCAGTAGTTAACTGTTTGGTTTCACTGGAGTTTTAGAAACAAATTCTATCTAGACTGCTGTTTCTTTTGGTTGGTTGGTTGGTTGGTTGGTTGGTTGGTTGGTTGGTTGGTTGGTTGGTTGGTTGGTTAGTTGGTTGGTTGGTTTTTTGTTTTGTTTTGTTTTTTTTAATTCAGCAAGACTTATGAAAGGATGGAGTCTAAATTTGATTTCACAACATGATTTCACCACATTGGCCTTAAGTGAAAAGGATGTCACTGATTTTTCTTGACAGCCTGGTTTCTCAAAGTGACAAAATCCTGCAAGTTCCAACCTCCTCAGCTGCTCAGCAGATACTCAACTGCATTTGGAGACAGGCCTAAGACTGTAAACATGGAAAATCATTATTTTTATGAAATACAGCAGAAATTCAGTTTTATTTTCCTTCCTTGTGGCACCCTTCATGTCAGGACTCCATTCATCAGAGGTTGTGAGATTCACTGATAAAAAATTTGTCCTCATCTTTATTGCTCTGCAAGAGAATTTTTATTTATTTGCATCAGATTACAGTATTACATGGCTTATTGTGCCTAGAGTAATTCAGTCACTTGAAGAGAGTACACAAAATCTGTTTCTCACATTGTGTGACAAATCCTGTCTATTTGTCATGCCGGGTGTATATATTTAATTGTAGCCAACAGTGTGTGGGCAGCCTTGAATGTCTTCAAGTATGAGGGCAGAAACAGCAGTGACAAAACCTGTGGGATGAGTACTGAGCCACAAAGTTGCCTCTGGGCTTCCACCACCTCTCAGCCCTTTTTCCTCTTCACAGCAATCTCCTGGAACTGGTGTGACCCTGATCATCTACTCTTCACTCCTACCCCAAGACAGACAGAGAACCAGCTGTGGTTGCTTTCAGCCTATCAAGAATGCCCTAACATGAATACTGTGTTTTGTTCATGATAGTATTAAACAGTGAAACAAATATAAATCAAAATATGGCCATAAAGCAAGTTTTGATTTTTCATGAACATTTAAGAGGCATACTTTAGTACATAGAGCTTTAGCAAACCTATTAATGTCCTTAAAGCCCAAAACAACTGGGACATGCTGCTACGGACCAGCCACGTTCATTCCTGCCACCATATGAAAAAGTTCATGTTGGTGCCCCCACAACCCCATGTTCTTAGATGAGTTCTAGCCTCAGTTGCACTCCCACCAACTCATTTTGAGGAGGGAAAGGACCTTGAATCCAACCAGACTGCATTATAACAAACTTGCATAGGTATTGTTCTCTAGTGGGCCACTCGGGCAGTTCATCTACCTCAAGGCATTTCTGTTTGGGAAGCTAAGCAGAGTGAGCCCTGGTTAGTACTTGGATGGGAGACCTCCTGGCAATACGGGGTGCTGTGTGTTCTAATCATGAGGACTTCACTGTCACTGTCCAAGCTCGCTCAGCCATGGCAGATGAACCTTAGGAGTAAAGGGTGGGGCCAGTTTCACGCACACTGTGCCTCACCTAAAAAATCCACTGCGCAGGCTCGAAGGACACACCCATGTGGGGAGAGCCCTTCCCAAATCTTCATTGGTGAAGCCCAGCCATGATGATGACTTTAATCTTTAGGAGATGTTAAGTACCAATCACAGTAGTAAATAACAACCATTTACAACAATCATTACAATTATTTTAATTAAGTTTTGTGCAACAGATTAGTATCTCTTTCAACATACAATTATCAAAATACTTTTTTTAATTTCTCTTTTGCATGCACTTCTCTACTGAGTTGTTGAAAAATGACAATGTCATTTGTTAACAGCTTTGAAAAAGTTCTTGATAATCATGTTCTCTCTTTGCGGTATGTAAATTGTTAAGTAGTTAGAGACAAATAACCCATTTCAAGAGCAGTCATCTATATAAAATTATAATTGCTAAGAATAATCACACCAGAAATACAACTGTTTTTCTGAGTGAGACCCAAACTTGGGAACTTGCAAGATAATGATTTTTTTATTAAATTTAAGAGGCCCATGTTTTTAGTTATTAACTGTAATTTTGTCTATTCATTAATGCACAAGCAACTATTTTCTCCTTGCCTGGAACCTTTCTCATTACTATCACATCTATTCTTACATGAAGATATTTTCCAACAAAAGATATGAAGCCAAGTTCAGAATGCAGCTGAAATAATTTCTTTCAGATCTGAAGTCAGTCTTTTGTGTCTGCATTAGGAGAGTAACATCACTTTTTTTCATTACTGTCATGCATTTCTCATTTCAGTCCTCAATTATTCTTGGGCTGTGGACTCTTATCTTACTGTCTTCTCCCCTTCATTAGCTGCCAATCATCCCATTGTATATTGAGCTTAGATAGTCTTAAATGCCATAATTAGCACAACTAGTCACTGGAAGATTCAATTGCATTTAGCTGAAATATCTTAATTTGGTTTGGGGCAGGGGGTATTTTGCAACAAAAGTACTGAATCTGAAAATAGCTGTATTTAATGGTCAGGAATTTCTTTACAAAGCCCCTTCCATATTTATGAAGGTTTCTTATGCTAAGCTTTACAACTGCTGTTGAAAGACTTTTGGTAACTTTGCAATGGTGTGCCATGATGAATTTGTTATGTTACAAGAGAGGCCAGTGTGACTCTGGGAAAGGGATGAAATTATTTTGTATGTACATGTACCTCTGAATGTCTTTTCTTCCCAATGGCTCTTAAACCTGGTGATCAGATAAGGATCAAATATGACAGAAGGATTGGCTTCTCAAAACTAAGAAATTCCCTCCAATTTTATGAGGCAACTTGTTAGAAGAGAGATAAAACAAGAAGAGAACACCTATATCTTGAATTTATTATTGTCACTTCACCAAGCTTTGCATACTAGATGAGCTCTAAGATTCACAGTAGAATTCAAGCAATGTAGGTATAACTTAGACACTAAAATATGAACCACCATGATCCTGAGAGCTTCCACCTTGATTTGTAACACCTGTATTATCACCAACTAAATCACTTAAGCATGTAAGCTCTATTTGTGCACATACATGGAAGATGTCCAGTTTTCTGACATTCAGCAGTTACTTCATGCCTTCAGTTGAGTCTTCTACTGTAAAATGTCCAAATTATAGACAAGATCAGAAGTTCTTCCAAAAATAAGATTGTGACCATTTTTTTCAAATAGAGCAGAAATATCTACAGAATGGCACTCTCCCCACAATTTTTCTTCAATACCTTCTGATCAGAGACCTCAAGATGCACTTTGACTTCTTTCAACCCCTAGAAAACTAAAATCTTTTAAAGATTCAGTCAGGAAGAGCCAGGAAGAATGAAAGAAAAGCATTCTGTGTAGAAGAGAGGTGAAACATTTCAAGTCTTTCCTTAAAATTAAATGATGTGGACTTTTACCTGAGGTTTACTGAAGGAAGAGACAACTCCATGGAGTCAAAGTTTAGATACTTATTCCCAACATCATAGGGTTTTCTCATGGATGGCTTTCCCCACTCAACTTCCCATACACGATATAATGTGTATCACCATAGGACTTAGATTTCACCATGCAAGGTAAGCACCTAAGAATAATGGGTGGAAGGATTAGCCTTGCAATGCCCAAGTCTTTTTTTAATATGTTCATGAGATGACACAAAAACCCCCACTACATCAATTAGGTTATAAATCTGATGTGGTAGTGCAGGAGTCTGTGCTGCCTTTTCCTGAGAATGAAAAAAGGTGCACAGTAACTCCATTTAAAGCATCTTCTACTAAAAAAGAGTTGGTAAGTATGTTGTAAACCTTTCCCAAAGTTAGTTTTTCCTGTGAGACCGCATTTTAGGTTTGGTGAGGTGGACTGTCATGCTATTGCAAAGGTTCAACCCAGCATGCAGCCTAATGAAGAAGTCCTAATGACCATTGACCAGATAGTGTTTTAACTTAGTATAGCAAACCACTGTAACTTTAGATCTCACAGAGAGCTGAGGATGGATGTAAATGCATACAGAAGTAGAAATATATATTGCTTTAGGACCAACATCTTAAATATGTCAACAGCTGACCTCATGTTTTAGCTTTTTAACTGAACATTTTCAACAGCTCCCAATTTCAGCCTGGCCATGTATCATCTGAGAAAAAAACATGGTCAATTGTTTAAGACCCTCAGCTTTTGTTCCAGCATTGAAGAACAGCATTTGAGAATGACAGCAAGCTTTTAACACTATTGAGAACACGGTGTATGAAACACTACATATAGAGCACAGGACTTGTTTTTCTATCTTTTTCCTCTAAATTGTTCTTAATGGGTTTGTATAACACTGACAATACATTAATCCATTTACACATTTTCAGGCAAAGTGAGTGAAACCTGGATGTCCCCAACCCCAGATGACATTCAGTAGCAGCCTCTACAGCACAGCATCTGGTCTGCCCTGGAACCAGTGCTGCAGAGCCAATGCTCAGTTTCCACAATCAAATGGAACTCCTGAAAGTCCCTGAGTTGCCTGGTTCAAAGCATGATGCTCACAGAGCTTTAAGCAGAAATGCACTTTACTTTTCCAAAAGGCCTTCCAGGAGAGAAATGCAAAATGTTTTCACACTTGGACTTTCAAGATATGTTTCCCTTGAAAAGAAAACAGTGAAGCGTTTCTTATTTCTTATCACATATCCACAGTGTTCAACAAATCCTATATAATCTACAATCTTCTGACAGCTTTAAAAACTGAGTAAAAAGAAATCTCACTGTACTGCAAACAACATCAATACCTACACATGGTAGCTGCAGGTCTCTAATGAAATGTTAGTCTTAACAATACTAAAAAAAATCAGAGGTATGAAAATGACATAAATCTGTCACAATAGTGTCCAATTACCTATATCAATTTTTGACATGTTACTGTATATTTACCTTGCTCCTGACTTTGGCAAGACTATTTTTAATTTTTCTACATTGCTCTATTATGCCCCTGCCGTGTTTTGCATGCACAGGTTGTCTGCACTCATCGAAAAGCCCTGCATTCTCTCCACTGGTGAACTTGATCTGCAAGAGTCAGTAGAATATTTATTCTTTCACCATCTTGTTCTTCCACCTCACCATTGTATTTCTGGTTTACAGTTATTTTCACCTGTGGGGAATGATCAAGCCTACTTTTGTATTTGATGACAGAGCTGAAAAAAAGTACATAAATGTCTATAAATGCAGACAGTCAGGACTGACCAACCAACAATTGTACTTACAATTTTATACTGGAGATGCACTTGGGAAATCAATATGTACTTGGAAAAGGTGATCAACAAGGAATCTAAACCTATGGGAAGACTCCCATTGATTTTGAAGAGCTTTGAGAGATACTCTTTCATATATCATTCAGACAGGTTCTAAAGCACATTCTGAGGAAATTGACATTTTACTATTACAGAAACTTAAAATTTCAGCACAGAAAGTAAGCTACAATGCATAAATCATTTTAAAAGCTTCAGAAACTTTACTCAGCAGGAGAAAGGCTAGGAAAAATGAAAAAGAAAAGCACAAATATGTGCTTGCAAATTCATCCTTCTCAGAAGGCTGATGATAAAAATTAAATCAAAGCATATAAATTATGGCAAAGTAAGGTAGAAATTGAATTAATTTTAATTAAATTGAATTAATGCAACAGTGGTGCTAAATCCCACCAAAAGTCAAATTTTACAAGAAGCCCACACCCCTAAAACCTACCATAGTCATAACACAATATGGAGAGGCATAAAAAAATCAACAAATGAACTGAACATCATCCAGATCTTTGAGAATTTTATAGCCAAGAGACATGACAGATGGTTGAACAGCAAACACGCAGACACACTGGTTCTTTCGTGAAGCAAAGTTTTTCAAAATTTTCCCAAAGTGTAGTTGTTTAATTTGCTGAATTAGTTTACCTCCTACATTTGGAAAATTCATAGCAAAGAAGGAAGAAAAGCTTGCCAATTTCAGAGCATTCAGATATTTTAAAATAAGAGCCAAAATCTCAGAGTTTTCATTCCAGCTCTGCAGATGGGAAAACTGAGGGACAGATGAACTGAAAGGGTTTCTTGTGCACTGAGAAGCTCCCCTTGAAATCAGTTAGTGTTGAACATAGATTTGATGAGCACAAGATTGCACAGTAGAGCTGACTACTACAGTTAGAAAATGGATCCAACAGCTTCCTTAACCTCATGCTTCAAACTCTAGGTCAAAACAAATCTCTTTTCTCAAAATAAGATTCTGATAGCTTTTCAGAACCCATTCTCTGCTAATTGTTGCATGAGAAGAGCACATGCCAATCTTCTTTCTTCAAATTAACAATTTTCTGATTTACCTTTACCATAGAAATGTGAGATGGACCAAATAATTGAAAAAAGAGGGCTAATGAATTGAGCTTTACTTTGTGTGATTTCAGATATTTATGTGTCCTAGTTACAGCAGCCAGGACCAGTTTATCACTATGTGGGTATAACCACAACTGTGTATTCTCCACCCTCTAGTCATTTCTGATGGACTGTTAATAATGGATCATTTGCAGCAGCTGCCCAGGGCAGACCCACTGTCACCCCCACAGGGACTCTGCGCAGGGCAGCAGGGAGACCTGAGAACGAAGTTGTAGAGAGATGCCAAAATGATCTGAAAATAGTGAAGACTTCTAGGGACTAAAATAACCCTTCTGAGGATTGTGGAGGAAACAAAGCTGATATTATTTAGGAAAATTCATGTGCAAGCATTGAAGTTTACAAATAATTTGAAAATATAAACAAAGATGAACTCATGAATGATAATTCTAGCTGAGCTGTTCCAGTGGGAACCTGTTCTCTTTACATCAATACCAATGTAAATATAAATAACTCAGGCTGGAAGTTAATGGCACCACAATGAACTTAGTTTATGCAGAGAGCATTTTGGAGTTATGAGGCCTATGTAAGGATCTGGAGTTGCCACAGTAAAGGAGACAAAATAAAGATGGAATTCTGAGTGGATGTTATTCTGCTAAGGTCAACAGAAATTGATAAACAGCATGAAAAAAATGTGTCTACAGGAACTTACAATGAAGGTAACTTTGAAAAAAAGAAATTCATAGAAGACCAACAGACTCTAAAACAGATGTGTGTTCATTTTCCTGTAAGTCATTGCATCCACACAAGAGGTCAAGGACTATGGGAGACACATTCGTACACTTCATAATAACACATTACATATTGACAATAAAGTTTATAATTCACATTCCTGTCAAGGTTAATTTTATTCATAGTAGGGAAAAGGATAAAAGCTGGCAAACTGCTGTTTTCAAATACACAGTATGTGACAGAGATAACACAGCATTTACAAAGTCATCTAGGAGCTTATATGTATATGCATTATACATAGTAATTTCTGCAGAAACTATTGCTGACTTTCCACAGTGAGCTTTCAAAGAAAACTGGACTACACATTACTACTCAGGAAATTTAATTTTAATCAGATAAATCAGCTACAAATTTAAAAACATTAATTAAACTGAATCAAATTTCCAAATAGTCAGTTTTGTTCAAAATTAAAGTGATGTCAATGTGGTATAACAAAATTAATTTTCAAAGTGAATTAAGCAAAGCTATATCAAGGCTGTCTTAGTACTAAGAAAAACAAATCCCTATAGATGTTTAAATCTCAAGTCAGATCCAGTATTTTTTCTGCAAGGCAAATTCCCATAAACTTAATAAACCACAACAAAAATAAGAGATATTTGACTTATGACATTCCTTTTCCATGGAATAACAAAATTATCTAAAACTATTTCTCAAATTAACAAATAAAAGAAAGATTATTAACTAAGAAATCTACTGATTGAGAAAAAGAAGTTTCAGGTTTATGAAGGCAAAAGTTCTGCCAAATATGTGTTTCTATATTATGGATTAAAATTAAGTGGGTATATAATGAGTTAAAATTAGGTGGGATGCCCACTATTATGAGATGTTCTACTCTAGTACTTCATCAGAATTTGGCCCATGAAATTGTGTTTGGAGAACACTGAATCTTTTATTTCAGTATCAGCTATGCATTTTTTCCCTTGCAATTCCTTGGGAAAACCAAATTTACTTTTCCCAGGAGAGCTTTACCTTCCTTTTATTTACCTCTTTCTTTTGATAGGATTACTTTAATAGGCTCATCTAATACACAAAACAATCCAGTTGATCTCTTTAAGGGAAATTGATTTTTATTTCTCTTACATTAGTATACAACTAAAATATATTTTTACAGCACTTTATGTGAGATCAGAATCAGACTGACTTTTAAGTAAAGTAACAAGCACTGCTGTTGTAAGTCAAAATGTTTGAATGAACAACAAACATATTTGCAAATGAGTCCCTCAAATGGCAGTTGAGCAAAAATTTTCAGTTAGCTTGTAAATAAATTTAACATCAATGAAATTTCCTTTGCATGTCAAGAACAGATAGTGAACAGAACAGAGTATCACTGCCAAGCATTGTAAATTCACTATTTGTTCAAGTCTCACACTGCTTAATCAATTTCCTATCAAAAATAATTGCACTAAATATTGATTCATATTTTTAAAGCAAAATTCTTTAGGTAATTTCCACATGGGATTCTATATAACCCTAATATACATCCATTTTAAAAAGCTAAGGATACTTCCAGACTTTCAGTGAATTCACTATGAAGATAGCTAGTCTAAAAACTGTACCATGTCCTACCCAGACATCCCATGGCAGGCTGTAAACTCCCCATACAGTTACAAAACTCACGTACAATATTTGTTTTCCTCTTGAAGTGCACTCACACCTCTACATGTCTCAGTGTTTCTTCTCTAATGTGGAGAAATGAAATTCATTCAATAATTTTATTTTGTAGAACTTCTGCCTAGAAATATTCCCTGGACTTTCTCACACCACTCAGTGAAATACAGTGATTCATTATAACCCCAAAACTTTCTCCAGTGTAGGTGTTTAGGCAGCTGTTTTCCAGTGGTTTTCATTAATGATGTGTACTTAGATGTAGGAAATGCTTACATATATGTATTTCATTTTGGTACACAAGCTTGAAAAAGTTCTGTTTAAAGAATGTAATTTTTTTCCCATGGAAATTCTCTTCATATTTGACTACTGTATGAATAAAATTAAAATGGATCTGAAAAATTAACTTTTTTTTTCTCCTGCAGGTAAAGTATGAGCTCATTTCTAACCACACCGTCGCATGAAAAAAAAAAGTTCTATTACAACAGAAAAAGATAGATATCATAGAATCATAGAATTGTAGAATGGTTTGGGTTGGAAGGGACCTTCAAGTCCCATCAAGTCAAGAACAATTTAGTTCCACAGTGAAGAATTTCTTCCTAATATCTAATCTAAACCTGCACACTTTAATTTTTAAAGCCATTTCCACCTTGTCAAAATTCCCTCTCCAGCTCTCCTGTAAGCCCCCTTCTAAGGTCTCTCCTAATCCTTCTCTTCTCCAAGCTGAACAAGCTTAATTCTCTCAGCCTGTCTTCATAGGAGACAATCGTTAAATTGAAAAATCTAATATTTCCTTCCAGCAAAATTCAGAGCATTCATGTATATTTGATTTTGATAAACAAATTTCTAAATGAAAGCCAAATTTACCAGGGTGTATTGTACCCTGTCATGAAGAGTGAAGAAGTACTCCAGCAATCCAGTCACAGTAACAGTGGTATCATCATTGCTAGTATGACAGTGATCAATAAGTTATTAGCACTTCCCTTAAATGTCTTTTAATCATGTCCATCTCTTAACATACGCACAGCAGCATGTGTTAGCCCTAGAAGTTAAACCATACTATTTCAGCTACCTGCCAGAGGAAGTTTTCAGAATTATCTGGTACTAGGATCTACCTAATCCTTGACAGAGGAAAGATTTCTTCCCTTGCCATGACCTCCTCTTGAGAGATATTCATTATAAAACCCACAAAAACATACTACTAAACCACATGACTGGGAAAGGTATGTTCAGATTTTTCCCTTCTCATTTTTTCCTTAAGAACATATTTTACTTAGACCTTGGTAAATTACTGTTTTCTCACCACGATTTCTTGTATTAATAAAAGGAACCACATAATTTAAAATAAAACATTTTATTTTATAAAAGTGCCAGCTGTTCTTACATATATAATGACTGAAAATTGCCTAGGCAACCTGCATAACTAAAGATATGAGAAGTCCTCCAGTGATTCTGGTTCTGACAGCTTGCACATAATCACTTTCTTCTTTAGGCATGAGCAGCAGAAAGCCTGTGTACACAAGCCAGCCAAGGCTAATCCTAGCCTTACAAGCTGTGTCTCTTTATATCACTCATGCAGGCAGAGGGAGATATGTCACACCCACAGATGGGTGAGAGTGGTTCTGTCTCTGTTGCTCATGAGGAAAACTGAGCCAGAGAGCCCAAACAGACTGAAGTTCACCTTTGTGAGTATGTCCTGGTCTCACTCAAATTATGATGAACCCACCATAGTTGTCTGTTAATTCAGTGCCTTGTTGAACATAGAGTTGTTTTTAAGATTCCCTTGTCAGATTTAGTCCTATCCAAAAGTCCACTCTCAGACAACTACTGAAAAGAAAATCAGCTGGTAAATGTGTCTGTTTAACCTTAAATTACAGGTTTCTTTCTGAAAACTGATAGTACTGTGATGTAATATTATTTGTATTGATGAGCTTAGTTGGTAAGTAATGTTCTGATTTTTAGCCCTACATGTAGCCAACAATGTCAAATCAATGTCTTTCCATCTCATCTTTAATAAAAGTTTCAATTCTACATTAAAAGCATATCCACCCAATAATCATGAGGGTGACAATAGCAAAAAGCCACCCAAGCCAGCTCAGTCAAGTTGAGTTAAAGTCCACAACTATGGGGACAGATGGGGGCAGATTTGAGCAGTGGATCATTTACTGCACACTGGTACAAATTTTAACCATGAAACATCTTGGTCTTCAGTGTGACATTGACCTACAAAGTCTCTTTTACCTTTTTGATTACAGAACTATGTATTTAGAATTTTTTCCAGAAGGAAAAGTAGCTGCTACGTAATTTACTTTCAGAGTTATAGTAACAAAAGCAAGCAATACACATGTAAATCACAGCAAGTAGACAAGCAACACCCAAATATATACCATGGTTATAGTCTACTCTCGAAAATAAACTCCAGCTATAAGTGGTTATGTTTGCATTTTCACATTAGCATTGATTACCCACAGGCAAATCCCACATAAATCAGAATAAACAAGTTACAGTACTGAATTACAGCAATCCAAAGTAAACTACCCTGTAGAACAGAGATTAAAATTCAATTAACCTTGAGAGAACATAAATTCAACTAGATTCCATATTTTATTGAGGAAAAAAAACCCAGCAAAGTTCTCAAAACCTGGACAAAAAGTTTGGTGCCTGAATTACATTTGCAATGTTCTCACAAGTCTGTGGGTTGCTTTTTTCAGCCCGAGACTTGGAAATAAATTTATGTTAATCATATTGCTCTCCCATATTCCACTCCCTTTGCCTATTTGGAGGCATCATGTTGGCTTTGGTGAAGTTTTACATTTGTCCTTATGAAGAGTAGGAAATTTTTAACTAAGAAGCATGAAAAAGTGAAGAGAAACATTCTTTTCCCTTTTGCCTCCATCAGACCAGCATCCCAAGGACATTGATGGTGCAGATGGATGAAACAAGGTATGAAAAAGGAATAGACAGGGAAGGTTGTAGCCAATAGTACCAAGCTTTAGCAAAAAAAAAAAATCCTACATCAATGTATAAATTAATGTTTGAGCAAGAAATACTTGTCAGGAGATACAAATTATAATAGAGGATAAAAATGGAAAACTTTCTGGCATAAAAGCTGAATAAAGAAATGAGTCAATGATATTACAGTCATAATACATATAATTCACCATAAAATATAATTTGAAAGACATAAGACTGAGGGAAAAATTATTAGGATAAATTTTTTCTTGTGTTCTGGGTAAGCTATGGATAAATGTAAAATCTGGGTGGCAAAACTGAAAAAAACCCCACAATATACCAACTTCTAGAGTTCATTTTTTACATGCCTCTAACTTTGGTATGTCTCAGAAATCCATAAAATCCAGCACAAATACAGGTAAGTGGGTTAAGTGTCATTTTGAATTAAGGTTATTAATATGCTATGTATTATTTTAACATCAGCTTCATGACTGGAGACTCATGATGGTTTAGACTGGTAAAGAAAAAATTGAAGACACTCATTTTCAATGTCCCTGTTCTGGTACTGAACCACAGGTTTGTGTTTAAGGTGTTTCTTAGCTGGCTGTTTCTTACCAGCTGTTGTCTTTGCTCTGCTTAGCTCCTGGGAGTTTGCTAATCATTGTTTTATAATATTTTGTTTCCCCAGTGTCCTAGTTTAAGGGAAACCAAAGTGTTTACGAAGACTAGAGGAGGGGACTCCTCAATAACTTCTTCATCCCTTATTAATTTTTTTTAAAAAACCCTTTAATTAGAAAATGTATACAAAAAGGATAACTGTTCCTAACTACTATGTATATAAATAGATATAGATATAACTGTGAACAGACCAGAGCAAACCACTCCCCCAGCAACAATAAAAAAACCCAAACAACCCCCAAGAAAAATATTTCCTCCCTGTGCAATCGTATTTATGGTCATCAGGTGGCAGTGTCGCACCTCAGCTGGCCACAAGGTAAATTCTCAGTCTTTTCCCAACCAGGCAGAGACAAGGGGAGGGATGGGACCTTTGTCTTTGTCAAAGAAGGAAACACTGGAAGTGGAGGGGTGGTGGTAGTTCCCAGAAATCCCCTTGCAGTCCCCAAGAAAAAGGTCTGCAGTGTGTATCGAAGAAGCTGTGACCCTCCTCTCTTCTCCTCTCTCTCTCTGAAGCTCAGGGTGCCCAGAGACGGAGAGGGGAAGGTGAAGAGCAGAGCTAGAAAGAGTTTCACCAACTCAGCAAACAGTGGCTTCTAGACCAGGAGCTGCCCAAAATGAAGTGAAGGCAGCACACAGGAAAAGCCTCTCCCAGATGCTGGGAGTCCGTTTCTCACCTCCGCCCCAGCATTAAGTTGGAATCTAGAGTCATCAACCACTCCTTTGTTCTTGGTCCTGGCACTTCAACTCCCAAAATCTTTGCATTGGTAGGGAGAGAAAAATTCCCTGAAGGACCCCTCCCACCACAACCTTTCTTTCACCAATCAGATGTCGGGATTCAAACTCAACATTTAGCAGAGGCAAAGCTGAAAAAATTGTCTCAGAAACCTTGAAACAAAGGTACCCAAAGAGATACAATAGAGACAGTGTTTGTTAAGCCTGACAATGTTTTATAGTCCTGTCTACCTTACTGAGATAAGAAATAGTTTCCTAGTGATGCTCAACTTGAAGATAAGCTGTCTCCTGCCTTGAGATAAGAAAGAACTTTGGAATGAATGTTATCAATGTTGTCACCCCTTGCTCTCTTCCCCTCGTAAATCCCTGAGATAACAGAACAGTGACTGTTTCTGTAACAGCAAAGAACTGTGTAATTCTCTAATTAAAATAAGTCCTCCCCAGATTACCATAACTCTTCCTCCCTATTAGCATGTGCTGCCCCAAGGCCCTTAAATTGAGTGTTGCATGTTCAATAAAGTATTCCAGTTTTCAACCCCAGATGAGTTATTATTGACCTTCACAATCAGGTAGGGTTTCTTAGAGCAAATAATTAATAAAAAAGATGGTAGAGTAGCTTTTGTATGAGATACTTGGACACTGTTAATTGTAAGTCTCAGTATTCTCATTACAGTCTCAGTATTCTGGTTCAAAAGTGTGTGTTTCCCATTTCTAAAAAAGCATTCATCCCTATATTCTTAGTGAAAGTTCAGTAGAGTCTACAGAGCCTACAGAGAATGTTTTTTCAATGAAAATAAGATGTTCAGCTGTGAATGTAGGTGTTTCTGTGATGTTCCGTTACCTACAATAAGTCAAAATCACATGATTTCCATCTGCTTACCTCTATCCACACTTGCACCTGCCCATCTTGACAGTAAGGTAAGAGGTACAAGAGGTTTTTTAAATTCTGCAGACTTAAGGAAGTTTTCTCAATAAAAGTAAGGGTTAATTTCTAATGGCTACTTTCTAATTCTTACCTTAAAATTCTCATATACCATATGAAGGGTAAGCCATATGTGAGAGATGCTATAAAACTAAGCAATGAAGGTTCACAGTATGCCAAGAGAAGCATTCAGAACACATTTCTACAGCCAGCTCAATGCTTGGAAAGGCCAAAGTTTACACATATGACCCACCTGAACTGTTGCATGCATATGGCAGAAATGCTTCCAAAGGAGCCAAAAGTTTCAATAAAATTATGCCATTTTCAAGATCTGTTAAAAAAAAAAATTGAATATGGCAAAGTAAAGAACGCATCAGCATTTGCAAGAATAAACACCAGAAGGAGCCCTCAGTGTTTTACTGCATTTTATTCAAGTATCAAGGTATATAATTTGCATGATAAACCGATTGGCATTTAATGTCAGTAATTTCTTAAAAGTAATAAAACTGTATTTGTTTATCTCAAACAATTACCAAAATTGCATAAATTGCTATGTTATTTTCAAGCACTCTTTCAGTGTCAAGCATGAATTACAGAAGAGAATTTCAGTTGTATTTCACAGAATATTCTGAGTTGGAAGGGACCCACAAGAACCATCAAGTCCAGTTCTTAAGTGAATAGCCCATACAGGGATCAAACCCACAACCTTGGTGTTATTAGTTCTGACCAGCTGAAGGGTCTTGAATCTCAGGGTCTTGAACTACTACTTGTCCAACATAGAGAGTTTATGCTTCATGAATTTTCTGAGCAGAATTAATGTTGTGCAAACACACCATTCACTATATTTCTCCCATCATATACTAGATATATCCTCATATGCACTTCTAGTACTAATTGGATTATTTGAATAAAACCCAGGTGTCAAATCATCAGATCTATTTCTTAGGAACACACTTACTTCCGTCCCACCACTGCAGTACCTAAGTCATGCATGATTGTCTTGTGTAGAAATGGGCTTTTTCATACATTTTCTCTGTGTGTCTCTCATATTAAGTCTTGGTTCCCATTTCCAAACCATTACCACATACTCCAGGGGGAAGACTCCTGCTCTGACCTGCTTATCACAGTCTCAGACATACAGCAAGATGGTTTCTTCAGCCAGCAAGGGATGCTATTAATATAGCTAGGAAATTACTTAAATCCTATAGACCATCTTTATGAAGGCATCTGAAAATGCAGATATGCCTCCAGTGTTATTTTTTAAACAAACTGGCACCTAACTCTTTCAGGGTGTCAGCTGCCTTAGCATTTCCAAATTAATCTTGTTTGAAAATACCTTGAAAATTCTGCCAACCTGATTTCTTTGATCTTCTAACAAGTATCTGTGACGCTGTCTGGGAACAAGCTCCAGTTTTCCAAATTCTGGTTCAGGATACCTGCAGGACTACCTTTCTTCTCTTGGAGTTGTTAATTGACAAGTTAAACTGTAAGCTTTGTAAGGGAGAAATCATTAGCAGCTTTTTACTTTGCTTTTTTTTTTCCTTATAAGTGCCACAAACATATTAATAGCTTCTGTTAAAAGGAAATTTGGAATTCACAGCTAGTCTGCACCAACGCAACTTTCCCATGGATACTATTTATCTTCATTTGTTGAAAGTAAATGAAGAATATGGTATGGAACACAGAGCATCTGTGCATTCACCTGGGCCCAACACTCTGTGCTTTGACACATGATGCATTGAAACATGAACTCTCACATGATCGTGCCTCAGATCAATCAAAGCATTGCCTACATGAACTCTTATTAACAAAGCAGCAAATAAGGAAATAAAGAACTGTAAAAAGAAGATACCTCTTCAGCTGAAAGCAGCTCCTCAGACTGTCTGAAAAACAAGAATTCAATTTGTAGCAACAAAACCAAGACCACTTGAAAATGTACAGGAAGGGAGAGAAACATCCTCAAATAAAGACCTGACAAGCCTCCCACGCTTGGAGAGACACTCATGCAGCTGGTTCCCTTCTTGAGTTCCTCCTCCAGCAGAGCTGTATCCCACTTTTTTTGCAGGGCTATGCCACAGCTTCTTTTGTGCTTCGTGCCAGACGTGACCTTGGGTATTGGAGTCTAACACAGCAGGTCTTACACGGGCTGGGCAGGGCCCACCTCCCAAGGCACTCAGCTCTAAAAGGCTGTGTCCTGCTGCCTTCACAGCCTCTTGTGATAACATAGCTTGCCTGAAGCCCTCAATGCAGGTCATCTCTAACATGGCATGAGCCATTCCTGAGTCTCATATCTATCCAGAAGTCTGTACAATTGGAAAGTGACTGCCAAAAGGTTTTGTTTCAGCCAGGGATGGAGCCACTATCTAGGACATGGGAGATCCATATTACAGTCCCTGAACACCCCTTTTCAGCCGTACTAAACTGACTCCTCGTCTTGCTCATCCCAGTAAGCACAAGGCACCTTAACTGCCACCCTTCTGGAGGCTATTGTGTATGTTTTCACTAAAAATTACACCTTTCCCTAAGAAACCTCCCCTAGAAAAGTTTTATCAGAGCAAAGACATTTACAACAAATTTAAGTTTTGACAAAACAATACTTCCTAGTGATGAGTACAGTTCTCATGGTTGCATCCTAGGCCATCAGTGTATGCTAATTACTGGGATGTGGTGAGCTTTGTTCTCTGTTTACAAAAATAAATACATAGGCAAGAACTCTTTCTGTCAGCTGTCATAATTAGCAATAAGCTAGTGTTCATGGAAGAACATTTCTGGCAAGCTGTCAACCAGAAAATCAAAAATCAGAATGAGAACATTTATCAGACTTGAAAAACAAGTGTAGCATTTAAGCATGCTTAATGCAAGTCTAGGTTTCACTGCATACAGCTCATCTGTGTGGAGTGGAAACAAACAGAAATTAATATCTTTAGAAAGAGAAGGAAGAAAAGAGATTAGCTGACAAGGGCAAAACTGCTGTGGGAACTTGCAGGAAAGTCTAAAGTGAACTTGAAATTCTGGATATATCACCCAGAAGAAGCCCTTGCTTATCTGACCTTTTTTGTATATCTACAAGGAAATTCACCTTACACTTGTTACATAAGTATGTTTGTCTCCACTGAGGACAATGAAGAATGCTGAACTAGAAAATATTTAAGCAAAAGCCACAAACTTTGTAGGATGCATCATGTCAAAATTGGAGTGTTGCTCTAGCAAGATCAATGTCTTTCTACCACAGAGGCAATGACAAATCACTCTGCAGAGGGAAAAACACCGCACTTCTGAATGCAGATTTAATGGAACAACTATGTATCAAACTCACATTCAACCTCCTAATTTCTCACCTACTTTCAACATCAGATGTGTTTTGAAGGACAATATTGAATAATAATTTTATACCATATGTAACTGCACCAAGGACATGTTACTTAGGAAAACAGATACAGAGAGCCTTGACACTGAGAGTAAGCAACATGTTAGGAATATATGCAAGGCTTACAAATAACAATCCAGATGAAAACAGTCTAAGACCACTTAGAGAAAAATTTCCACTTTATTCTGATATAAATCCTTCTTCAGTGTTGTAGAAACATAGGCTTATAGAATGGTTTGGGTTGGAAGGAACCTTAAAGACCATCGAGTTCCAATGCCCTTAACCAGGGACAGGGACACCTTCCACTAGAGCAGTTTGTTCAAGGTGCCATCCAAACTGGTCTTGAATACTTTCAGGAGCGGGGTATCCACAACTTCTCTGGGCAACCTGTTCCAGTGCCTCACTATCCTCACAGTAAATTTCTTCCTAATATGTAATCTAAGCCTACTTTCAGCTGAAAGCCTCTTGCCCTGTCACTACATGCACTTGTCCCTCTCCAGCTCTCTTGTAGGCTCCTTTTAGGCACTGGAATGCTGCATTAAGGTCTCCCCAGAGCCTTCTCTTCTCCAGGCTGAACAGCCCCAACTCTCTCAGCCTGTTCTCATAGGAAAGATGCTCCAGATCTGTAGGGAAAAAGCTGCACTGCGTTGTTACGAGAGGTTTTTCCCAGCTCTGACGTAACCCCGGGTTCAGCGTCCAGATACCTGAATGTCTTCTCACAGAGATAAGATCCAGGTTCCAAAAGGTTAAAAGAACATTCAGACTCTTTACTGGGGGGATAAACAAACTTATATAGGGTTTTGGAGGGGTACATGCGACCGGGAGTGGCTTCGGATAGGTTCAAGGGGTTTGTTCATGAGCCGGGGGGCTGCTCCCATTGGCTGGTGGCCAGTGATCATGAACTGTTCACGCGCCGAGCATCAGACCCTGGCGCCAATGGGACTGGCCCGCTTGCCTGCTTTGCAGTTGTTTACTAATTTTTGGCTGCCCCAAGGTCACCCTGACCTTGCCAGCCTTTCAGCTCATAACGTGGGGTCGTGCAACGGAGGGGCTGAGGCCAAACCTTCCCTTCACAGATCTCTTATCATCTTCATGGCAGTCTTCTGGACTCTTTCCAATAGGTCCATATCCTTATGTTGGGGGCCCCAGAGTCACCTCCCGCGACCTGCTGGCCACATACCTTTTGATGTACCCCAGGCTCCAGCTGGCTTTCTGGGTTGCAGGTGCACATGTCCAAAGCAAGGAGGGAACCCATCTGGCAAATTCATACCAGATTAACACCATAAAGCAGAAATTTCCTAAGCAGTACATTTAGTTTGCAATGTGGTTGCTATTTGTGGAAAGCATCAACAGGGAAAAGACTGGTTATCTTACCCTGCTAATATATGTGCTATTCTCTGTCTTTCTAAATAAAATTGAGATTCCTCAGAGGCTAGATTGAATGGCTTTTGAGATTTAACTTTAAAGATACAGGCAATATTGAGATTTCTGACAGCACATCAAGGATAGATTCCCCTTTTCAGAGGCTGGGTATCAGCATGACAGGCCACCAGCAAGACACTATTTCCTCCCAGAAAATAAGGAAAAAACCCTCTGTGTTCCTATCCTCTTTTTTCCCCCTCCATCCTTCATAAGGTTTTCCTGAAAGGAATTCCATATTCATATCAGTTCTGTTAATAAACACGGCAACTTTCCCTAGCTACCAACTCCTTCCCTGCTAAGTAGCAAATTTCCATTTCTTTTCTCCATTTATTAAAGCAATGACTCATTTTATACCTCAGAGGGTTATTGTAAGGTTGAAGCACCCAGAATGTGTGAAATGTTCATCAAACCAAGACATAAGACAGTTCACAAATTCATAAAAAGCTGCTAATATCATAGTAATCCATAAATATTTTTCTCACTGACACAATTTGACCCCTGTTTGTGTTTGGGGGGAAGGAAACTCATTACACAATGCTCATATCATGAAGAACTCTTTCCACCAACAACTAATTTGAAAAGTGAGCTAAAATCAAACACATTTTATGTTTTATTCTAGCAAATAGTGATATGCATCAATACAAGATATGCATGGACCATGGCCTGCCCTAATCTTTCCTATAGCATCTTCTGGCAAGGCATATCCTCCCAAACATGCAATATAGCTGGTGAACAGCCAAGTGTCCTGTCAGGTTGAGCCTGGCTGGACACCAGGTGCCCACCAAAGCCTCTTTATCACTACTCTCCTCAGCTGGTGCAGGGAAAAAAAGGCTTGTGTGTCAAGATAAGGACTGGGAGAGATCACTCAGCAATTATTGCCATGGGCAAACCAGATTTGACTCAGAGAAATTAATTGAATACATTACCAATCAAATCAGAATAGGGCAATGAGATATAAAACCAAATATTAGAACACCTTTTCCCACCCTTCCCTTCTTCCAGGGCTCAACTTCACTCCCAATTTTCTCTACCTCCTCCCCTCCAATGCCACAGGGGAACAGGGAATGGGGCTGTGGTCAGTTCATCACATGTTGTCTCTGCTGCGCCTTCCTCCTCAGGGGAAGGACTCCTCACACTCTTCCCCTGCTCCAGCATTGCATCCTTCCCACAGAAGAGAGTCCTCCATGAACTTTCCCAACATGAATCCTTCCCATAGACGGCAATTTTTCACAAACTGTTCCAGTGTGAGCTTCCCACAGGGCCATAGTCCCCTTCAGGCATGCACCTCCTCCAGCGTGGGGTCCTCCATGGGCTGCAGGTGGATCTCTGCTCCAGCACGGACCTCCATGGGCTGCAGGGCAACAGCTGCCTCACCATGGTCTTCACCACAGGCTGCTCAGATGCCTGGAGCACCTCCTCCCCCTCCTTCTTCACTGACCTTGGTGCTTGCAAGAACTGTCTCTGTCACATATTCTCACTCCTCACTCCAGCTGCAGTTATGCACTTTTCTTTTTCCCCTTCTTAAAGGTATTATCCCAGAGGCACTACCATTGTTGCTGATGGGCTCAGCATTGGTCAGTGGCAGGTCCATTTTGGAGCTGGCTGGCATTGCCTCTAGCAGTCATGGGGGTAGCTTCTCACTGAAGCCACGCCTCTAGCCCCTACTACCAAAACCTGGTCACACAAACCCAATACATATCCCCATCAGCTTTGTCTGAAATGAGCTGAAATGTCTTAAAATTAATCTACATTAAATGCTCTGGCTTTACACGTAAATGAAGAGTTCTTTTCACTTCTCTCAATAAACTAAATAGCTTGCTGTATTTCTTCATGAGGAAAGAAATTCTACTCATTGTATGTATTTTGCAAACTACCTTGGGATCCATCCAAATAGAAGGGCTATAAAAAGATATAGTTGTATTATTTTAATTTATTTGTAAGGTACATGCTCTGGTGAGACAAAATGCTTTCTACAGAACAGCATGATGCTTGTCCAATAAAACCTTTCTACCTTTCCTATACCAATTAAGAAATTGATGAAAATATCAGACATGCTGTACAGTGGTTGTATGAGGGAATCTAGTCTGATACATTACACAGATGTTACAAGTTAACATTACTCAGACAAGTAGGATTCAAAATTCGCGTTCTCCTGGCCAGCTGTGATGTTCATGGGGTTGTCATTAGGTCTGTGTGACTTAACTGTATTTTATTTTCTGTTTAAAATTTGTTTATCAGAGTGAAATCAGAAATGTGGTTTCAGTCACACACAGGGCAATTACTTTCAGTACAAAGCCTGTGGAGAGAAAGATCTGCCAGCTTTAAATAATAGGCAGAATTAAAAAGAATTTTCTACACCAGCAGCATACTTTCTATACCTTGCCCAGCTGCCATTAACACTACAGAAACCTATAGGCATTCCCACGTTCCTGAAGTTTTGCACACAACCAAAGTTTTGCTCTGTTTATGCCAAGCCTGGCCAAACTCTTGTGATTCAGGAATAGTATTCTCCAATTTAGTAGTCCCACCCTGCACCACTCTCTTTCCCCCTCCAACTGGAGGCATAAAAGGCAAAGATCATGGGGTCGAGTAAGAACAATTTACTGGAGACAGCAGTAAGATAAGAAAAAGACCAGTAACAGCAACAATATTAATAACAAAAGGTATAAGAAAAGAAATTACTCATGTGGAAAAGCTCCACGATAATAGACAATACTGGACAACTCCCTCTGTCATGTTTTCTCTACTGGAAGGAACTCCTTCTCCTTGGAAGAGACTCCCATTCTCCTGCTCCTACAATGATGTGAGATGGTAAAGAATAACCACTAGGTCCTGGTCATGCCCCCTCCTGGCTACTGCAAAAATTAACCCTTCCCTGGCCAGAACTAAGATACAAAAACAACTCCTTACCTAGCTCATACTTTTGCCTGACAGTTGTGGCTTGGGCACCTCTCCCACCTGCCTCTTGGGTTTCAACATCAAGTGCAGTTACAGCTGCCTCCATCTGGTGTTCAAGAAGGTGAAAATAACACTGCAGTTAACATCATTAACTTGGGGACAGAGCACTAATACATTGTGCTCAAATCCTGCTCTGATTTCAACTACATAAAATTCAAATCTATATCACTTGCTCAGCTGAAAACATCTTGAAAATGAACATAGAAACTCCTCCATGTTGCAGAAGGTTTGTTGAATGTGGAAGTTGCACCTTTATATGTAAAAGCTTTCATTTTCTACTGTATAAAAACAAATAAACCCCTTGGCTCTAAATGAAGTGTTCTCTTGGGATGAGAAAGGCTTCTGTTCTCTCCCTGATCCCAGAGACAGTACCTGCTTTTTTCCTTTAAATGATTGAAATGTCTCAAGTGTCTCATTTGGTCAAGAAAAATGTTATGTTCATAACAATCTATATGATCCAATTATTATTATTATTGTTATTTCTCCTCACTTTTATGGCTGTCACACTGAGGAATCAATTTGTATGTACCTCTGGGTTATGGCACAATCAGCAAAAAAACATTTTTTAAATTCACAGACACAATTAAGGACGACCTATAAGGTGCAGTAGAGTGGCTAAATCTCACTTTGCCCTCCCAGAAAAAAAAAAAAAAAAGAGAAACTCCATACCAAGAAACATCTGCCAGGGAGCACTTTATCTGAGTACATACATATGCTGCAGACTTGTAACACTTGACAGCTTCCATAAAGCCAAAGCACTATATTTTAATGGGATTCATATAGTTGAAGGTAATCCCTGAGTTTTAGGCACATGTAAGAGTTTCTAAAATGGAAGGAAGAAAAAAGTAAGACAAAAAAAAATAAGAAAAAAATGTTACATGGATTTATGAATTTACAGATAACAGCTTTATGCCCACATAATTTCTAAGTCTTTTTTTTTCAGTGAAGAAGACAGGAGCTCAAGCAGGAGTGGGAAGAAGAGGAAGGCATGATACACTAGGTAAGCCTAATTTCTATGCAGGAGCTGTCCTTCTCCAGACATTTCTTGCACCGTGACACAAACCAGAGATAAGAAATATCACCAAATTGAGGGAAAAAAAGCTCTGAGAGCACAAAATACCAGCTTACCTACTGAAAATGGCAGCATATTAATGTTAATTTTCAGTTGAATAAAGGCATTTTTGAGTTAGGACATTTTTGGCCATAAAAATTTATTCTTCTGGAAGAAAGGGAAGACAGAGGGAAGTATGTATCCCTAAAATGCATTCTGCCATTTCCTGGGCTAATTAACAGTGGGTTTGCCAAGTACATTACAGCTTCACAGTACAAGGTTATTTTCACAGATCAATCAAATAATTATCCAAGAGATGCAGACTTTCAAAGCTGTGTTTCAGATTTTTAAAAATAGAAGATAAATACAGTCAACACATTTTTTTCCCATATCAAGCATTAACTAAAAAGCAAGATTTAGTTGCAGGTCTATCATCAGACTGCCTTCATGACTGCTTCCTGATGTTGCTTTTTGAAAACCTTCTTGTACAGCAAAGTATTTTAAAAATGGTAATAGCTGTTTTGGAGACTGACAGGTAAGTATTTGCCTTGACAAGAGACAGTCTGAAGAAAACACATCAGCAATAACAAGTACTCTTCTTTCCAGATGGCTTCTACCAAGAAATTCTGCAGTATTTCAGCAAAGTTTCCAAACACCTTTTTTACCTTGCACCTTTTTCCCACCATACCAAATTTTTTCTATTTCAGTACCCATCTTATTCACCTTATCTCTATACACTGAGGCCCTCTAAATTGTTTGTGTTTTCAAAACTTTTAGAGCATATTTCAGCTAATTTGAAGAGAGATAAGTTGCTTTCTAATACGTGTATATATAACTGGGTTTTATAAATTAAAAGCAAAAAGAGATCTTATACACATGTACATAGGTACATATGTAGTCACACACCCTATTTCTCAGGTCTCTTAGCTTTTATACCCTTTTCCTAAACAACTTCTGTCACTATCATTACAATTTTCTCGTACCATGTACCCACTATCAAGTCTTCACACTGTTAAATCACTAATAGACACTAACACCTCCAGGTGCTTTACTACAGGGTTTGCTGCAACTTTGCAGTGAAGTACGAAGCAGCAGATATTTTCAATATTCCTTCTAGCAGGGAAGTAGCAACCTAGATCCCTACAGCCATCATTCTGCCCCAGAGCTAGCTTACTTATGAAGGAGATGGGTATTTGTTGGGGAAAGGGTGCGTTGCGAGAGGGTTTTTCGTACCCTCGCTAGCCCACCCTGACGGTACTCTGGGCTCAGCACCAGATATCAAGGTGTGTTCTCATAGAGATATAGCCTTGATTCCAAAAGTTAAAAGCAGGAACGTTCAATTTTATTGGGGGGTAAACAGGTTCTTATAACATTTTGGGATGAACACGAGGACAATAACAAGTTGGGATAGGTTAAGAGGCTTTGGCCACGAGGCAGCAGTCTGCTCTGATTGGTGGAAGAGCTGGTGTTCATGCGGCAGTCAGCACAGCCCTGGTGCCAGTGAGACTGGGCTGCCCTTTCGGCTGCCTCAATGTTACGGTGACCTTGCCTGCCTATCAGCCCCTGGATCGTAGGTTGTGCATGTGGGGCTTAAGGACAAACCTCCCCTACAGGTATTTCCCTTCTGAAGATCCCCAAGCCCACCTAAGATGTTGCCATTGGTATAAACAGATATGGAACTGAATAAGATAGCTTGTATTTACTGCCAAGTTAAAATCAGCACTGAAGGGAAAGCAGACTGACAGGCTGGTTACTTCTCTAATTATCTGCTATAAATGGTTGTCCTGGTTTCAGATGAGTTAGAGTTAACTTTCTTCCTAGCAAGCTTGTACAGTGCTGAGTTTTGAATTTACTGTGAGACTAATGTTGATAACACACTGATGTTTTAGTTGTTGTTCAGCACTGCCTGTGCAAGTCAAGGTCTTTCCAGTTTCCCAGGCTCTACCAGCAAGCAGGTGCACAAGAATCCAGGAAGAAGCACAGCCGGGACAGCTGCCCCAAACTGGCCAAAGGGATATTCCATATCATAGAATATTATGCTCAGCATATAAATTGAGGGGAGTTGGCTAGAAAGAGCCAGTCACTGCATGAGATGCACTGGACATTGGCTAGCAGGTTGTGAGCAATTGTACTGGCATCACTTGTCTGTCCTGGGGTTAATTTTTCTCTCTCCTTTTTATTACTATTAGTATTAGCATTAACATTATTATA
Organism: Poliocrania exsul; assembly: GCA_035041345.1. Classification (NCBI taxonomy): domain Eukaryota; kingdom Metazoa; phylum Chordata; class Aves; order Passeriformes; family Thamnophilidae; genus Poliocrania; species Poliocrania exsul. The sequence continues at coordinate 111,711,629 of JAWWLZ010000082.1, forward strand.
TTTTACTTTGTTTCCATTATTAAACCATTCTTATCTCAATCCAAAAGTTTCTTGCAGGGGCAGGGGTGGGCAGTGAGAACACTGTGCCTGCACAGTACTTTGTTGCTGGCTGCAGCTGAACAGCAGTGGTGTCACCTAAAGCTGATCAGTCCCTGCACACAGTGTGACAGGTATTACCCAAGGCAGCAGGTGAAGCAGCTCCTGCATCCAGCCACTTCCCTCCATAAGCAGCTTTCAGGGCTTGCACACCATCTCTCTTGCATTAGCTAAACAGCTGGATGATTTCTGGATGTCAAAACACTTTTCACTGAGTGATCAAAATCTGCAGTCCAAGATAACTATCATCTTGCACGTCAGTGCTTTATGCAGCAACCACTCCCAAGCCACACACAGTCCATCAGGCAACTCACTCACACATCACAAGAGGCAGGTAAAGCTTCTTGGTTTAAAGACAGTTACAAAAAAACATTGTCATCACAGCCAATAATTTATGAAGAAAGATGCAATTTTACCTCTGAATTATCAAAACTGTTGAATATTGGCTCAGAATTTTACACTTCAGAAGAGAATATTTTCTTCCTTGCTAGCAAAGCAAGGAAACTCAGAGCCCAATTGTTAATATGACCAGAAGATTCTGAAACTAGTGCTAAATCTTAGCTTTCTAATTATCAGTTGCCTCTCAGTCCTGATCTACCCCAAGGACATCCTCAAAGCCATGAAATTGCCATTTAGGAGGCATCAGGTGTATCATCCCCATATTTTCTCATTAGGGCTGAAAAAAATGGTAAATCATATAGACAAAAACACTAACTACATGTTTTCTGAGAGAGCTTCAGCCTTAGCATTTTGCTTGCAACCACAATAAAAAAAACTTCACCTCTTAAGATACTTACATCAAATATGGTATCTAGTAATGCTGGGCAAAATATCCTGCTGTCTGAATGTTGTAAGAATGCAACAGGGAGGGAGGAAACTGTTTATTTTCCCAGTTACATTATTATCAGTCATATGAGTAATTTGTGACAAATATTTATAATGATTCTGAAGGTGTGGATAAAACTTGTACCTTTTGAAAATAGGATTACTTTATCAATTATCCCCATGTCACATATACAAAGCACTGTTGTAGATACTGAAGGGGGAAACATGGTTTTCACCTCTTTTATATTTCACAATTAGATTCTTTCCTACATAATAAAGAATTGGCATTATGGTAAAAAGGTTTTTTAAAGTTGTGTATAGATCAGAATGTAGTACATAATACAAACATATAAGGAAAACATTATTAGATCTTGAAATTATCTGGTTGGTGAAACATCGCTTGATTTCTTTATCCATGTCCCACCTCTCCCTCCCCCTCAATATACTTTATGGAAATATTCATCTTTTCTTTGTTCTTAAAATAGCATGGTTTTACTATTCAGCAGGTACAAAATGCCTTGGCACCAAAGCACATCATCAGCTATCCCTTTCCTAAGCAATAGATCTCAGTTTAGATTCCATTTTAAAACTGTAGTTTCTCAGTCCTAAGGAAAAAGTGCCTCTTATAACTAGTTTCTCTTCCCCTCAGAAGCTGGAGTTCAGCCTAAAATTTCTGGGGATCCTTCACAGAGCAACATTTGCCAAAATGACATCATTTTTCCTCACGTGACATTTAGGAATCAGATATTTTCATTGAATTACCTTAACTATCTTATACTAGTCTTAGTTCTGGGACAGTGTGCAATGCAGATCATAGGTTTTTCTCTTAGTTTGCTGGAAACAGTATAAAATCTGACAGTTCTCAGAGAATATGAAATGTTCTCCTCTGGTCCCATCTGGTATCAGCACAGAAAAACACAGGAAGTAATGTACTTTATGCCACTCTAAAGACCTCTTCTGGGTCCAGTTGTTCAATGTAATTCAGCATGAGAGGCAGCTTAAGTTAGCTACTTTGTCAGATGCTAAAGCAAAAATGTTTAAGTCCAATCCAAAACAAGATCGTTTCTCTCAGCATTCATTGCCTTAGATTAGGTGAAACTACCTGGAAACTTATCTCTTCTATTCACTAACAATAATAGAATATTTCTTCTTTTTTTCTTCTTTTTTTCTTTAATTTTTTTATTTTAATTTTAGTATTGATGCTTAATCTTCCTTTAATATTTCATTTATCTATGTAGCTACAAAATGTAATGCTGAATATTTGGTTCATCTTCAATTTACTCCATTCTGAATGTCCTAGTACTGATGCACTGAACAGTTTTTCACATGCACATCCACATGCCTGTGGAAAAACGATGTTTCTCCTGCACGTAACCCACCTCACATTCTCAACACCTTGGGTGAGATTTTCCACCTTTGCATTACAATAATAGTGTTTTCTTTATATTCCTAGGCTGTCTCTGTCATGGAAATTAGTAATGTAAGCCTCTCTCAGTGCTTTCATTAGGTTAGGAGGAAATCTTGATCATAATTAAATAATAATTTTTAAGCAATAAGAAACAATGGACTACAGAACTGCAGGTGAAGGCACAAGGAACACCTTGTGGGCACCTTGGGTTTTAGAGGGTAATGTCAAATCAAGACAATGGGCATCTTATTTGAAGTAAGACACTTTTCTGTCACTAAGGAAAGTGAAGAAGTTTTGACACAGAGAGCTGTCATTGGGATTTTTCAAGATATTTAAAAAAAAATTTTAAAAAACTAAAATCAAAACCACTGCTATTACTTGTGGTGCAAGTTGAATACAGAAACGTGTAGAGTGAGTGAAATATCCTGGAACAAAGAGATTTGAATAATGTTTCTAGTTGTTTTTTAACACCTAATTGTTCTTTTGCAACCTGTATTAAGTACAAAATTAACTGTTGAGGTTGCCCAGTGGCAGCTATAGAGAATTTAAATGTGAAGGAAAGAGAGGTGAAACTGAAATGGCCCTCCACTCCCTAGTTAATCTTTAACCTCAACACTGCAGAAGTCAGAGCTTTCGGTGGAGAAACTTGATTTCCAAACTTCAGCAACTCTGTGGTAATGCTCTTCTGCTCTAGTCTCCAAAGCAGAGACAAAAACACTGAACCAGAACACCTGGTATATGTTGCACATGAAAGATTTCTAAATTAAAAGGAGCAGGAAACACCCGCATTACTTAACCACACTAGTTGATTGGAATTTAACCCCACAAGCTAATCAAATGACCACATATCAAACATTTGCAATACTGAATATTTGGAACCTCCAAAAAAGAAGAGAGGTGAGATGGGCTGCAGCAAGTACAACCAATACCCAGGCTACCTGCATGAGTCTGCCCCATGTTGCCTTCCTCCAGGACCCTAGGGACAGCATAGCCTTTATCCCTGCTGTCCCATCTCTTACCCAGCACTACAACAACTGGGCCAGGCAGCTCCCATCTGTACCTTCACCTCTCACTGCTTCCCAGAGATAGGTGCCTACAGGAGAGCAAAGGCAAGTCATTTGTCAGGATTTACATAGAAAGTGGCAGTTAAATGCCACCCTGATGCCTGATCCCATCAGATCTCGGAAGCTCAGCAGGGTCAGGCCCCGATAGCACTTGGATGGGAGACCTCCTGGGAATATCGGGGGCTGTAGGTTCTAGTCCTGAGAACTTCAGTGTCACCATCCAAGCTCGCTCGGCTGCATCAAATGAACCTCAGGAGTTAAAGGGTGTGGCCAGTTCTGCGCACGCTGTGCCTCACCTAAAAAATCCACTGTGCAGGTTCGAAGGGCACACCCACGTGGGGAGAGCCCTTCCCAAATCTTCGCTCATGAAGCCTCGCCATACATACACATAGAAAGTGGAGCTTTACAAGGCTTAAATACAGGTTTCTAAAGTCGCCATGGATGTTCCTCTGAGAATAATTGTGTTTGCCTGTTAGTCATTCCAGTCAGAAACTGCTGAACAAGCAATGCAAATTTAATCACCTGGAAGCAGATTCTGTGAGCAAAAACAGTATTATTTTTAATATACTTTCTCAGGTGTTAAAAATATCCTGGTCAATTTTCTTCTGTTGCTCAATGAAGTGTGATGAGCTGTCAAATTTGATAAGTCTGCTGCATCCAGACTAATTTGGCTGTTAATGTTTCATGGTAGAAAAACCTTTAGGGCACATTCTTATAGCGCTTTTCAAGCCTAATTGCTAGGATCTCATACTTTCCTCCCACTATTGTAGAGATGATGATCTCCTTACTAAAAACATAATGAAAAAAAAATGCTATTACAAACCTCCTTTCTGCAAATTAAGAGCATTGATTTTTCATTACAATGCAGAGCATTGCACATAATGTGCAGAATAAAACTCTATTGAAACATAGATATGCATATGCAAATGGTAAATCGTGAACAAGAATAGAGGTTGTTTTGAATGAAAATAATTCATTAGAGTCTAGTTCTTTTCCAGATAAATTTCACTTGCTCTTAACTTGATAAATACCTTGGCTATTCAATTTTTACCTTAAATATTCTCTTTTTGTGGCTATTTAAAGATCAGAACTTAATTTAGAAAGATGTATGCAGGTTAAAAAAAAAAAACAAAACAAAAAGAGGGACAGAAAAGTTAGACTCAATTACTTGTGTGAGCATCATTCATTTCCCCAGATAAATCAAGCAGCCTGAAGTCAGCTAATCATTCAGAAAGCGTTATCTTGAATATTTCAATAACAAAGATGACTGCATTGGAGAGGCTAGTTCTCAAGTACCACGTTCCACAGTCTGAATCTCACAGCTCTGCTCCAAGCAGCAGTGCCACTGAAAGGCTCTGAATATCTCTTACTGCTCAGCACTTGTTTGATACTGCAAGATGAATGTAGGAGCACTGCATTTATCAACCTGATATAAAAATATTTGGCATCCATGGCTGTATTAACAATAAAATATCTGGAAGTTCTGAAGAAGGCTGAATTTCTACAGCACTTCCACAGGAACTGAACTGCCAGCTACAAGGAAAAAAATCTCATGATTTATACTGGTGTGCATAAAGTGGGTTTTTTTGTCTGATAGAACCAAATCAGTTTGTGTTTCTCAGAAAATTTGCTATGCAATGAAGCCACCCACCTTATTCTTTATTTTGTATAAAGAACGAAGTTAACGAAATGTCTGGTGATCATATCTGTTTCCAGTGAATATAATGAGAGCATTCCTCCAAACTTCAGCAACAGCAGAAGCAGGAGTAGTAATATATAGCATCAGGAAGATTAAAGACTGAAAGTTAGGCTCAATTTTACCATAAACTTACCTTCAGTAAGCTAGCAAATTATGTGGTTGTGCCTTGACATCTGCCTCATCACAGGAGAACAGAGAAAAAACTGAATTCATAGGACAACATCCAAAAAAATGTATTAACATCAATAAAATGGTAATATTTCAGTCAAATGCCATTAAAGTATCTAGTAATATTTAATTTCCTTTGTATCAAACCAGTTAGTTCATGTACTACTTCACTAGTTTCTAATTAGTCAAATATTTATTTCAGTCTGCTCACAAATTATCCAGGGAAACAAGTTACAGCACTATTTTTAAGTATGTCCATTTGTCCCCTTTACTGAAAATGGAACAAAGGTGTTTCCTCCATGTAGTGAATGTAGCATGGCTTTTCATCAGTTTTGTAACAAATGAAATATTTGAAGTTTCTGGCCTCTTGTTCAAAAGACACTCTGAAAAATATATTATTCAGACTTAATAAAGAAACGATCACCTTGGAAAATCACACATAGAAAATATTACACACAGGTGATTAAACACATGCTAACAATTCTCCTTAAATCCCAATATTTTGAAATGCCAAAATGCTTTACCATACACAGACACAATAAAATTACTTTGGTGTGTTGGTAGATCATGCTTAATTGGATTTCCACAGCACAGATAAAGGTTACAGACATATTAGCTGAGAACAATATTGATTGTAGCTCCAGCATTGCGCAGCAGAAACCTAAACACTCTTCACTGTAAAAGAGCATGACAAATCAAGTTATCAAACTACATACTTTAGAATCAGTCACTGTTGGTGCAGAAGTTTCTGACATAACTCAGTTTTATGACCAAACGTTGCTCAATATAAAGTTATGTATTGTAAAGAGAAGAGCCAGAACTTTTCTTATCCAGAATCAGCTGGTGCAACACTATCTCTCCTCTCTGCAAAAGTGTGTTTTAGTACTGGCTCAAGTACAGCAAACGTGCCAAAACCTGCCCTTCAGCCAGGCCCTTTTCATTTGAGCTCATTTTCATGAGGTTCTGGTTTTTCAATAATAAACTTGCTTTAATTCAAACTACTATGATTTCTGAAATATTCCAGAAGTGTCTGTCTGGATGAGTTGTGTTCAAACTGCAGTGGTAATCTGTGTCAGTCCTAGGTCATTAGACTCCTCTCCCTCTTGATGACAGTAAGATGACATTTCCACGACTAGTCATACAGGTTTGTTTGTCCCACCTGCTTCCCTCATATAAGCTGGGTCCTGCACAGTGTTTCTGACTCTGCTGGTGCTCTGCCTGTCCATCTTCATCTTAAAGGGGAAGCAGAAGTCCTTGAAACATCTCTTGAAGTTTTCATCCAAAAACGCATAAAGGATTGGATTGAGGCTGCTGTTGGTGTATCCCAAAGCAATACAGAAGTAATAGCTGGATATAGCAGCAGTACTGTGGGACACATTCCCTAATGCTTCAACGAGCACGAAAATGTGAATAGGAGTCCAGCAGATAATAAAAACTGCCACAACCACAAGAACCAACCTGGTGATGCGACGCAGATTTCGATCTTTTTCTCGAGACCCTGAGAGAAGCCGTACACTTTTAAGGCGCAGGATCATCAGGGTATAGCAAACAATTATAATAAGAACTGGAATAACAAATGCGAAGACAAAGACACAGATTTTCATGAAGAGGTCCCACCACACGTAATCTCTGTCTGGAAATTGCAACGAGCATTCTGTGCTGGCAGTATCTAGGAATGAAGGAAGCAAGAAGAAAATTACATTATTATTAGATATTCTAAAAACATAACTACTATAGCATAAGCATTAAATCTCTCCAAGGAAAGCTTTCAGTTACCATTGAAACTGGTTTTATGTCTCTAGAAATTACTGAGAGAGTTTGGGGCTTTTTAAAATGCATAACATTGTATAAAATCTATTTCCCATGGGAAGATCTAAAAAAGCAGGGCACAAAACTAAAAATTTGTAAAGATGTTTTCATTTGAATCTCACAGTGATTTAAAGAATGAGTACCATGTTAATTGGAGTAGAAATCTCACCATTATTATCAAACTACATATGTTTTTGTCTGTGGGTGGAAACAGATTTTTGATATCATGAATGGTGGAAGCTGAAAGTTTTAATCGTAGGAAGATTTTGTCAATATATGATAATTGTGTAATAATCTTTTCCCATGTGCCTTCTTCAGCACAAACGGAATACACATTTGCATTCAGAAAAACTTATTTCCTGGCAATGGCTTCTTTTCTGCTAAATAGAAGCAAATAAAATATGTGTGTGCATGGAGTCAAAAGGCAGCTACTCTTTTTGCAGATCATGCAATTGGAAAAGCAGCCTATGCAGAGACTGCAGGCCCTGGGCCACTGAGACCAGCCCAATCCCATTCTGGGTGCCTATGCCAGGATTCAGGGTCACAGGGTGTCACTTGATTTTATGTTACAGAAATATTTCATCTGACAGGAGGTGGCTGAGGAATGCAATATTTGAGGTCCCATTTGTGGGAGTCCAGCATATAAAAACGTAAGGAAAACCAAGCAATAACGTAAATGAAAAGGCAAGAGAAGGGATAAATTTACAACTACTTATCAGCAATTAAATTTTACTGAAGACAAGTCAAGATAACACAGGGATTTTTGACTCTGAATTTTATCCTCTAAAGCACTACATTGTTCTTTGGAATGTTATCATTTTCCCTATTGAATTTTAAATTCCTCTACAAATTATTATGTATTGACTTCTATTGAATCAAATCTAAGGGTGGAATGATTCAATATACTCTTGCACGTCACTTTTTTCATATCTGTCTCAAGCAGGACTAGTCACAAAAAAACCATCAAGACATATTTCTCTGCTATAGAATTGCTTCACAGATCAAAAAGACATTGTAGAGAATTTGTTTTCAAAAACAACTAGAGGAAGAAATTATGATTATAGTGTCATACAGACATATCCATGGTTACATATCAGAAAGCCATTACTGGGCAATATTGAGTACTAAAACATTTAAATGATATAGTTTACAGCTAAAAGCTAAATATTTTGAAGTTTTATTTTAAATAATATAACTAAATGGATGATTCTGAAAGATGAAAATTGAAAAGGCATATTTTTCAAGCCTGATGCAGGATGCTAAAATGACAGCACAAGTATGACTTAATGCTCCATCAATTTAGCTAAATCTCTTGTGATCTAGGTTTTCATAAGGGTTTTTACTTCATAAGTTGCTTTTATGTAGTTTTATTCTAGAAATGTCAATAATAATCTTGAAAGAAGTTTTCACATTGATTATTACTGTTATTTGTAGCAGATCATGGCTTAGCAACAACAATAAAATCAGGATGTAGTTATACTGTCCAGTAAAGCTGCACCCAGGTGTGCATGTCTGGATAAAAGTGAAGTGCCATCATGGATGACTGCTCCAGACCACATCCAGCTACTCACTGAAACCCACTTCCTGGGAAATGGCTTCTTCAGGTCTACTGATATAATTTCATGTATTTATCAAAATTATTAGGTCATGTTTGCTACATTTTACTATAATTTGTTGGCAATGATATTTTAGAATTGCATATTATCAAATACAAATTTAATTATTGTTTTACATCTCATTACAGCTTACTTTTTATGGAAAATCTTGCTTTATTAATTAATATCCTTGTATTCCACATATATGTAATGCTATTTATTGTATGGAACCCATTTACATTTTCTCAGTTTACAACTGACAAATCAATAGAAATTATTGTCATAATGCACAATATCATAACAATTTTCTGGAACATTGGAAGAGAATAAAATCCAATTTCTGTTTTATTTTTACTGTCTGAAGATGTAGAACTACGTACAGTGTTACAAATTAAATACTTAAGATTTCATACCGACCTTTTCAACTCTGAAAGCCCAGTATTCCAAATACACTGATATATTTAAGGAAAAATACTGCGTTCTAGATGGTATTTTAGTGTAAATATATTTTGAAATGTGTTTGGTAAACTACAATTTAAGATTAATCCTAATCTTGACATAAGCAATATATATACTAGATACATTATTGATTTTGTCACTTTCAGGCATCCATACTCCTCTGTGCTGAAACAGAGCTTCATCTCTTTACTGGCAATATTAATAGTAGTTCTAATTTTATAGCATGATGTGTTTGTTTGGTTTTTGGTTTTTGGGGGTTTTTTGGTTAGCTGAAAAATTTGTCAGCAAGAAGTGTCCATTAAGGCCAGAGAAGGAAAATTTACACAGACGTAAAATGTATTGTGTTTTGGAAAACGTAGCCAAAAGGACACGCCTGGGAGTAATTCTGTACTGGGAAAACAAAGTGGACTAACTGAGCATGGTGAAGGAACTTTAAATATAATCACTTTTCTTTGATGTTCAGTTGTTGCTTTAATCTGAATCCAGCAGAGACTCTGAAGCATATGAAAAGTGACTGTTTTGGCCAACATAACATAAAGATTTAGTCCTGAGCTCCAGCTATCAGATAAAGGGAGGATCCTTGCTTTTCCCCTTCAGCATTTATCAGAGCAATTCCTGAACACACTAGATAAGGTAACTGACACTAAATGCTCAAGAGAGACCTGAGATCAGACGTGCAGGGGTGAACAGTAGTGGCTGACAAGCATTTGCCAATATTCCCAACCTCATTTAGCCCAGCTGAGCTCTGTATTACCAGTCTCTGTTTCATAAGGTAAAAAAGGGCTGCCTGCCACATGGCATGGAGAAAGCATTGAGTCATTGCTGGCCTCAGAGCACCCCGTTGATCTAAATGTGATGCTGACAGTGAATGATAGAAATATTCTCTTATTTAGGCATGGTCCAACAAAGCACCTGTCTGTGTCAATGTCCCATGGCCTTCAAGATCTCATATGTAGCAAGACAATCATTCTTCCCAAATATGCTTGGAAGTTAATGTTTCCTGAGCTGGGCACTGTTTTATAGAGCCTGTCAAAACTTTACTAGGGAGGAGAATTACAATACTGCAGACCAGGACACTTGATCCGTGAAAGGACTGAAAGAAGAGTTTTCAGAGGACTCTCCTGTCACTTGCACATCAGAAGACCAATAGCAACAACAAAATCTATATGTATCTTCAGCCAAATCTATCAGCACTCAAACAGCTGTTAGTGAAATGGGTTTTTTGCATTGGTCTTTGTGAAACAGCTTAACTTTAGTGTCTCTGCCAGATAAAACAGTGTCTGTATGTAAACTTCATCATTTGCCTCGAGAGAAGTGAAAACTTTCTAAATAGAAAAGGTTGTTAATTAAGGAAATTATTATTATTTTTTCAAAATATTATTTACATATCGAAGAAGACTACTACAAAATAAATATCCATGCCTTGTATTTTATTGAGCCATTGACAGGATAATCACAGCTAGAGAACATCATTAGAAGTCTCCAGCCTTTTGAAAACACTGAGGTGCTCCTGAACTGCAGTCATGCCTTTGGGTATGAAGTATATGTGTGTGAAAATGCTTCTCCCCTTTTCTTCTCAAGGAGGATTTCAAAATGAAATTAATCCCATAGCAGGGCAGTATTTGTAATGAGTCATTGGCTAAAGGAGCTAAATCCACAGTCCTTCATGGATAATAAATTTCAAGCGAAGTCTGCACATGGTCACATACAAATCTCATTGACTTCATGTTCTTGTAGCTGTTACCCTGCCATGATCTGAATTTCCAGTTTCTCTGATGATCCTTATTCTCAGCTTTTCCACATTGCCATATACACCTTCATTCTTTTTTAAACAAGAATTTGAGACATTGTCATATATAATTTAGCTTGATTTTCTTTCTCCAGCTACTGACTTTCCTTTCTTCACCATGCTTTCAAGTCCTGTGAAATGGCTGGTGATAATAATAGTTCTTGTTTCTGCTCATGGAAAGTCATCAGAACTACTCTCATAACACCTACAAAAAGCACCTTAAGCTCACATTTCACCTAAACTGATCTTAGATTTGTCCATTGTGAATAAATTCCTAATTATTTTCCTCTGCTGTTTGCTAGTAGTTCTTGATGGTCTCATTCTAGCACAGACAATGCTCCAAAGTGCACTTTGTTCTTTAAGTTAACCAGGGCATCCAAGCTTTAATTGTTTATCTGTCATATTGTAATGTTCCACATTATATTTCAGAATATCAGAAATTTATATATACTTTTTGAAGAAGTAATCAGCTAGGTTTAATCAATATTTGAACCTATATTTTATGTCAACTTAGAAATAAAAAGACTGAATTTTGAATGCTCACACTCACCTTCTCTGACTTTGATACCCCCAAGAACTATTGCTGAGATACCAACAGATGAGGACAATAGCCAGATACAGATGTTGATTATCTTTGCTTTGAGAGGTGTACGGAAGTCCAGAGCCTTCACAGGGTGACACACAGCAATATATCGATCAACACTCATCATGGTCAGTGTGAATATGCTGGTAAACATGTTATAATAGTCAATAGAAATAACTATTTTACACAGCACATCACCAAAGGGCCAAGAGTTCATCAGGTACTCAGTGCTCTGGAAAGGCATAGTCGTGGTAACTAATGCATCTGCCATAGCCAGGTTGAAAATGTAGATGTTGGTTGCTGTCTTCATCTTTGTGTACCTGCAAAAAAGAGTAAGGCTTTATTATATCAAAATATGATTATGCTCATTCAGATATGTAACAGTTTATCAGCCAGGCTTTGTCATAGTTGTTTGGGGGTTTTCAATGTCTTTTTTCATCTATGACAGAAGTGCACACAAATGCAAGACCCTTAGGATAATAGTGAACACATTTTCCTCAGTCAGCACCTGCATTAGCCGTTAGAGCTATTCACCACAGGCAAAAGCAGGTATATGAATATATTAAATCTAATTAGCCATATGCTGGTTTCAGTTATATTTTTTCAAATCCTTCTAAAAGGAAATATCATCTGCAAGTGATCAAAATGTTCTGTGTTTCTTTTCTTATAGCTAACTATCAATGATTGGGAGCTTTCTGACTTTGCTTTGTGGAAGGAACATGGTAATTGTGGTATCTGCTAGACCAGGTTGCTTCTTATGTGGTGGTTTCCCGTTCTTGAATTTACTACAAGGCCAACTGATAGAAGTTTTAGTTGTTACCCTTTCTTGTTTCTTCCTTGCCAATTTCTTCTCCTTTCTTATATTATAATATTAACAGACTAGGAACTTTCTTCCTGATTAAAAAAAATATCATCTTTAAATGTACAAACACTCTAATTGCAGATCTTTGCTAAAAGGGATTAATTTCCAGTAAATGTCTGAAATGAAGTAGTAGAAAGACGATTTTACTTCTACAGACAACACTGACTGATGTTTGGAATTGTTTCTTGTTCATATTGCAAAACAAAAAATTATGTAAAGTTGAAGTGGTTGATTAAAAAAGCAACAAAAAATAAGTGAAGGGACTGGAGAAAAATCTTTCTGTGAGTAACTTAAAGAGCTCAGCACATTTATTTTATCGAAAAGAACACTGAGAGGTGACTTGATTACAGTGTCTGAAGACTTCCACAGGGAGAAAATAGCAGGTACTGAAGAGTTCTTTCAGACTACAAGGAAAATCATAACAAAGGCAAATATATAAAACTCTAAAACAGACAAACTCAGCTTAGAAAAAATGACAGATTTTTCCTAACAGCTAAGATGATTACTATTGTGAAAAAATTATATAAGGGGCAAGTTTTCCATCCTTTGAGGCCAACAAATCAAGGTGCACTGCTTTGTAAAGGGTTTACTTCAGTCAAATACAAGTTACTAGGCTCAACACAAGTGTATTTAAATAAAATGACCTTTGATAAGCAGAGGTGACACAAGTGATAATTCTTCTGAATCATCACTTTTGTAGATCTTTAAAAACTTCCCCAAGGATTTGGATAGGGAAAGTTTGCTTTCAAAATATAGAAGAATCAGTCTGATCTTTTTTCCTTTAATAAAATCAGAAAACTAGGGGGAAATATCTAAGAATATTTTATTAGCCTTGAAAAATCAAATGTCTGAAAGTCTTTATAGTTGGCATTTCTGATTCCTTGCAACCTTAATTCAATTCTTTGTAGTGTGTGATACTGCAACCACATATACAATATTTTCCCAGTACCCCTTTTCCTTCTTCCTACTCTTCCTTCCAGTGGAAGAATAGGAAAGAACTGCTGTAATATAGGGCTAAATTTTTAGGCATCTTCAAAATACAAAATTTTGAAGCTGCAACATAAAGCATGTTGTCTTTTTCTGCAGTGCTTATATGCTACATATAAATTCAGCAAATTTGATTATTTGGACTATGTAACACATGCATATAAAAGAAAATTAATTTTACCCGCTGCTATTGATCCAACGGGAAGGATATCTTATCATTCACTGGTAGTAAGAAATATAGATTCGTCCCAGCATCAGCATTTAGACCACTTCCAACATAATCAAATCAAAGCTGTATATGTGAATGAAAATTTATCAGGGGAAAGAAAAACTCACAGCATGCCATTTCTCCCATAAAGATTTGAGAAAGATTTTACTCATTTCAGGGGTCTGGATGCACAGAGAAACTCTTGCTTTGATAACCTTACCTGGTGTGCATCTAGTCCCTCCCCACAGCTGACCAGTCAGGCAGTCCCATGACTAGCTGGCCTTGCCCAAATCCACCCCAGTTCACATCCCACAGATGCCTCCTTGCCCCACTCATTCTGTTCCAGAATAGGCACCTGACTCCTTCTCTGATAAACTTTGAACAAGAAAGTAGGAAACAATAAATACCGCTCCAACAAATATTACATTTAGGAAATCAGTTCTCCCAGGCATTGCAGAAGGATCATGAATACCTAACTCAGGGATGAAGGCTGCACTGGTTAACCTCAGCAATTCTAAGTCCAAGCACATTTTACTTATGCAACCTTAAAACTCATAGATCTCACACTGGTAACATAAAGGGCTTGATTACTTTCATCTGAAAGCATTGGCCTCTGTGTAAATGAGATATTGGCCTTTAAAGTTGTAAGCTAGTGTATATTAAATCATAAATTCATTTAGAAGTTCATAATATTCAGAAATGCCTTTGAGAATCTGGACTCAATCACCCAAACTCCCTTCAGTGTTTTCCATTAAACACCTTAAAATCCTTAAATGCCTACATGGCTCTGAAGATATGTTCTTGCAGGCTTAATCAAAAGTCCAGTTAAAGTAATGGAATGACTGCTGTTGCTGTCAGACACTTTGAAGCAGACTGTCATCCATGAGGTGAGGGATTTAACTGCTTTTCAACAACTCATTCTATTGCCTCAAAATATAAGAGGAAATATTTCAAGTGATTTGGGGTTTTCCTGCCATAACCTCCATTCACTCAAATCTGCACTTGAACAAGGTCAAACTAGTCATCACATAAGGGAATCTTCTGTTCCTTTGCCAAATTAAAATTATTTATCAATACTTGCTTTCATTTAAGTTAAAAATGCTGCTACCTGCTTTAATTACTTTAGCAGGACTGGTAGGGAAAACCTGGACATAACTACAGCATAGATGGCAATTAATGACAAACATTTTCTTAGTGTCTTTGAGATGTAAGTTTCAAAGACTATTTTAATATTCATATTGCTGTATAAACTGCTCATGAGAAATCTCATATTTGGAAAGTGTTTTGTTAAATATTGGGATTTCATAACAGGATGACAACTTTCCTAATACTACATAGGAACAGGATATCTCTCTTTTAATCAGGTACTAGAAACTTATTTCAAGAGACAGAGAAAGCTCTGATAACCAAAGATGAGGGAACTCAAGATTTCTTGTGAAGCTATAAGTAGGCCTCAAGCCCCTGTAGACTTTAAACAACAGATATATCAAAACTGCAGAAAAACAGACAAGATGAAACATAATATTTTATTTGGATGTATTTTTTCAATGGATATATGATTGTGGTTTTTAAAGAGCAAGTTTAAAATTATGTCTACTTACAAGTCAAAAGCAAAATTCTCAAAAATAAAATTTTTGAAACTGTTACAATTTAGGCGTACAATTTAAGTCCCCTTTCCAAAAATGGAAAGTTCTTTGAGACTGACTTTAGACTGACTCCTAGAAAATTGCCCCAGTTGCTCAGTTGACTCATCATTACTGTTCATTTCCTTCTGGAGTAGAATATAATTTGCACATAGGTTTTTAAGACAGTAAAAAAGAAGAAATCACACCTCCAGCCTAAGCTATCAATAAAATTGTGGCAAGGGAAGAGGCAATCATGCTGTTAAAGAGTTTGTATGCTTTCAGAAAAAAATCTGCTGGCAAAGTCCCTTAAAGTTATTATCTCAGGCAGAGTAGAGGAATGGGATTCTAAAGTACACTGTAATTTTAGAAAAGTTAATAAAGTTGAGAAGGAGGCTCTGGTCAGTCTTTTTTCTATTTCCCTGCAGTATGAAAAGAGGAATGGGGAAGGGAGCAAAACAAACAAATATATTAAAATATTCTCCAGTAACAGAGTGATACAAAAGCATAAAATACAATGAGGTATAACAAACATATATTTTTGGCAAATGCATGGGTCAGTGAATGAAAATGAAAGCTAAAGCACATGTGAAAATAAATTGCAAGAGCACCTATCAGCAGGATGCAGGCTCTGTTCCACTAGGTTCTTCTGAATGAAGTATATAGAGATCAAGCAACTGAAAAGCCTAGTCAGGAAAACTCTAAACCTCAGGGCTGTATTTAGAGTACACTCAATATAATAATATGTCAGAACAGGAAGAAAAAAAATGAAAAACAACTCAAGAGGATCTATTCCAAACCCATACCATGTAAAAAGGATAACTCAGCTATGTCTTGGATCTTCATAATTCAGTATAAAAGGCTTATGCCAATATGAAATGAAGACCAAGGTCATTTAAAGAATATAAAAATTTATATTATGCAGTTTCCATGTTCATATTGGATTATATGTTACTATCACATTTTGAACGACAGCCAGAATTCAGCAGGACACTGGATCTCAGAAAACACTTTAAATAAAGGCAAACACTGTTACTGCATATATTCAAAGTTTGTCTGTCTTTACCATCAAAGTTGTTTGGAGATGAACAAAACTTGTTCTCTACAAAATTGTACACTAAAGTGAAGTTCTCTTTATTAATAAGCATCTGAAGGCTATTTTTAAATAGCTTAAAGAAGAAAAGTATGATCTTGTCTTTTATTCTCCCCTCAAGGAGCAAAATATACCTGAATGCCAAAGGTATCATTAAAATTCTTACACTATACCACTATGCCATTATTCCTCTGAACTAGCCATAAACTGAGACTGAACAAGAACTTGCAGATTTAGATTAGATGTGGAAATTTTTTTCTTGAGCTAAACCAGCTTCTGAATCAAATAATTTAGAAATTTTAGAAACAACAATACTGTGAAATTTTTGCTTCCATGAGTTTAGTAGGAGAGCTTAGAATTCAAGGTGCTGTGATTTATAGTGTGGCTTAAAATTAATAGTGAGAAAGCAGAATTTCCCAAAATTAGTACTTTATCTAAAACCATTATGTATAATATTATTATTAAAGAGCCTAGACAATTAGCTTAGACTATATCTGATTTTTTGATCTCTATTAGTAAGTAGAGATGAATATTGACCTTGTCAAGAAACTGACTCTGTCTCTTGAAAAACTTTGACACTGCAGATGTTTTTCAGTCATCAGTCATGCTATCAGGAGTTCCCTGGGTGTTACATTGATGCCTTAAGACCCTAAAGATTTGTAGCATATAGATTTTTAATAATATAGCTGTATAGTTTCCAACATTTTAAAATAGCAGTTAACAATTAATAAACCCCCTTTACCACTTTGTATCAAATTCTCCAAATTCTTGAAATTTTGTTCAATGTTCTCTTCAAGGAAAAGATTTGAGCAAGGACATCTTTTTTGGGACGCATACATAAAAGGGCATAAGATATCATTGTAGTCAAAGCAGAAGGCCTATAAACCTTGGAGAATCTAAAAAGAAGGCATGTGATGTGAAGATGATGATAGTGAAGAAGTAAGGGGTCTTGAGACCTCCAACTTAATTCCAGGGAGGTTTGCCAAGGGGCAGACCTGAAGGAGGTTCTGGGGGTGGACAATTCTTGGATTGGATGTATCCATTAGATATGATAATTAATTAGTGTTTAGGAGCCTTATACTGTATCATGCACTTATGCATTCAGTGTACCTTTAAAGTGCTTTAATTAAAGAGCTGCTCTCTATTTTTTCTATACTAATATTATCTGGAAAGTTATTTTCTTCCATTTTAAGTGTAAATACAGACCATTTGAATTCTTCTTACTTGCCACAGGTACATTGCTCTTGTGAGTATTTAATCTATGTATCTGATAGCATCCACTTTTCCTGTTGTTCTTATCTCTTGTAAAAATTTTTTTTTAATTTTTATTTTGTTTTTTTGAAGGATGTGAACTCCTTTGGCAAAATGCTTCCCATGGGTTTGTGGGAGAGGGAAATGAGTAGGACAGAGATTGTCTGGCAAAGGTACCAAGTCTCATGTTCAAGGGAACAGGGATAGCAGCTCCAGGAAAAGATTTCTCAGGGCCCTACTTTCCCTGTTATTCTTTGAAGAGGCTTTGATCTCCATAGGTAGCTATATATACAGAAATTGGTTGGAAGCAGCTAAATATTATTGAGTGTTTGCCTCACTTAGATGTTTCTGCAGTACAGAAATTAGGAAAGAACCCAAAAACCTCTCACTCAGAGGCCTTGAGGTATCACTCTTGTATCCAAAACAAGGCACCTGGTGTCTGTTTTGCCACAGGCATGAATAACCACTGACACTGCTGGAAGTGTTTTATAGGACAACTACTCACTTGGATGTGTGGAGACCCAAATCTCTGTCAACACTCCTGTAATAAAGTTGAATGAGAGACAAGGGACTTTGCTCTGCAACAAGTATAGGATTATGTGGCAAGACAACAAATGCACATATCAGCAGTGAGCCAGCTCAGGGAAAAGTCATCAGTCCCTCTTAGGAAGCAGCCGAGAGGCTTTCTGTGGACTATATCCATTTATCTGTTTCCCTCACCTGTCTTGGGAAAGCACACAGCACAGACCAACTGAATACACATATTCCCAAAGGAGATGATTCAACTGAAATGCAGAAAACCTCAAGACACAGTCAACTGAACAGCACAGCTGGTAGCTTCCATGGTGGAAATATTCTTCTCCCACACACTTTAACAAACCAGTAATTCTGAAAGGCGTGTCAAATGGGAAGTCCTGATGCAGTCCATCATCCAGCAGCATTGAAAAAAACTTTTCTGAGTGTGAACACTAAATAAACATTGTATAGATTGTCTGAACTAATCCTACCATGCTTCCTACCCATCTGTCACTGCTCAAGGAGTCTCTTACCAGTTGCCCTACAGCAGCCACAGTGGCTAGACTACCAACAATGCAGTGGGAAGTGGATTTAGCTATGTAGTCAATCAGCAAATATAAAACACCCTATGTTCCATTTACAGCATAGCTAAGTTTGGGAAACATGGCTATTCACTCAACACACTGCTGAATGAAATGGACTTTCGGAGCAGGGATGAGCAGCTGTGTGTTACACAGGTGGACTGACATAAGAAATGGAGAAAATAGAAAGGTTGTGCACACTTTCTTGCCATAGCATAAATTCATACGTTGAAGAATATTGTGTTCTCATACTCATGCAGAGACCACAGAGGTTTCCTTGCAAATAAAGTCTCAAAACTGAAAACAACAAACTGGCTAGAATTAATTTTCACTTCCACGGGGATTAGAAGGTGAATCTATTGAGAGCTGAACCCTCTGGCTTCAGGAGAAATAAATATTTCAAAGATAATGCACAGGCTAACATGCTAACTTCCAAATAGAACAATGGAAATGCCGTGCAACTTTAAATAGTCCTTATTTGTATCTTTTTTATATTATGTGGAATAACAGCATGGTTAGACATTCTTCTTCCAATATGCTTGTTCCATCTGTACATACCCCTTCCCCACAGCTTATCCAGTTTGTGCACTTATGCCTATCTATAGACAAAATGATATTCCTACTGCCTTTCCCTCATGCCTCTCTAACTTCACAAAAGAAAATAACAATATATAAAGCGCAAAGTCTTCCCTGAGGAGAAAAGTACAGATTCCACAATCTGCAAGAACTATCTGATATTTACAGATGGGAGGACCAAAATGGAGACAGGAAATAAACTTCCTGAAAGGAGAGTTTATCATAGTTTTTCTGGATGCTTTTTCTTCAGGAAGAAATACATAACTGGAATCAAAACTCTGCTTAAGAGTCCGTTTCAGAGAATTTAACTTAAGAGACAAACTAATCACAGTCTGAGCAGACAGTGAGACTAGGCAAGACAGAAAGATCATCGTTCTTTGTTCTTAATGCATTCCAGGCAATCCAAATTACCCAGTTAGTAATTTCCTGCCACAATATCCTTTCAGCAAATTTTAAATCCTCTCTCAGAAAAAAAAATAAGTGAAGGGTCCCCATTCTTCCCTTATTTTGTCGTCTTCACCAGAAGGGCTTAGCCAGTCTGTGCTCCCCAACAGCATCTCCTCACTGTGCACCCTCTCCATGCTTTATCCAAGATCATGAGCTTCCCACCACTCTCCTGTCTGACTTTCTGTCAATCTTTCTGTCTTGCCAGCAGCCAAAGTAGAAAGTTCTTGTAAGTTTTCACTCCCAGCCAGTTCAAAAGGACTCTCTGTAAGTCATCTTGCTTTCAGACACTGATTCCAGTTATGCCTTTCTCTGAAATAAATGATTACCTGGCTGTTAGCCCAGCGGAAATGTCTGGATGGATACCAAATTACTTTTCAGAAGCCAAACAGATTACTCACTATAAGCTATAGCCTCTCTTTAATACTGCCTGTAGTAAATATTCCTTTCAAGCCTTTCCTCTGCGCTCTCTGCTGATTTTCAGTATCAGCTATTCTTATCACAATATCAAGATGAGCTGATTTTCTTGTCAGCTTATAAATTCACTTAGTCACTGTCTACCATGGGTTGAAAAGTATTAGAAAAATAAACATTTGGTCTAAATGGTCTTTGCTTGTCAAATTATCAATATTCTTTTGTAAAACTATCCTCTTCTATGTTTCCTGTTGCCTTGGTCTTTTTCCAATCTGTAAAAGCTTTTGGTAATGATCAGTCTTCAAAGTTGTGATGGAAATTATGTAAAGCTTAGACAAACACTACAGAATTTATCAAAATTACCTTCATACAATGAGGTAAGGCCAGATGCTCTTTGAAGTCCTGTGATGAATTGCTATCAATCCCATTTGATGCCTCTCTACTGATAATAGTAAGGTGTCAGATTTCGATTAGGAAAAAAAAGGGTTAAAAGTCATAAACTTCATGAAGTATAGTACGGCTCAGCCTTTGCCTTTAGCACCCAAACCCTTGATTTCATAAGAGAATGAAATCATCCAAACTGCTAGCAATAGGGAACAAGTAATTCGGTTAAGCTGACCCTTCTGGAGCTTCATTTTTCATTTCAGAACAATATTCTTTCCAAATATAATTTAATAAAATTAGAACAATAATTTAAAGCAAATTAACAAGTAATCTTTTGCTGCTATCAAAATCTATTATTAATTTAAACCAGTTTATTGAATCTATTTCATTTTTGTGTACTTTTTGTGAAAAATACATTCATTCTTGTTTGGAATGAATGATGGAGAAATTTTTAAAAGAATTTGGAAAGGGGTCAATTTTATATGACATTTCTTAATACACTCTTCCTGTTGCATAAGATGCCATTCAGTTCAATGAATATACGAACAAAAATGTAGAGTGGTTAATTTTTTTTCTTCAACATTAGATTAAGCAGAGGATAATAAACTTTCTCTTTTCCCCTAGGAATCAATCTACACATCTGTGAAACAACTTCTTAAAACTATTTTTTAATGTAGAAGATTTTTTCATTTCACTGGAAGCTTGAAAGGTGATTTTTTAAAAGATACAGGATTGGCTATTTATGATCCTCTTAACATTAATTTGGTTCAGTAAATGACTACAGGAACAATGAGAGTAAGCTATACACAGAAAGAGTGAATCTGGAGTGGGTTAGAAACAGCACCTCCCAGAGTTTTTACCAGAGTATGTTTATGGTTCTGATAAGGGCAAATCCATAGTTAAAGTTTTAACTTTAGTCAGCTGGCACAAGAAACTCCCATTTTGTTTAAAGCCAGCACCACATTTTAGAGAAATAAAGTCATGAGGGAGGAGAAATGGAAGAAAAAGACTTTTTTGCTTCCAAGGACAAATAGTTTTATTTATCATCCTCTGCCAATTAATTCACTGCCAGAAACATTTTCTAAGACCTTAGAGGCAAAGCTAATCTCGAAAGGGTTTGGGGTGGAGATAGATTCTAGTTGTTCCAAGAACCACATAGCTGTATGACTACTCAGGTCAGGTCAGGTAACTTCACCTGGTACCTGCAAACCTATTCCATGGTTCCTCTTCTTCATAGTGGAGGACTGTTCTTCCCACACAGTACCTGTACTTCACACCAGTACAGGAGACAATCTGATGTCCTCTTTCTCCCTCTGCAGGAAAAGCAGCAGCCACAGGAGACCATTACATCCCATGTGCCATGGCTTGGCATGAACACGGCACTGTCCATCCACCCAGCTGGCTGCTGGCTGACAGCAGACCCCTGGGGATGGTACATGTGACACAGCTGGTCCAGACACAGGACAGTTCCTGCAAACCCCCCACATTGTGAGAGCTGACTGCCATGGGCATGAACAGAGTGCCAGTCCACTGTGTACTCAACAAAGAGCTTTTTCTGCTCAGTAAAAGTAACCACTCTACTACATGTGTCAGAGGAGTCCAGGGTGTTTACAATAGTCCTGCCCTTGCTACATTGGTATTTTCAGTGATTGAACTTTAAACCTAACTGTTGCTGTGTATTTAAAGACAGTGAACACCAGCATCTCTATTTAAAATGTAAGAAAACCAAGTCACAGGGCCATGAAGGGATCTTGCAGAATAGGAAAAGATGTTGAAGTCTGATAGCAAAACCAAGAGAAGAATCCTGGTCTCCTAACAAATGGTTTAACAGGCCATGCTGTGGCCACCACACTAAATAACATTCCCACTCAGCATTCAACACAATTTTTTCCTCAGGAGAGCTGTACCTAACTCAGCTACTTTTCTTTCAGGACTTTGTATATGTGACTGAAACCCCATTCTCATTATTTTTCCCTTTGAGAAAACTCCGAGATGGTTTTCCCCCTCAGCAGAAACACACGCCACTGCACCTGTAAAAGATTTTGAACACTCAGCATTCTATGCACAAGCTGCTGAGGTGCTGACTTACTGGTCTCCAGGAGCTTTATTAGCAGCACTTGTGCAGAAGTAGCAAAAATAGTGCTGCAGGGGAATTAAAGCAAGGAATTGGCCAAGGCCTGCCTATACCACAGGCTATGGATGAATTTGAGCCTATTTCCAAGGAATCTCAAGATTCTGGAGTCTCCTAAATCTACCACAGTTTCACTGAAAGTCTCAGAACATGAGGGGTATTTTTTTGTCACCCAAAAGATGACTCAATGTCAGGCCTGAAGTGGTCAAGCAGTTGGACTTGATGATCACTGTAGTAGTTCCAACTGAGCTATCCTAATGAGATTAGATGATGTTTAAAAGAGCAAAGGAGAAGGAGCCATGCCTGCCTTGCCTGCTAGTCCAGGGGTTAGGAAGAGCGGAGCAGATCTGGAATTCAGAGTTGAGAAATGGGAACAAGAGGCCTTTCAAAAACCCTGTACTCAGCTGGAGGCTAAAGAACAGCCACAGTCTATTCCCATTCTCCATTAGAGTTGTGGCCTCTGGAGGAGAGATAATGTGGGATGTCTGGGGTGCATAGACCTTGGCTTTCCTCACAAAAGGACATCACTGTAGGTTATATTGTTCATGGGTCACTAAAATCCATCCTGAGAGAAAATCATGCTGAGAGTGGATGTGAGGGGAAAAGAGAGGGAAAAAGATTAGAGGTAAGGACAAAAATACACCTCTTGCACTAATATTAGAAATATTTCAAAATCATAAGAAATGTTGAAAAACTGTAGGCTTGTGTATACCTGCACTTCAGCTAATGATTCTAGTAGTGGTTAAAGCATTTGCCAACGAGAAAACCAGGTGTTTTGTCATTCTTATTTTTTTTCATGTAATCAAAAGAGAGACTAAGAGGAAATTGTATGAAAGGCTAATGTAGGAACTAATAGAACAGTGAACCATAGCTATCTAGAGCCTCAAAAAATAGTCTTAGGAGTGTAACAGTTAAGCAAATACACAAGCACCAGTATAATCCATACATGCCAACTTTTAGAGCTAAGTTTGGATTTGTTTTTGCCACCCAGGGCAGTTAATCAACCATCATTGTTAGTGACTGATGGCTTGGAAAATCTTTGCCTTTGCAGCTGTGTGACTGTCAAGTATGGAACCCCTCTTCTTTCAGAAATACAAAAAGAAATTAAATCTCTACTCTGAAGGAAGGGGAAAAGAGCATTCAGGGATATAAAAATGACATAATCACAAAGCTGGGGCCAACCAGTTTTTCTAAACTGACCACAAGCATCTTTTTTATTACACTATTAAAGGAAATTTTATTTTCATTATTTAAGAGTATTCACTTGGTTATAACTCATCTTTTATAAAGGACCTCATCAACAACTTCACTGCTTCTAGAAAATTCTCATTATATCATATCTGACAGTTATTTCATCATCCTGCAAATATTTGACCTTTCTTGTCCATGCTTTACTAACAAGATCACTTCTAATACCTCCATTTTTTTTCTGTGTGCAAGCTGATTTCATGTGAGGAATGAATATTTCATAGTTTGGGGAGTTTTTTTCAGAATTTTTAGCAGGATTCAAATGGACTGTAAAGCAAGAGTCTAAAAAATTGCATGATTTCAATCCCCTTGGTTGCTCATTATTGCCCTGCTGATCTGCACTGTCCAAACATGACTATAAATTGCAAGTGAAAAAGACAAGAAGAGAGAAAGCATAGAGAAAACTCAAATACACACCAATACACAAGTGTAAGTGCAAGCATAAGTATTGATGCATTTCACTAAATGATTTAATGTGAAAAGTTCACTAACACAGACACAGAGCTTTCTCCTCTTTCCTGAAAACAATGGGAAAGGTATTTTAGCACCTTCTTTGCTCTCTTCAATCCAACACCAACAACTGGAGTTAAACACTGCTAAACAGAGAAAAAACATGCCTTGCTTTTCATTAAGCCTTTCCTCCTATCTTTATTATTTCCTTTTTTTCCCACTTTGTTAAACAAACCACTAGGTGCCAAGGCAGTAGCGTATTAGTGTTCACAGGGCTGGATGCATAAGCTGTCCCTCGAGTATCCCCACAGTGGAAAAAAACTGCCTTGTAGAAGTTTCTTGCACTCAAGCTTTTTTCCCTCGGATGCCAGCAGCCTCTCATCCCTAGAGGGCAGCCAATGAACACAGCTCAGGGGCACAAAGCACCTTGCCTCACGCTGCACGATTTATCACTTTTAACCAGCTTGTCTCTTTTGTCTCTAACTGCATGTCCAGGCAAACCACTGTCACTGACAAGGTTTGGGGCATTTCAGTTACTTTTTTCCAGCTCTTCATGGATGTTCACCCAGAGAGCTCCCATAAACCACCCCTCCCCCACCCTGCCAAATTTAGGGACGGTCTTCTGCCCCTCTTCCAACCAGTACCCAAAGCCCCTTACCTTATGATGACAAACATGACCAGGGAGTTTCCCACCAAGCCGACAACAAAGACCACCGAGTAGACAGCAGTGATGATGATGGGAATGGCGGGGGAGATGCTGGTGTGGTTGTGCTGGCCATCCCCAAAGGTCCCAGTGGCATTGCTGTCATAGTCTGCCCAGCCCAGGAGCCAGCTGCTGCTGGTGCTGGGGGGGCGACAGGGCCCTGGGGAGCAGGTAGAGTCCAGCTCCTCACGGAAAATCTGTACCGGGGCATCCATAGGGGTACAGCCCCCACGGGAAAGAGGGAGACTCTAATAGAGGAGAGCACAGACAGCAGGAGGCAAGAATGCTGGAGAAGAGGGAAGAGAGGGAGAGAAAGAAAGAGAAGTGCTATCACAACCACTGAAAGTTAAGACCTCTGACACTTGTATGTGTTAAGGAGGGCTCTGCTGGGATGGGAACTGTAATTTGCCAAGCAGAGATTTAAGCAAATCATACCCATGTTAAGTAATTGCAAGTTTTACATTTTGCTATGTAATGCTGCTCCTCCAAGTGCTCAAGGAAAGTTTTCCTCCACTTTTGGAGATGGCACAGAGAAGCAAACCAGATGGGAACAGCTCAGATCCACCCCCACATTTTAACCCAGTCTTTCCCATCCATATTTAAGTCAAAGTGTATCATAACAAGGGCTCCTTAATGTCTAAGCTCTGCTATAAAGGGGAAGGAGAAAGAGAAACCCACCACCTCTCTGCACACCAGCTTTAACATCCTGCTCTGAGTTATTTTTTTCCTGATCCCATACCTACTTTCAAAGAAGAGACACATTAATGACAAAAAATACCTCTTTCAGTCCAGGAAAAGGAGCGGAGTCCTCAAACAGATGTTCTTTGCAGGAAAAGAAAATAAAGCAGCTGGGCTTGGCTCCTGAAAGTACCATCAACCTTCCGGTACTTTTGAACCCAAGGCACTTGTGCCCTCCGAGAGGCGTGCTGGCAGCAGAGCCGGTTCCCGGGCATGAGCTGCAACGTGTAGCAGCAGCAGTTGCTGCTGTTCCAGCTCCCACCACTCTGCTTTTACTCTCTTAGGCTCTCTCTGCCTCCCTCTCGCTCTGTCGGGGCTCCAGCAGCACTCTGCACTAATGCACACGTTCTCCTCTGTCTCTGTCCCTGCAGCTCAGGAGCTCACATGACTTCTTTCTAAACACTGAGAGGCAGATAAATTAAAATAAAAGCAAGAAATAAATTCCGAAATGAATAAATGCTTATTTTTAATACAGTTTTCCAAGTTGTCTTTCCTCATTCTTCCTGCATTCCCAGGCCTCAAGTAATGATCCTCTCTGCCTTACTGAATGTCACAGGATTTCAGACTAGTAGATGGTAATTAAAACAGGAATTTTTAGTTTAGGTACCTTGACTGATCAATCAACTCTTTCATGCCTCAGCTCCACAATTCTGCATGCAAAACATTTCTCAGTGGGTGGCTGTGCCCCTGTTCCTTTGCATCTGCAACCTGGAAGAAAGTCAGAAGCTGGATACCAAAGAAAAAGGGGAACCCCAATTACTGTCCTTGATTTATTCAAGCTGTCTTACACCACCGGAGAAACCATGAATTCCCTGTAGCACTGTCAGAGCTCCACTCTCCTTAGGCTCCAGCTGCAGCCAGAAATGGAGAGACAGTGTGCGCAGAAATCACGTCTCTCAAAGCTTATCCCTCAAGCAGGAGTTGATAAGCCACCAATATGTGTTCAAGATATCCCTTAATTTGCACACAGAACTTGAAATTCCCACCAGAAGTCTCTCTAAAGGCAAACTGAGGGAGAAAAGACAAGACCCAGAGTTGTTCATACTACTTTGGAAAAGGCTGGGAACCACCAGTCTGGCTGCATCTCAAAGTGTGCAACAGGAAAAGCTGTCTCTGGAGAGAATAGCAGACTGACATGCTTCTCTGGGCATTTGGTGAAGCTTAGGAAAGGGGCTGTGGGATTCCTTCATGCTTTTCCAATGTTGAAACTTTACTTCTTGCTCCTTTATTGAGTGTCTGTGGTCAGGCTGAGTTTTCTATTCTAAAACAATTTTTTTTAAACCTATAATCAAGATGAGAAATTATGTCAGCTCTGAGTCAAAAGTCATATTGGAGGTTTAAAAGGTACAGAATCCTCTCTCTTAGAGGAAAAGGCTTGCGCAAATGTGATAATAACTTTGACTGTGGTCACTGTGTTCTCCAGAACATCAGTAACTGCTCACTGTCATCTGTATTGAGCTGTCCAAAAGCTTCACATTTATGAAGGTGGATAAAAATGCAAAATAACAAACATGTGACAAAAACATCCCTGAGCCAGGGACATAGACCTGAGACAGTAATAATTTTTTTTTGAAGAGGAATTGAGATCCTAACATATAATATATTCTAACCCTGTCTTTATCCTTTGCAATCCATTGGCTCCTCCCCATGTACTCCTCTATCTTCTCTTTATTAGACAATTTTCAACTTCTTGTTAACATCTTTCCCAGACTTCTCCATATTCTAGAATGAAAATATACAGGAGATTTTTAAGATAGCAATATTTTAGCACTCATTAATAATTTAGCTCTTAAGAGCAATCATTTTGTCACTCTGCAATTGCTACAGGTGGATCAGAAACTTTTATATGGGTAAGAAAAGCCTATTATTGGTCTGCATAAGTCTACAGCACAGATGATGTAAAATACTAAGATAAATAGCAGACAAAGTTTTTCAAGCACCAGTGGTTGGACACTAAGTTGCTCATTCACTAGCTAAGTTCTGTGGTGAAACTCTCCACTGATCTTAAGGTTAGCACAAAAAAGATTCACTTGCAACTACAGTCACTGACCCTTAATGGAGTTTGCATTGCAGCTACATGGGACTGCAATGGTGTGGAGTTTGACCACAACACTGCAAATTACAGATGAGCCAGAGGTAATGTGTAAGTTGCCTGATGCTTTCTGTCTGTGTGTGTTCCACGCTGGAGGCTCAGCTCTGGCTCTTGGCAATACAGTAGGAAACAAGTACTTGGCCTGGGGAAATGCATTGTCCTCTGAAAGCGATATCAAAATTGTATGCACAAGTAAAAAATAATCTTTTCCTTTCTTGTGTTTGCTTTCTTGATGAAGACCTTAATATCTGGGTTATCAGCAGTAACTGGTCCTACCACCAGTACTGGAAACACCTGCAGTGATACCAAAAAAACCCTAAGGGTGTAAGAAGAACCACTTTCCATCACTATATTCTCCTTCAACACACAGCTGCTCAGTGCCTCTGTGCCCTTCTTGACAGTCCTGTGGAAGAAGGCAAAGAGTCCTGTGAAGTTACAAGGAGGCACAAAGGCAGCATTTGCGGGTGACCAAACCCAGACCGTCCCCATACCAATGCCAGAAGTCCCTGCTCCCTCTGAGGGCTGATGTCAGACAGAAGTCTTGCTATTTCAAAGGAAAGCAAATAAATATTTAGGGAAGAAAAACAACATGAAAACATAATATAACCACTCAGCTGCAATTTTCCCCCAGTACTGTTCCTGTAAACATGGGACTTGCATGCCTCCAGATCTTTTTGCTATAATAGTTTAGACCTAGTGTTCCCCTCACTGGAAACACAACAGAAATCATTTAAGTTGTGCATTCCAGCCCTCAAAATTAGAAAAAAAAAATCATCACATTCAGCTGTCTGAAACTTAGGAACTACAACACACACATTTACTCAATCTTCTATTTTCCACAGGCTTTCTGCCTCAATCAAAAATCAGCTACACAATATTGCTACATTCAAGTAGAAGGGCAACCATAAACTTGGAATTTTATATCTGTAAAGTGTTTTCTTTTGCAATCCTAGAGAAATTCTTTGAATGAATAAGGAACATGGTGGGAGGGAGATATGTGATATTTAACAATAGCAGGTAAGAAGGGCTTCAGCATTGTCTTCTTGTTTTGGGGTTTTTTATCAAAACCTAAAGAACTGCCTGCATCAGCACACTGCTTTAAAACTTAAACAATGTGCTGGGACATTAATTCAACCCTGACTCAGAGGTAAAAATGAACTACACTGAATCACTGGCACGACTCTGTGCAGCACCTCCTCACTGTGCTGCAGCAGAGATCCTGGTCCATCACTTCAGCACATGCGGGTTTTGAGTGAAAGCTGTTAAGTTGCTGACATTGTTTCCAGAAGACTGTAACACTTTATGGATTTAAGTCAAATGTGCAGCGTAGGGCAGACACTGAAGTTCATCCATGAACTGTAACACTGAATACTTTGATACAGGATCATTTGCAGAGATCACCTTCTATTTTAGAGATTGGGAGGGAGACTAGATGAGTTCAGTAGAGCACAGTATCAACATGCTTTTTCAGCTCATAATTATTTTTACTACCTGACTGACCAAAGGGTACAATGACTGTGAACATAAATAAAGGTAGGAGGTGCTGGAAACACTTTCTGGTGGCTCCAGTTGCCAGGGAAACAAAGTTCTCCTGTCTCTCTGCATCCAGAAATGTTATCTCTCTGTGTGAACACAGCTCTAGGGAAATGGTGTGTTTTATTTTCTTCAAAGACTAGCAAGGGAAAAAAAGGGGGAATGGAGAGATGGGAAAGTATATGCAATACTACCTAAACAGTTTTTATACATGTATTTTGATCATAGCAGACTAAATATTTAGCATAAGACTTGTGCTTTGTTTTTCACTTGTAAATGGCAGAAGTTCATGTTACATTTTACAAAAATTACTGGTACGGATCTCCATTGTTACCTTCAGAATCCAATAAAATGCTGAGCACTGGGACAGCCTCTGTGGTCTGTCCCAAGATATGTCCACCCTCCACAGAAAAGTCCTTGGGAGGGTATGGAGAGACCAGCCACCCTCAAACTGCCAACTGCAGGGAGGGACTGGGGCAGGTGCTTAAAGTTTCTAACCCTAGGCCTTTAAAAAGGAGGGATGTCATATAGAGAAGAGCTAACTCGCAATGGCTGGGATTAAGGAGTTCAGAAGATCCCAACAGGAGCCTTTGCTCTGCTATCATCCTGCCTCCCCTCAGAGGTACTTCCCTCGCAGTTGGTCATGGCATGCATGCCACCACCTTGGAGCAGAGGCAGAATTGTCAAACCAGGTCATCACTTTGCCATCTTCTTTGCATTTCATTTCATCAAGGTATTCAGCTGAAAGTTTTATAACTTCCCAATTTTCTGGAGCAAGATAGATCTGTCTCCAGAGGAGACACAAGGATGCCTAGAGAGGCTGCATGTGAGCCAAAGAACAACTTTCAAGACTTCTCTTTAAAAGAGAAAAATGTAGTATTCTTCCAATATCTGTATATCAGATACAGATATCTGGTCTACTGAGCAGTTCATCTGATACAGATTTTTTTTTTTAACAAAAAAAGCCCAACTAAACAAACAAAAAAATCACACAAACAAAAAAATAATAAGAGCCAATAACAAAACAATTAATTCTCTCTAATTATTATTTACAATTACTTCTCCTGTGGCATTATCAGTTAATCATCTTTCACAGCATGTAGACTTCCCAACATATAGAAGCACAGTTCTGCTGGTAAGTGGTTGTACTGTTTCAGGGAGGGAACTGGCATCAGCTATCACAACCCAAACTTTCACCCAGCTTTGGTTCTGAGACAGGAGATTATATTGATGCCACTGATAAGTTTCATGGAAATAAATAAAAGCCACTTTAAGATTAGCCTGGTCATTTCTTTTTAGGATGATCCCGGTGGATTGTGTGGGTTAAGTACTGACTTTTCCCCAAAGAGCTCAAGCTCCTGCAAAGCCTTCTCTTTAGCTTTTTGACACAAAAAAAAAAAAAAAAAAAAAAAAAAAAAAAAAAAAAAAGATTATTCATTTCCAGGAAGGTTAAGAACAGTGTTGATTATATAACAATGATACCTGAATCCTAATCTTCTTTGCTTCAGACTTATAGTTGTTTGTTGACTTATTTTAGTGCCTGGCAGAAGTAAGACTGAAAAATTATGTAGCTGAAATGAAAGAAAAGCAAATTTTACACACAGCCCCTAAATCTTACCACTCTCAGCTCCTCTGCCTTCAGTTTTTGGTGCCTTCCTTCATATGTAATTAATAGCTGAAAGACAAGTGTTGTGATAAAAGAGGGATGACTTTAGTTCTCAGAGTAAGGGGCTGTGCCTGCATCAGCTGACTAAACCAATCTCTCCTGACTCCCGGACAGAGTGGCTACTGACTCCAGCACACAGTGGAAAGGCTAAACCCCCTTAGCCTTCACCCTTCCCTTTTCCCAGCTAATCGAGTCCTATTAGTTACTCAGTCAATGCCACAGAGAACCTGGAACTGCAAGAATGAACAGTGTATTAATAGTGATGCTGAGAGTGGAGAGTATCAAGAAAAACAGCATATGGAGGACACAGCCTTCCTCTGTGCAGGACCAGGAGAGAAGTGAGCAAGGGATTAATTAGACACGTGTACCAGTGATGCTCACAAAGCAAACCCTCAGTTATCTGAGGTTATTTAGGTTTATTTGAGTCCCACCAAATAAAGAGTTAAGAATGGGCAAGAGAGTACTCGAAAACAAAAGTCACAGTGAAGCCCAAAATTTGTCAAACTGCACAGAGCCCATTTAGCCAGGAAAGAACACACATGTCCTGTATGTGAGGGTGGCCAGGTGGCCACGGGAGCAGCACTGGTGCCCTCCCAGCAGGAACAGCAGAGGGTGCCAGAGCCCCGAGAGCTGCTGTGGTGGGCACAGCCCGCCCCAGAGCGGGGAGCAGGGCAGGGGTGCACCCCTTCACAGCCCTTTCCCTTGCCCCTCTGCCTGCACTGTCATGTTGCCGTGCTCGGTTTTCTGCCTGCTTGTATTTCATAGAATAACAAAATTGCTAAGGTTGGAAAATACCTCTAAGATTATCAATCCCGACAGTTAATCCAGCTCTGACAAGCCCAGCATTAAACTACATCCCCAAGTGCCACATCTACACATCTATAAATACTTTCAGGGCTAGCGACTCCACCACTTCCCTAGGCAGCCTGTTTGAATGCTTGACAACTTTTTAGAAATTTTTCCTAATATCCAGTCTAAACCTCCCATTGTGCAACTTGAGGCCACTGCATCTGGTCCTGTCATTTGTTACCTGGGAGAAGAGACTGACTCTCATCTTGTTAAAATCTCCTTTCAGGTAGTTGTACGGAGTGGTAAGGCCTCCCCTGAGCCTTGTTTTCTTCAGCGTAAACAACCCCAGCTGCCTCAACTGCTCCTCATGAGACTTGTGCTCCAGACCATTCACTAGCTCCATTGCCCTTCTCTAGATACACTCCAGCATCTCAATGTCTTATTTGCAGTGAGAGGCCCAGAACTGAAGAGAGGATTCAAGGTGTGGCCACACCAGTGCCAAGTACAGGGGAACACTCACTGCCCTAGCTCTTGAGGCCATAGTATTTTCTATACTAGCCAGGATGCCAATGGCCTTCTTGGCCACCTGGAAATGCTGTAAGCTCATGTTCAGCAGCTGTCACACAGCACCAGCTCCTTTTCCACTAAGCAGCTTCCCAGACACTATTCCCCAAGCTTGTAGTGCTGCATGGGGTTGCTATGTCCAAACTGCAGGACCCAGCATTTGGTCTTTTTGAACCTCATACAGCTGGCCTTAGCCCATCAATCCAGCCTGTCCAGATCCCTCTGCAGAGACCTCCTGTGCTCCAGCAGATCAACACTCCTGTCCATCTTGGTATTGGCTGTGAACCAACTGAGGGTGGACTCAATATCCTTGTCCAGATGTCTTAGTTTGAGGGAAAACGAAATGTTTACTAAGACAGAGGAGAGGATTCCTCCTCAATAACCACTCACCCCTTATTAAATTTAGGGGAAAACAAACTTTAATTAGAAAATGTATTTAAGAAGGATAACTGTTCTTATCTACTATATATAGATATAAATATGAACAGACAAGAGAAAACTACTCCCTCAGCAGCACCACCACCACCCCCCTCCTAAAAAACTCTAGGTTCCTCCTGGTGCAATTATATTTATGGA
This sequence comes from Poliocrania exsul, assembly GCA_035041345.1. Taxonomy (NCBI): domain Eukaryota; kingdom Metazoa; phylum Chordata; class Aves; order Passeriformes; family Thamnophilidae; genus Poliocrania; species Poliocrania exsul. The sequence goes on from JAWWLZ010000082.1 coordinate 111,744,552, forward strand.
CAGTGTCAGTGTTACACCTCAGCTGGCTGTGAGGTGAATTCTCAGTTTTCCCAGTGAGGCAGAGACAAGGGAGCGTGTGATTCACGTGGTGCAGGATGGAGCCTTTTCGGCGCAGCAGGAGGAAGAGCAGACTTTCTCTCTTCTCCTCCTCTGTTGGTGTAGATGATGGTTGTAGTCTGGTGAAGAGTGGTGGTCACAGTCCTGTTGAGGTTCTGCTCCTCCTCTGGATCCAATGAGTGGGCCCCAAGTCCCAGAACCCCCAAGATTATATCCCCTCAGGTCCAGGTGCCTCCTCCAGGGCTGGGAGTTACACAATGAGTAAACTCACTCTGTGAGTCATAGGGTATTTGGAATCATTGATGACCCATTAGCAGACATGACACCTCAGGCTGGGTGTGGAGGTGTTAACAACTTCCTGGAAGGGAGTTATCACAGCTCTTATCTCACAGGTGTCTTTCACACC
>JAWWLZ010000082.1:111745114-111765505 GCA_035041345.1 Poliocrania exsul
GTTCATGGGAAATGAATAGAGGGGGTAGAATACACAGCCTTGATCACCCCCACACAGTGCCAACTGGTCCCACCTGCCAAACTAGGACAAGAGAGTACACTCATCTGAGCTGTGAATAGCCAGAACTACTTAGTGGCATCAAGCAACAGCTAGGCACATATTTTAAGCCTTTTGCAGTCTTTTGCTTCAGCATGCTGGAAGATAAAGTCAAAAAAGACATTTAGGCTCATATATAAACTGTCTCAGAGGACAAACAGCCATTTTATGCTGTCTTGTTTGATCCTGTTACTAAATCGTAGCTTACTAAGTGTGAAAATGAAACTGAAAACTTGAGGCAGTGTTTTACAGCATATGGAAGTGCACCTTTTGAGACATTTGTTTAAATAAGTGAGGCAAGAAGAAAGTGAGTATGGGATCAATTTGGCAATTGCTTACAGCTGAGTTGGGTGTCAAACTGGAAACTCATGCTTCACTTAGAAGGGTACTTAGTGGTACTCATAATAAGTCGAAGGCCAATTTTATTCCATCACTTACAGTGTAGCACCACTAAATTCAATAATGCTGCTCATGGAGTAAAAATACCAGGCTAAAAATTTCATTTCCAAAAGACAAGGAGGAGGGGAACGAAAAGAAAGTCAATAGAAATATCACAGAAAATTGCAAGAGCAACCAAGCTGAACAAAACCTACAAAAGGAGGAAATGTTGACAAGGTATCTGTGCACCCAAGTGGCATCAAGAAGAAATATCAAATAAGAATTAAGAATTTGGCAGGGGAACAAAGAAATTCATAAAAGACTTAGACATTACACTGAAGTATATGCCATGACTGGGCTGTCTTGACCTTTTTTCTCATTTCACCTATTTTACTGTTAGTATAACTGCCTATTATTACAAATTATCAGCATATTCATAAAGTAAGCAGCACCAAGGCAGTTCCTTTTTATTTGAATGAATTAGAATCCCATACCAGCTAATTTTCCTAAGAACTTTTCAATTGTGGTAAAAGATTACTAATTGCTTTAGATTGCTAATTGCTCTATGTACTGAAGGATTTTTTTTAGCAAATGCAAAGATCCTTTGAAATATCAAGAATAGAAAGTATTTTAGTGCCCAGCGCTTTTATTTTCATTGTTTCAATAGTATACTTTAAGTGAAGACAGCAGTGTGTCTTTACTGTCGGATACTTTGTACTTGCTGTGACACACACAGTGGCAGAAACTGCTACTTTCTGCTAGTGGGGAGAGTTGGCCAGTCAAGCATCTTACATAGCTGGCTGATAAAGGAAATGGAATCATCTAGGTTTTATCCATGAAATCTATTGAAGGACAATGCAATAAACATGCATAGAAGTGCTTATTTCCTATGACCAAAAAAAAAAAAAAACAAACAAACCCAAAACAAAACCAAAAACCGAAACCCAAACCAAAAAACCCCACCAATTAGCTTTAGAAAACATGAGACATGCATACGTGCATATATAATGTTCCTGACAATGTTACCCATAGGTTCATTTTCATTCTACAGACAGAAACTTTCCTAGAAAATAATCACCTTAGAGCCTTAGAGAGACTGCGCCCAGAAAGCAGTTTCTTATTCAGATAAGCAGTTTGTAAGAAAATACACTTCATAATTAAAACCAATGTTACTCCTAAAGTTTGCTTACAGGTAACTAGAATGTAAACACTCTTTATAAAGTGTGCCACTAAGCAATTTTGCACAACAAACAGACAAATACTCTGAGACCATCCTGTGATCAGCTGACAAAGACACTGTGTTGTATAGGAGGTTTTCATCAAGCTAGAAAAAAATGTTGTTCAGAGATGAGATAAATGTCCCATCACTGGAAATATTTAAGGTCTGGTTGGACAGGGCTCTAAACACACTGATCTAGTTCAGGATTCAGGGGGTGTTGGACTAGATGGCCTTTAAAGGTCTCCTTGAAATCAAAGTGTTCTATGATTCTAAGATCTACAAATAACTCTTTCTTGAATAAAGTAATAAAGTAGCTATTTATTTCAGTGGCACTTTTTTACTACTGAAAGTGGAAAATGAATGCATATGCACACATACAGGGAGATTGAAAGAGAGCTCCAGCAGCTGAGGCTGGCAAATGGGTTACAGAAATAACCCACTTTTAGGCTTTAACCTCTCCTCTTGGAGCCAGTCCATTGTAGATATACTCATGGAAGACAAATGGCTGCTCTAGTGTGATATCCAAACCTCATGCTAGATGTGTGGAAAGCCCAGGTTCACCTCCTTGATCCAAACCAGATACAGCAACTGTCTTAATCTCCCCCATGTTGACTAAGTGAGCCTATTCCACCAGTAGTCCTTGTTTTCATCCACGACATTCACAATTTAATTTCCAATAGTAATTTAACCTGTAAATTCTAATAATAAAACTTATACATTTCAATGTAAATGATAAAATCATCTCATTATACTTTTAGGTATGAATCTGTGTGTCTTACTTAAGTCATTCAAATTTGAACTTTTGACTGTCAATTTTGAATTAGATTTACCTTGATTTTTATCTTTATGGGATGTTGTATAGTTTAAAGCCACGTGATGCTTGTAGAATACTTGATCCAACTCAAATTAATGAAGAATTATGAAAGTCTCAGAAACCATTCAGGCTACATTTATTGTGTCAGCTAGTCAGCAATAAATTCAGACACAATTATGGGTCCTCTAGCAGGACAAGTTTATTAATTATGTTGTTAAAATTGTTATGTAAGAGGCTAAAAGTCATTAAGATAAACTGACTCCAGATAAATTATGTCCTACTGTTCTGGAATAGTCAGGTGAGTGTAAAAAGATTAAAATATTTATTTCAGAATTTCAAACTGTGAATCCTTCTCATGTTGCATGTCAGTGACCCACACAGTATTGTTTCAGAAATCACAGCATACATGTCATGGCAAAAGAGAGTTTCAGAGATCACCCTCAACCTGTTATATTTTCAGGGATGAATCCTTATTCCAAGAAAATGAGGCTCGGGGTCATATAGACAGGTCCATTGAGTAAGAAGGGTCATGATTGGATGTTCTTCTTTATACTTTTCAGAACAGTGAAGGACAGTTCTTGCAATTAACTTTCTCTCTGTTATTAGAAATACTGAAAATACAGGACCAGCCTCTAGGAACCAAACAGAACAAAAGAAGAGAGAAGAACTATTCTACTACAGGAAAAGTGACACTCTAAATTTTGTATGTAGCCCAGACAATGCAAGAATGAACCTTTTGAGGTCTTTGCTCTTGTACCTTTGTTGTCTCCAAAAAAATACATAGAATGAACCCAGTGGTGCCACAAAGAATTACATTCATGGGTTTCTTTAAGTGTCTTGGGGAACAAAAGCAGATAACTTGTTCTTATAATTAGATTTTCTCTTCTTTTGAATGTCTATGGCAACAAAATAACAAGGGATCTTCTGAGTTCATGGGCATCCCTGCTGTTCAGCTAAGCCCCATGAACAAGATCAGTCCCACTATTCCTGAAAGTGCCTCATGCAGGCACACCAGGTTTGAGGCGAAGGTCCTCTTTCACAGATGTTGCCATGGAAGCTTTTTAGGAACTAAGCTCTGATAAGCCTTTGCTATAATTACCAGCTGGTGATTTGGCTCAAAAAGCCTACAGTTCCTTGGCATTGTGATTAATCTGGAGCCCCATGGTGTGTTTCAGCTGACACTGCTATTACATGCCTGTGGTTTGCCTTGACTTGTTAGCTCTCCATTCAAATGGCTGGTCTTCCTGGTCACCTGTCCTCCCTCTAACCCCTACTCCATAGCTGCTAGTTTACCCCATGACTTAGTGCATTACACCAAACAAATGTATTTTAAGGATAAAATCATAATGAAATACAATAAATATTTAACTATGAACTGTTGTAATTTAACCATTTCTGCACACCTAAGGTAATAAGATAGTGATAATTGGGTGAAATAGTAAACTTATCTATATCATGTGAACTTTCTACAGACACCATTTCTGCTACAACTTATTTCAACAAAATGAAGGCCAATTTTATAGATTATTTTGCAGACTATGTTAATGAATACTGTTATTTTATAGATTTTGTCACTTGAAAGGATAAGTAAGACTTTACGATTTCCAGATTACTGGAGAGAAGGTGCTTCTGGGAAAGGATCCAGTCTCAACATTTTTGAACCTTTTTACCATACATACATACAGCTACTGCTTTCTCCCTGTGATTGTTCCATGTCACTGTAGAGAAATGCACTAAACAGATTTTTGGGGTACATTGCAACAAAACAATTTTCATCATAAATTTTTGTCCAGAAAGGCAGAGGATTTTTAACTACCTCAACCCTCCTTTTATTTCCCTGTAGGCCTTGTTTTATGCATAACTGGACATGATCAAATAAATTCTGCCAGCAAATTGTCTGAACCAGTCCTGTGTGGAAGAAGGAAAATGCCACTGTAGATTGGAACTTTCTTCATTTTATACATTCTGATTAATTCTAACATTATTTCTAAATTCGTTCTATAAGTTTTACAAACTTCGTAAGAACACAATACTGCTGTGAGGCAAAAAAAAGAGGTTTACCACCTGTATGATGGGGAAAACATAAAGATTGTGCTGTGCATCCAGACATATGGAAGGAGTCAATAAAAGGGCCAGAAGCAGACCCAAAAGTCCTTTCTTTTTCCCTCTACTTATTCTCGCCTTTACCAGGTCATGTGTCTGGCCTTTTTACAAACTTTCCTGTCATTTCTTTTCCTAAACATTTTTCACAGTGTTAACATCATGGCTAATTAAGCATCAGACCTCTCAGAGTCAAGTAGTCCATCTGCATCACAAGCTATGCACTACAGTCTGGCAGGACTTGGTCAAATTAGCCCTGTCAGTACAATCCTACAGGACAGGACTTTTGAAACAGTGGACTATTTTCCATAAAATCATAGAATATTAAGGGTTAGAAGGGACCTTAAAGATCATCTAGTCCCAACCCCCCTGCAGAGACACCTCCCACTGGACCAGGTTGCTCAAGTTCTGATCTGGACTGGCCTTGAACACTACCAGGGATGAAAAATATGGCTGGGACATCCACAGCCTTCCTGAGCAACCTGTTACAGCATCTCACCACCTTCACAGTAAAGAATTTCTTCTGAATATAGTGCCTGAATATTCCCTCTTTCAGTTTGTACCCATTACTCCTTGTCCTATCACTGTAGTGCCTGATGAACAGTCCCTCTCTGGCTTCCCTGTAGGTGCCCTCCATATACTGGAGGGTACGTTGCTGTGAGGTCTCCACACAACCAACTCTTTCCCAGGCTAAACAGCCACAAGTTTCTCAGCCTGTCTTCATAGCAGAGGTGCTCCTGTCCTCTTACCAACTTTGTTGCCCTTCTCTGGACTTGCTCCAACAGTTCCATGTCCTTTCTATGATTCCAGATCAATACGAAGAATAGAAAATAAAAGCACACCTAACAACATGTTCTGTGGAAACATCTATCCTTAGTATTTCATGCAACCAGGACAAATTCAGGAATTTTCTTGCTTTCTTAGTCTGAATACAGCTCTTTACCATTCAGGAGAAGGAAAGGGATCATGTGGCCACTAAACACTAGAAAAACAGAAATTTCACTGGTATAAAATCCATATCCTATTGATACTGTAACTTTATGACAGAAAGAATTATTCAATAGTAAGCACAGGAATAATGAGCAACAGCAGTATTAGCAACTAATTAATGCCTCACCACCAGCCTTAAAAACGAAATGTTACCACAAATAAATGTATATACTCAACACATACATGATTGATAATTAGCACCTGCATTGCTACTTTCCTTTGAAAGATAAAGCAACAATTAGTTAAAACTTAATAAAAAAAGTGCCAATTGTCTTTGTGGTTTTCATTTTACTTCAAATTTGTTTAGCATTATGATCTTTGCAGTGCAACCAAAAAATAAGAAAAACAAAAAAATAAGAAACAATAGAATCATGGAATAGTAGTATCATTAAGGCTGGAAAACACCTCTAAGATCTCTGAGTCCAACCATAAATCTAACACTGCCAGGTCCACAATTAAACCATGTCCCTAAGAACCACACCTACACTTTTTCAGAACACTTCAAGGGATGGTGATTCTACCACATCCCTGAGTAGAATGGCCCAATGATGCATTTAATTCTGACACAGATACATCTATAGAGTGCAACCACCATAAATATGAGCTACCTCTGCCAAATTATAATTTTCTCCTCTTGAGGATGATTCAATTTCAGAGGCTTTAAAATTATACTAGATATTAAAACAGAATTGAAAAATGGCTCTGGACTATTTCATTAAGTTAAATATTTGGATAAATATTAGATAAGGTAGGATAAGGTAGGATAGCTTTCTTGGCTCAAATTTATTTATTTATTTACTTTCTGAAGTGCTAAATTTGTCCTAACCTGCTGAGTTTACTGACTCTCCCTCAATAAAAAGATTTGTTTTACATTTAGCAAGTATTTCATTTAAGCAGCATAAATACAGTTGTATAAAAAAGAAATTTGTAGGTGACATTAAATATCTTCTGGGAGTTGTTTAGTTTTCCCAACACTATCATTCCCCTTTTCAGGTAAAGCCAAATTGCCAGCAGTCAAAAATCATCAAATTTAAAAAAGACAGAGAATGTCTAACTAGCAAGGGAGAAACTTCCAGAATGAATAATATTTGAAAAGCATGCTTAACCTATGCTGTTCTAAATATGCTTGCTCTGAAAACTGGAAAACAGAATTGAGAAAACACTCTTCCTTTGGGAAATGTTCTCAATGGCTTTGATGGCTACAGTTAGTTGTTGGTATTAAGTCACTTTGTCAAATCACCAAGTTCAGCAAAATAAGAACAAGTTTGTGGTCCCATCTGCCTTGCCCCACAGCAGCAAATAGAAAAGCATCTTCAGCAATCCATGGAGAAAAATGAGTTACCTCCCTCTATAACCAGCAAAGAAAATCTCATCTTGCCTGTTCCCATAACCCCCAGTGGAGGGCTATTCTCAGAGGGTTTAAAATCAGCCAGTAAGTAAATGCTGCAGCAGGTAGAGTTGCTCAGTTGTTATTCTCTCTGAGACATGATTTTTCAGCTTTTACACAATATTTTTATACTGGATCTGTTTGTGTGTTTTTATCTTCATGCTAATTTTCAGCCTTTATCATTTAATAATTTTGACAAAAATTGGTAAAGAAGAAAAGAAAGAGATGCACAGAGGGAAAGGTCAAAGAGGAGGATTTTAAGGCTGGGGAGACTGGACAAAGCAAGAGGCAGAAGTGAACAAAAGCAGGTGGATGTTTGCCTGCTGCCTTTATGTAGACTAAGACATAATAACTGTAGAAACTACATGGAAAAACTGATTTTTTATTACAAGTTCTGTAGATAGAGTCCAGTCTAGGAAAATAGCCTGTGATTATTTTTTACTTTCTGAACAGAGAGCATATAGTTTTTTCTACCTTTTCCACTTCAACATATCTGTCACAGCATATCCCATCAGCACACAAATAATTTAATGACAGAATACATCCAGCTGAAAAATGCAAATATTTGAGTGATTATCTTCCCATGTTTTTTCCAAAAATCCAGTCACAAGACAGTAACTTTCATAAGCTTTGATTCAACTGGCCTGCAGCAAACACAAGTCTCAAGACTCTCAAAGTCAGACTATAGGGAATTACTAACACAGGGAATTACTACTAGTACTACAACTACCATTTTATGGTCTATCTTTTCTCCTACAAGCCACGTTCAGCAGGACATCTCCCAAGCAAAAACATTCAATCTTTATTTTCATGTTTTCTTCCATATTGCCTTTTAACTTCAAGAGTCCATTGGAAATACCATAAAGTTACTTATTTTCTACCTCATTGCAAGGTGAATGAGAACAGTGACTTGTTACTTGGTGGAGTCATTTTGTTGCTGCATTTGTTATCCTCCTTTGTTACCTTCTGTTCTGTAATCTGACATAGAGAATGTTCTACAGCCATGATAGCACACTGTCTGAGGCAGGACCATCAGTCTGATAGACATTTGTTGCTTGTGAATGCCCTCAGCTCCAGCACTTCTGTTTTGGAATCACCAAAATAAAGATGTGCTCAAAACTGCAGAAAATCTATCCTGGGTTGAAGGGTTATTTCCCATTTCTCTACCTTTGTCTTCTAGTTTTCTCACTGCAAAACCCTGTAGTCTTTGATCCAACAATGTATTTGGAGAAATAAACACACATTAATTCACAAACCAGCTAGGTACTTCCAATAGAACTAGGCAATAGGACTAATAAAACTGAGGAAATAAAAGCTCAAATAAAAATAGAGGGGAAATCCTGATCTTTTTCTAGCTAATAGAAAAGTAGCCATTGATTGCTTTGCCATCATGACTGTATCTGATATTTCCAGTGTTTACAGGTTTTATAAAACATTGTAAAGGAAATTTTGGGTACATGAAAGATGGAAAATATTTACACTGAATTCCTCCAAACTGCATTCCTGTCTTCTTTGAAAACCCTTGGACAGTTTTTCCTCTGGCTCTTATGTGGAAAATCTAACATGTAAGTTTTCAAAAGAAAAGTTTGGTTCTTTTCCTCTTTGCAGTTAAAGAAAAAAAATTACTGGAAAGGACAGTTATGCTGTCATTTGAGTGCTTCCAATTAATCCACATAAATACCACCATGCATAAGTGTTTAAGAAAAATAACATTAATTTATTATGAAAGCATTTTTTCCAAGTCTGTTTTGATTATGAAAATAATTGAATAAAGTATTTAATATTTGAAAAGGGGTCCAAGAATGGAGTGACATTTTTTAATAGTAGAGAAAATGTACAAATAACAAACATTGCTTTTGTAATGAGACTAACACAATCTTCAAGGCTAATCTAGAATGCAAAGCTCTAAACCAACATAATAGTCTATCTATATTTTATATGTTCTATCTGGTTTAGATATATATTTTATAGAGAAGACTTGCTTCCAGTTTAGAGAAAAATGTAGAAGAACGTGTTGTTTCTGAAGTTAATCAACCAGAGAACCACTCAGTCACTGACTTAGAAGCAGTAAGAGATTCGCAAAATGCATTGTTCCCGCCGGATAAATGTTGCTCAAACTGGCATTTGGAAAACACAAATTTATTTAACACTTCATCATGTGCTACATTTTAAAGTGTACTTTTTTGGAAGGAATAAGGTGTACATCACTTCTGTCGGTTTCTACCTTCTTAATATAAATAATAAAATAGGGCACTGTGCCCCAGACAACTAATCTAAGCCAAGCCAGGTCAGTGATCATTATGGAGACCTTTAAGAACTCATACATGTTTTAAAAATAAAATCAGGTGTCCGAGAAGTGCTGGAACAATTCCTGCCCTGTTTAAAACCTCCTTTTTTACCTCTCCCTCATATGGGGCTCCCAAAGTGCATTCTCTTTGCCATCTAATGAATCAGTGTCACTAAATGCATCGCATGTATTAAGCTCTTTGGGGTTAAAATTGGACAATAGCTTTAAAAGACATTAAGAGAGGCAGAAAGATACAAGTGACATTTAGTTTTCTTCATTTTACCTAAAAACAATAATGCAATTTGATACCTTCTGCGTTGTAAGGATTCTGTATGCAGCACAAGAAGACCATGTTGCTGTCAGTCATGGCACACCTTCAAAATTAACCAGTTTTCTAAGGTTACAGATTAAAAGAAGATAGGATTTTGAAAACAGTGTTATCTGACCTCCAGATAGTTAGTGTTATCTGACCTCTAGTCTAGCAATGGAGTTGAGGGTTTTATAAGTAGGAAATGGCCTCAGAGAAGTTGAAGACACATAGAAATTTTTTCCGTTTCAAGATGAACATGATAAAAAACAGGGTCAGCCCCAGTTAGTACTTGGATGGGAGACCTCCTGGGAATTCCAGGTGCTGTAGGTTCTAGTCCTGAGGACTTCACTGTCACCATCCAAGCTTGCTCGGCCATGGCAGATGAACCTTAGGAGCAAAGGGTGGGGCCAGTTCTGCACATGCTGTGCCTCACCTAAAAAATCCCCTGCGCAGGCTCGAAGGGCACACCCACGTGGGTAGAGCCCTTCCCAAATTCTTTACGGTTTGTAAAGCGTAGCCATGATGATGATGATAGTGGAATGCATCAAAGATCTGAATTGTAGCAACAGCACAAAGAAAGATCTATCTTCCAGGAATGACTGTGCAATCCATTTTTTTATAGGTGCAAAGTAATGACAGAGACAGAGACATGAATTGTGATCCACCTGCCAGAAGAGGAAGGTGACATTCACTGCCAGAAAATATGAAGAATGTCTGAGCAAGAAAAATGGAAAAGGAGACTTGATAATGAAAAGGAAAAAAAGAAAAAAAAAGAAAAAAAAACCACAATGCACAAAAACTTTGAAGATGAGCTCAGTTACAAGGAAAAATGTCAACACAAAACAACTGTATGTCACAACAAGGCCATAAAGAATTTGTTACAAGACTTGTTAGAGAGGTTCAGAGGAGGGTCAAGAAAACTATCAGAGGACTGGAACATCTGTCCTGTGAAGAAAGTCTGAGAAGGCTGGAGTTGCTCAGTTTGGAGAAGAGAAGGCTCTGAGGATACCTTGTTGTGGAAGACCTTCTTGCAGCCTTTCCATGCTTATGGAGGGCTTATAAGAAAGGCAGAGAAAGGTTTTTCACCAGGGCCTATAATGATAGTACAAAGGGCAGCAGTTTTAAACAGAAAGGGAAATTGGAAGGAATACTTAAATTGGAAGGAATTTTTTATGGTGGGGGTGGTGAGACACTGGAACAGATTTCCCAGAGAAACAGTGGATACCCCATGGCTGGAGGAGTTCAAGGCCAGGTTAGATAGGGCTTTGAGCAAACCTAGTCTAGCAAAAGATGCCCCTGCTACCCATGGCATGAGGGCTGGACTATAGATGATCTTTAGAGGTGCCTTCCAACCTAAACTATTCTATGATTCTACAATCCTACAATTTTAATCCCATGCAAGTTTAGTTTAATAATGAAACCTACTTGTTCAATATAAATCAAATATATTATCCAAGGTTTATTAGATTAATACTTGCTACCTGTAATCAATAAAGATCAATATAAACATCAACTTGTTTAGAAAAATCAGTTTCCAGAAGAAAGCAAAAAGCCCACATGTTAATAAAAATTGAAGTATTTATTAGGAAGAGAGGAGTTTCTGCACCCAGGCTGCATTTGTGGCTACTAAAGAAAGAGATCCTGTTTACAGATATTACAGCTACATTAAAATGAGGTAAGGGCACCAAAGGGCAGCCAATACTCATTTAGTGAAGGAACAGAGATGCTGACTCACAGTGAAAAGGTCAAAATTAGGAAGAAAATAAACATTAAGTAAGGAAAATACCAGGATTTTAGAAATAAATGCATTGTTTTCTTCAGGAAAAATATTATTTAACAGGAGCAAGAAGTACAATAATGAGAGTACTTTGGGTCTGTGCAGATGGGAAATAAGTGATGGTCTATGACACACAGCTGAATGATTTGAAATAGAAGAAAATTCAGTATGAGGAGATTTTCCTCTCTTTTGAAGACAGAATACCACACAGACATTTGAGAGGCCCAAATTTTCATTTAAGTAAAATAAACTACCAAAGTGTATATTTCCTTAAACATATATCAACTCATTTCTCTGTCAGTCTCTTATTTGGACTAACACTTAAGTAACTGACAAAAGAATTTGAATCATACCATACCTTTAGACATGTGTTATATTTCCTGTTTTCTACTGGCTGGATTAGCACTTACAAAGTTGGAGGTTTGAAAAAAACCCTGTGTGTGGAAACCAAGGAGGTAAGTTACAAATATTTATTTTGGATTCGGATTAAAATGATCCACATGGATGAACTCTGGAGAAATGAGTCATGGATGGCTTCTTTGTCAATTGACAGACCCAAAGGTACATTTATCATTTGTGACACCTAACAGCTCACAGAGAGCCAAACTGTGCAAGATGCTGCACCATTTATTGTTGGAGCAGATAATGTGGTTTTCCACTAATGAGCTAAAGAAGCCCAGTTTGGGGGCAGAGAGTCAGAAGGTATCTTCTGCTCTTCACCTGGGTCTACTGCCTTTGGGAGTGCAAATTTTCTGCAATTCCATCACACATCCACTTAGCCCAACAAAAAGGGCAAAAGGCTCCTGCACTTTCATTACCTTATTTCTCGCTCTTCGAATCAGCTGCTATGATACTGCCTTGGGGATGGAAAGACATAACTGAGGGAAGTGTTAATCCATTTTTTCCTAATCTTTTTGCCACCAGTGTTGGAGGGCTGTGCTGTTGCACTGGCATGCCAGAGAGTGCAAAGCTGTTTCATCCTGTGTACAGACATACAAAGAAGTGCTGAAGGTGGTGGCCACCCTGTTGTCATGGAAGCAGCTAAACACCATAACTGTTCATGTACAGAAGTGTACATACTGAAGTATGGCATGTTCTAGGCACCTACTCGGCATACTGTGATCATTTGCATTTGCACTCATTTTATTAGTTTGTCAGTCACAGCCCTGTTAAAATGACGATTTTGACAATGTGAAAAACTATGGTATTATCGGACCACTGGCCTTACTTTGATTTGAAGTTAAAAATTATAAGAGAGAGCAAATAATTAGAAACATCACTTGATTATGATCATATTTTTATAAAACAGCATGATGTTGATTGCTTTCAATTACAAAATATTTTATATTTGCCTCCTCTTTTAAACTCCAAGTAAACAACATCATGAATTTGTTTTCTTTAAATGTAAATTTATGTTTTTTCTTTCCTACTTAATTGGTTTTTCATCTTCATATTTCTATAATTTATAGGATTGGCAGTACTTGGACTAAGTTTAAAATCTACTTTTTATTTTAGTTACATTTATTGTACATTATTTTTACTAAACCTCTGAAAGGCTTGTAAAAGATACTTTATGGAAAATAATAAATACTTACTTTGTTTTTAAATAACTTTCAAGATCAGTAGGACACAGGAAGCAAGAATTTGAATAAGAGAAAAAATTTTGGCAAAAATAAATTACTGTTTTCCATTTGCCCAGCACTGATAAAACCGTAATTAGTAACATAACAGATTAGTTGGAGAATCTTCATTGTTATGGAAATGGATATAGATTGGAGTGGTTTTACAAGAACATATTTCAAAAGCAGTCACAAATCTTGGAGCACTCTTGAATCACAGGGGAAATGGAGTAATCCTCAAGAATGATGACTGACTTGCACTGAAATTTTTCTTTGTAAAGGGTAATGTATGCAAACGAAAACAGAGGAAATAAAAACTATAACATATTCTGAAAAGTAAATTATCAGGCATAGATGATCCCAAAGCAAAAAAATTTGCTTGGTTCCAAGCATCTGGATTGAAGTATCCAAGTACACGGATTGGAGAACCTGGAAATTTCTCACAGTTCTAATACATGTAGGCACCTGAGGCTCTCAGAAAACCGGATACCTCAGAGAGAAACCTTTGCTGTGACAGCACTGGTCAGGATCCTGCCCACTTACTCATATATAAGGCAAGAGCATAGCTGAAGAGATTTGGAAGAGGGATTCCCATGAGATGCCCTTGTGCCAGGTAGGAGGAAGGTTCAGTCTGGTACAACAGCCTGAAGTCAGCTCTGACGTGGGGAATAATGCTGCCCTAAAGTGAGTAGAACAAACCTTATAGTGACCTTCTGTGTAGATGTGACCTTATGTGCCTTCATGTTTGGCATCTGATGTGTCATGGCCCTAATTACTGGAGCAGAAACAGGAAAATGAATACCTATCTCTACCCATAAGCTCCTTTTGCTGCACTTAGTGGTAAGAGACACATTGGATCCAACAAGAAAAATGATGGGAGCATTCCTTTTGCCTAACCCAGATATTCACTATACTATTTCCACATAGTGTGAATTTATCACATGCTTCTTTTTTTTTTTTTTAATCAAGATCTCTCTAATATTTTAAATCTTTTCTCTGACATTTATATGACAGGAGCTTCCAAAATGACTTTGTGCTTACATGTCTTCTGTATTTATAAATTTTCAATTAAAAGAGAAATGTAATGAGAAGCATTCATAACAGTCTGCAATGCTGTCCTTACACAAACGTCAAGAGAAGTCATTATCTCCTCTTAGCATACTCTGCTTCTGTACAGCATAGAGTCACAAAGTCACTGAGACAAAACTTCCCTGACATAAAGGAATTAAATAATTCCTGAATTTTAGCTTCAAATGAGTTATAAATGTTGATGCCTGTCTCACAGAAGACAGGAGTGCCATAGGAGGCTCGAGGTAGGTAGCAACTCAATGATTATACTTGTTTTCAGTACCCACAGCCAAGACAACCACTGCACTGGAAAGTGCTTGACTGGTTGCATTCACAGGAGCATTTTGAACATCACCATGTTCCTATTTCATATCCATTGTTGCATCACTGCCTGTTAGTACCATGCTTAGCACAACCCAAAATTAGGATCCTTCATAATGACCTTCCTATACATAGTCTATGTCTGCTGCAAATTGCTCATAAACCAAATAGATCAGGTAGCTCATCTGCAGGGCTCAGGCTCCCCTCCAGTGCACTGAGCGTTTGCTGTCCACTCAAAATTAGTCCTCTAACTTTCCTCTATAGTCTTTGAGGGAGACTCACCATGCCTGGTACGGGCACCAGTGAGGCAGGACTGGCCTAGTTCTGAGCATGGCCACTAGATCAGGATGTCACAAGTTATTTTTCTTAAATCTGAAACAACTACAAGTATCTCAAATCATGTAGTCCATCTCGAGGTTGCATTTCAGAGGTGAGTTCAGTCCAAGCTTTAAATCCATTTGAAGAAAAGCACAAATCCTACTCATGGCTATAAACAGAATAAGTGACACTAATGCTTCTAAAAGAAAGTATTGTTGCTAAACCCAAATGTCCACTAAAGTGTTCTCTAAAGAATGCTTGACTTAACCACACTTCTGTAGCATGGAGGTAAATAAAATGCTTCATAAGTTTTGGGACTGCTATTAGGTCTTGATGAACAAATTAGTCTACAGCCATGTAAGCAGGCTTTATTCCTTGCCTCCTTTAAAATGTTAATAGCCAGTTTTAACAACTACATCTTTCAAATGGTTTGTGCCATTAGAATAGACAAGTACTTCATGCCTACAGACTCTCCTAATGCAATTCTTTAGAGTTATATTAAAGTGATTCTCATATAGAAATGAAAAAACAACTCCAAGCTGAAATCGTTCCCCCTGAGAAATTCATCAGTTTGATATATGTTAGACTTCAGTGTTACATACAAGAGGCTCAGAACATTTTCACTGCTCTAAGGAGATTACAGTCCTACAGGGACATGAAAAATTTATTGGAGTTTCACAGACACCTATTTTTTATCCTTTTCTGGCTGGATTATATTCTGTCTGGAGAAAATGAAGGAAGGTCTCCTGACCTTCTAAAGATGACTGGGATTACTGGGTTAAATTCCACTCTTATTCAACAGTACAGAAACTTTCCTTTCTTGTTTCTGTTTATTTTCCCTGAAAATTCATCTTTCTATCCAGAATTTACTTTAAAATTTCTGTAACATTTTACTTTTTAGTTGTGTCAGAACATAGCTACACTTCAATGTAAAATTATAGACTTTTAAATTAAAATTATTTTTGTTCTTGGAGATAAAAAGTATAAAATATCTCCACAGTTACTTACTTTCATTTTATTGAGAGTACTCCTCTACTTCATAGGGCACTGCAAGAATGGCATCATTGATTTTTGTGGGTACTATTGTCTCGATACAGAATATATCAATCTAGAAATAAAAAGGCAGTTTTCTATACCATCTGCACGTCGACAACTCAGCACAACCTAGACGACTAGCAGAATTTTATGTTCTGTTTTTGTTTGGGTTTTTAAAATTCTATTCTGTCCAGGAGTAAACATTTTGTAGACCAAATCTTACCCCTGGTTATATTTCAGTAATTTCAATGCCTTTAATTGCAATTGCACCTGCTTTTGGAGGCAGCTGTAACACTATCATGTCTTGTAAAGTGAGATTCCTCAGCCCATGATCTCCTTCAGTGAAGTCAGTGTTTCTTTGAAGTAATATTGACTGTGGTTTTTCTTGAATAAGAACAGTCATGCTTTCAAATATCATCAAAAGGTTGTTTCATCCATCAAGGTTTATCCTACGAGCTCTTGGGTTTTCTGACACACAGAATTTCTGAGGACAATTAAAAGGGAGAATAATATACAGCTAATTTGTTTCCATACAAGTGCCATTATCTAGGGCAAGGGCAAGGCAGTTTTTAATATGCTTTAATAAAATGTTTTGTCTAACTGACCGATTCTTCCTTGTAAGAAGGTCTCAGGTTGAAACCCTGGCCTCACTAAATCCACTCTGATTGTATCCAAAATTGTCAGTCATAGTCTGCCTCTTCTGCCACTATCATAGCCTGTTAAGAATGAAAAGATGTGAAGAAATGAGGCTGCAGTTTTTCAAGCATCTACAGGAGCTCCAGGGGAATGTTCTTTGGAGAGGCTGTGTAAATGTTTTCCCTTTGATATACCCCTGCTGTGCTTTTTAACCTTGTAAACAAGATGTCCGTAGCATCAACAAACCTCACACTTCTCTTCAGCATTGAATTGGTTGTACACTAAGACTTGAAATAAAACTGATTTGCACTTCCACAAAAAAAAAAAAAAAAAGAAAAAAGAAATTGATAGATTTTGACACTGTAAAATCTTGAGCACTTTACTGTGTAATACCAGTAGAAGCTTTCTTTCTTTCCCTTGCTGTTAGTGTGCTGAAGCTTTCATAGTCTGGGGCATGTTTTCCCTCCCTGTGGTCAGTAAGACCCATGCACAGCCCAGGACCATGCACTGCCTTAGCCCTATGATGCTTCAGGGAACAGAAATGTGAAAGTTACAAAAACCACCAATGTTGCAATACTTGCCAGATATCAAAACCAGAAAATCCATAGAGTGAGAACAAGACTTTTAAGAGGGTTTTTTTCAATGCTTTTAAACCTGACCACTAGTCATGACAGGTTTTGTCTTCTAGTTTACATTACAAACCAGAACTCCATCAACCAGAACTTCTTCACATAAAACAGGTAAGACAGCGGTCCAGTATTGGTCCAGGACAATATGTATTTATATCAGTGCAATTACACTATTCAAGTGTTTCCAAAGCTAGCCAAGCCATTTTCTAACATTTTGTTTATTCTTGAAATCTCAAAAATCAAGCCTAGGTTGAAGAATAACTTGTCCTTTAAAATGTATTACAATTTCCAGTTTGTGTAGAATACAAATAAATTTCAGTTTGAACAAATGCTTGATTTCACATTTGTCACAGAACGTTACCACAGCACTCATTTGATCCAAACACCAGAAAACAAAGTAGTAGAACATCAAGGACATCATGCATCTTGTAATGTCCATACATATCTGTAATGAGCATAAAAAATACATTTAATCTCAAAGATCCTTAATTCTGATCTAAACTTTAGGAATTTTTTTTCAACAGCATTTTTAATCTTCATTCAAGTATCAAAATATTTTTAAATGTTATTAGTAAAGAGACACGATTTTTAAAATGTATTTATTGAAGGAAAAACATTTGATAAAGTATTTTTAATTTGAGACAGTGTCACATAACTTCTGAAAATACATAATCATCATGGCTAGGCTTTGCTATCGAAGATTTGGGAAGGGTTCTACCCACATGGGTGTGTCCTTCAAGCCTGTGCAGTGGATTTTTCAGGTGAGGCACAGTGTGCACAGAAGTGGCCCCACCCTTTAACTCCTAAGGTTCATCCAACACAGCCAAGTGAGCTTGGACAGTGACACTGAAGTCCTCAGGACTAGAACCTACAAGCCCCCAGTATTCCCTGGAGCTCTCCCATCTATGTACTAGCTGGGCCTGACCCTGCTGAGCTTCTGAGATCTGACGGGATCGGGCAGCAGGGTGGCATTTAACTGCACTGTAATATTGTCTATATATATATATGTGGATGTGGATGTGTGTGTATGTAAAGATAGGTATAAACATACATATGGAGATATACAACTATAACAGTTGATTTAAATTTTTCAAAGGTATTTTTAAAATTGTGGTCTGTTCATGTCAATTTGCACTGTTCAGATTATTGAGATAATATTTTAACTACCATGGTTGAAATTTACTTATTCAAATGCAACATTTTCATTGTGGGAAGCTCCTCAGGCTGGGCACATATGAGCTAGAAAAGGCACAGGGAAGGATGCTTGGTTTTGACTTGGTTTTATCTGTGCAACTCTCCTTCCTGTGCATATGCATTACCATGGAGATTTTGAAGGAGGTGAACTGTTGTATTGCCTTCAGGATTTCTGCTTCATGCAGAGAACACTTTCAGGAGAGAGACACAGTGAAAATATCAGTACAGCTTTATTCATTATGATTGATGTGAACTGATGCCAAGAGCACCTCAACACCATCATTGCAGCTGTGGGACCCTGCAGGAGTTCAGGTTCCAGTTTAAGCTCAGGTCCAAATTTTGTTATAATGTTGAACAAGTCCTGCCAAGCATCACATTCGTAAATTGGAAGGCAGCAATATTCCTCAACCTCACAATGGCAGGTTAAGGTTGAATTAAATAGGATTAATATTATTAAATAGCATTTGCTTACAACTGGAAAATTGTAAAATAAATTAAAGTCTCAATTCAATGCTGGGTGAAAAGTTTCATGGGCTGTGTGACTACACTTCTCTTCACTCTGAGCTTGGGATATTTGTAAATGTACAAAGCCTGTGCTTGTCACTGCAGATTCTTTGATTTAATAACTATCACATCTACCTGTCTCCACAGTTAGGAAGAAAGGTGAACAAATCCTATAATACATTCATCATCTATTCAACATCCATTCCCTTCTGACCTTGCTCAGATCAGAAATCCCTAAGTTCAGAACCTGGGTGAAATTAGGTTTATATTCTACACTTTTATCTATTCCTCTCCCCAACTGGCTCTTATATGGTGTCTATATCCCACATGTCTCTGCAGTAGGTTGACTTATGTGACTGCCAGGTGCTCACCCAGCTGCTCTCTCACTCACCATTCTCAGCAGCACAGGGGGAGATTAAATGGAAAAGCTAGTGGGTTGAGGTAAGGACAAGGACAAGGACATCACTTATAAGGACTGCAGTTCCTGCCAGAAAATCTGCTCCTGTGTGGGATCCTCTCCACAGGCAGCATTTACAATGAGCAGCCTGTTCCTGCATGGGCTCTCTCAATGCTGCAGGGGACACATCCACTTGTTGCAGTAAAGGATCCTCCAGAGGCTACAGTAAAGATGTCTGCTCTGATGTGGTCCTTCATGGGCTGCAAGGGGACAGCCTGCCTCACTGTGGTCTTCACCACGGGCTGCAGGGGAATCTCTGGAGAATCAGGGAATCTCCCTTTCTACACTGACCTTGGTGTCTCCAGGGCCATTTCTCTCACATGTTCTCACTCCTCTTTCACAGCTGATGCACAGCATTTTTTACCCCTACTTCAATATCTTTTGCAGAGGCAACAGCAGCTGATGGACGCAGCTTTAGACATTGATGGGTCCACGCTGGAACCCACTGGAACCGGCTCTTTCTGACATGGGAGCAGCTCCTAAGCTCTTCTCAGAGCAGCCATCCTGCTGCCTCCCCTCATGCCAAAATCCTGCCACATACACACAGTTCCATATGCTTTCTTGCAACTTTTCTACTCTATTTGAATAGTGGTTCACATTAGGCCCAGACTTTGGGACATTCAGACTCCAGTGAGTACATGAAAAATATGAGAAAAGAAGCTGAAGTTTCATAAAAAGGTACTGAAGAATTCTCTTTATGCTTTATAGGAAAGAGAGAAACATTTCATCAATCTTGCAAAGTGTTTGTCTCCATATCTCTGCCATTTGCTAAAGGCAATATTTATAATTTTCCTCCATAACACTGCATCGCTCTCTTTTAGTACCACTTGAATGACATGACACTTTTTAAAACCCACTGTGAAGTCGGTAAATCAGTCTAGTGCTTAGAACACATAAAATTCATTATTCAGGCACCAGTGCTATCGACAGTATATCAAAAAGGTTAAAGGAGCAGATTAAAAACTTGCAGTATGAATTAAACATATCAGTTGATCTTTATGACACTGAATACATTTCACACAGGCAAAAAAGCTTGTACATTTGCTGTTAACAGATTTGGGCACACCTTTTGCACTTTCTGCTTGAGGAAGTGCAAAATATGTTTGGAGGGAGGCAGATGACAAGCAATGAGATAATAAGGAGAATTTTTTCATATCATTATTTTAAAGGGAAATGGGGACTGAGAGTTGGAAGGGGAAGGGGAAGGGGAAGGGGAAGGAGACGGGGAAGGGGAAGAAGGGGAAGGGGAAGA
>JAWWLZ010000082.1:111783289-111803170 GCA_035041345.1 Poliocrania exsul
AAAAGGAAAAGGAAAAGGAAAAGGAAAAGGAAAAGGAAAAGGAAAAGGAAAAGGAAAAGGAAAAGGAAAAGGAAAAGTTGGATTAAGAGGAAAATCAAACACAAAAATTAATTCATATTGTCTCTTCATACATTGATTATTTACAGAATGCCATTTTTTCATTTCTGATGTTTTAGTCTCTATTTTTTAATAAATGAAATATTTCCCTTGCTATTAATTCAAACTTGTGATTACATAGGTGTTTTTTATTTTCTATTCCCTTTAATTATAACAGCATGAAATCAGATTTCTCTTGCACTTCTCTCTTTGAGCACTCAGTTATGAAACACTACCCTTCATAATTAAAACAGAATTATTTTGTGTTCTGTTACCTCTCATTATTGCCTGAAGTATGTCTTTAAAACCATGCTTATATAAACAACAAAGTTTTCTAAGGACACATTTTCGTGATATTTGGTCTATGAGGTTTGGCCTGTATGTCATAAGGGATAGGGTAGAGAGTAAATAGTAAATTTTAGAGGGGCTCGCAGCATTTTAAGTAACTATAGAATGGTTTGAGTTGGAAGGGATCTTAAAAATCATCTAATTTCAACCTCCCTGCCATGGGCAGGGAACCTTCCACTAGATCAGCCTGCTCAAAGCTGCATCCAACCTGGTCTTGAACAATTCCAGAGATGGGGTACTTACAGTTTCTCTGGGCAACTTGTTCTAATGTCTTATGACACTCATAGTGAAAAGTTTCTTCTTCATATCTTATCTTTCAGTTTGTAGACATTGTTCCTTGTATTTTAGTACAGCATTCCATGTATTTCAAGCTTCCAAAAGTGTAACAGTATTAAATTTTGGATTTATGAAAACTTCATTTGTTGCACAGGTTTTCTGTCATCTTTGTTCAAAGAAAGAATAAGATAAACCAATATAAAAAAATTGCTAATGACAGTCTAAACCAATGGAATTAAAAACAAATTTAAAAAAAAAAAAAAAAAAAAAAAAGGATGCAGAAGTAAAAGACATCTTTTGCTCTAATCCAGTAAGATGTTTCAACACTTTGAGGTATACACTGGTATATATTGTTGCTCTCAGTTCAGCAAAGACAACCTCACAGTACATTGCTGAATGAGAAAAGGAGCCAAGGCTTTACCTCTACACTGACTCATAAATAATAGCCAATGCCCCGTGAAAATGACTAGACCAATAAAAGAACACCAACTAGAAACATAAAAAAGCCCATCTGAGCTGCTGATATGCAGCAAGACATCGCCACGCAGATAAAAAAATTAACTGTGAAAATTCACCATGTCAATGCCCATGTGTCCAAAAATCGAGCCTATAAAAAACATAACAATGAACAAGCAGACTGAGCTGCACAATTTGAAGTGCCACAAGTAGATCTAGACTGGCAACATAAAAAGAAGCTGTCCCTAGCTTGATGAGACCACGATGCCTCAAGCCATCAAAGCAAAAATGCCATTTATTAAGTACGCACAAAACCAAAAAGTAGATTTAACCATAAACACTATTTCCCAAGTTATCCATGATTGCAACACATGTGTTGCAATTAAATAAGCCAAAAAAGTGAAGCCCATATAGTATAGTAAGCAGTGAAACAAATACTTTTAATCAAAACTATTTGACTCTACAGAGACACAGGTATAAACCCTTTGAATGACCTTTTCAGACCAAACAGGGAAGAAAAAAGTTCAGAGATTTCAGCACGTTCAGTTTCCTCTAAAATTTAAAATCTTAATAAGCTTTTATTAACTTTAAACAGCCAGTCATGTCAGGATCAATGGTGTGCTGATGAAACTTTATGATTGACTCCCTCAGTATATTTGAAAACTTATTTGGATAGCCAGAGGAAGGCTTTAAGCCCTTCACATAGTAGACTGGAGAGCTGCCTTTACAGCCTGGTAAGCCAGAGACAGAACATGGAATTTAATACGAGCTTTTAAAGCCCTTTTGCAATTTTGCAATAGAAGTTCATTTCCATCTTTTATTCCAGATTCATTTTAGAGGAATGGGTGGGGGTGTTTGAGGACAGAATGTCTCTGAGGGCAAACCAGAACTGTATTCATCTGCTGCCTCATTGCCTTGCATGGCTCAAAGAATTTAAAAACAAGCTATCTTCTGCTTTCTTGTCCTTGTAAAGGAGTTTGTGACTGTACCGAGAATATAGACTACATTCCTCTGCTAAGATAATCACAGTGCAATTCATGGAATCTCAGTTTGCTGCAAGATTGCAATGACTTTCTTTTTATGCCACAAAATTGAAGTCAGATACTCATCAGGAGATCTGAATGCAACTGGCTTTTCAGCCACTGTCCTGCATCTCCATTTTTCAGCAACAATAAAATAGCTATAAAAGAAAGGGACTATAATGAAGCTGATGATCTCCAAGATAGAAGAGCTTCAGGTAATACACAACACCACAATATCCATCAGGATACAGCAGCCACAAGGTAAGGCAGAAGTGCTTCTGACAATGAACAGATGGAATGCACAAAGTTTCACATACTTGAAGTTCAACACAGTCATTTTTCAAACCCCCTCCCGCCCCCACCCCCCAAAAAAAAAAATCCCACAAGATGAAAGGATGGGAGAGCTGCCACAGCAGGCCTAGGAGAGAGGATTGGTTGGGTGTTTTCAGTATTAGGGCAGTCTTGGGGAAGCAAAGAGGCCTGGGAAGGGGTAAAGTTTGCAGGCACAGACTGAAGTACCCAGTACAGAAATGGTTTTCTGAGACAGCTGAAACACCCACAAAATTTAACACCCAGACAGAAGCAGCTCTTTTCTATTTCCATCTCCAATACTCATCAGTGAGATGAGTCTAGACCTTCTAAAACACTCAGTTCAGCCATCTCTGAGGCAGTAGATGAGGGCTTGCCTCCCTAGGAAAGGGAATAAAAACAGGAGAAAAAATAGGGGAAAAACCAAAACTCCTCAGGTATGAAATCAAAGTGCATTAAGCAATCAGTACTGAGCCCCCCTGCCCATGCTGCCACTCTGCTTTGACACACTAATGGCCACTTTGTTCGATCTCATTGAAGAAAGTTAACTTATCAAAAGCTTATTGAAGAGGAACTATTGCAGACTATTGTCATGCAGTCACATCCTCCATAGCAAGCAGACAGTGACTTAAAGGAGGAAATACTGCACTGATGCACAGCCTGGGATATCTGGCAAAGTTTCTCCTTTGTAACACTTCTCAAGAAGAAGATGGAAAAAGAATGCTCAAAATCACTGTTTCTCAGTTTTCTTGAAACTGAAGAACTACCTGCTTTCTCTAAGACATAACCCAGCTGCTGTCTTATGCTCTGATACCATAATGATTTTCATTTACAGTAAATGAAAGTGAGGATGAATTTTGAACCTTCATTAGGATTAATTTTATATCATTATTTTCTTCCTGCTTACCCTAATTAGGCCTACTTACATGAGAATATCAGGGTGGTTGGGTTTTTTTACATTGGGGTTGGGTTTTTTAAACAGTTCCGTAGTCTTTTCAGGGAACTTTTTGAAGTTGTCTGTACTGGAAATACCCTCAGGCTAGAATAATATCACTGCTCCAACATTCACTCTGGCTAAAAGGGCTGAGCAGAAAGCCATGATTGAGCTACCTACCCTTAGTGCTATTCAGACTGAGATAGATTGCAAGCATTTTGGCAGAAACCTAATCTTCAGCATGAAAGCTTACCGGAGTACCTGCCACAGGAAAACACCTTGAACATTCCTGAAAAAGGAGAATTCTACCAGCATGCTTTTAATGCTCACTGGTACATCCATAGAACTGTTAAGGATGTTTCTCAGATAAAAAAATGCTTTTAGCAACAAACAGCTGGGCAGAAGTAGATAGAGAATGAAACTGAACAAACGAATGCAGGGAAAAGTTACCTACTGAAATGAAGAAATTAGATTTCTTTGCCTGTCCAAAAATCTTTATCGTTTGTTACTGCTTTGGAAAGTTACCAGTGTTTTAGCTTTGCAAAGGATAAACTTGTTTCATGCTCATTTTCCAGTTTCAAATTTAAAGGCAACTGAAAAGTTTCTTTTCAATACTGCAGTGCTTGTTTTACTTATGTAGTCAATGATTGGTCAACTTTCTGAAGAAAGAATAAACTGAGAAATGCAGGAGGATGGTAATTCATGATGCTCTAAGAAAACATTTGATTTCATATTAATGAAAACTTAAATGTTTCAAGCAACCAAGCTATTTGTGCTAGAAGAAGAATCAAGTAATTTGCATACCAGCATTGTCTATTTTTCAGAAACAAGACTACCCTGAGCGCTTCTTACTTAAATGGTCATACTCTGGTGTTTGGCTCCCACCTCCTGGATCCCTCACACTTGTGAGCTTTCCTTGGCCATGACACATTTCTTACACATCAGCCATTGAGGAAAGGTTTCAACAGTGTAGAAAAACAATTCACACACAATGTTGAGTTGTTGGACCAAGTTCTGTACATCTCAGAACATAATTGTATACTTGGAGAAATATATTTTTAATTTGTGGAGTTTCTGCTTGCTTGGTGAAGAGTTCAGTACCACAGAAGTGGAACTCAAAAACAGGCATGTAGAGTAAGGGCCACAAAATGAAGCCCTTTATATTAGGACAAATGAAAGGTCTTATTCCACCTATAATGGAAAAAATATGGAAAAAAGGATGAGGGTGGAAGAGAAAGAAATCAAGTTTTCCACATTGCTCTCTTCTATACCATTGAAGCCTGTTTGGAAGGCTGCCTACTTCTCAGGCTGTAAAAGCCAGAGAATGTTTTAAAAAACCCAGCAGCTAATGGCAGCATGGTATAGAGTGGAAACCACAAGGAAGTTGGTCTAGGGCAGCATCCTAGCTGTAAACAGGCTTGGAAATGGGAGCAAGGCAAATGCCTGCCACTTGCACCATTAGGAATGCAGGTTATTGTGCAAGTTCTTTGTGAAGCCGTGGAAAATGTCTCTGCATTTTTTCTCCCCACACAGGTAATCCACCTGGCCCCCAGAAAGCCCTCCCAAACTTGCAATTACATTAATTTTGCACCTTTCCTTTAAGTGAGACATTTGAGCAGAGAGCATTATAGTATGTGAATGTAACATAATACAATAGAGGGAAGATTTAAAACACCGAAGCTGTGCCACTTTTCCCCTGAGGATTTTGCAAAAGGCTCAGTTTACCACAAACTCAATAGAAAAATCACCTGAAAAGTCACACATGGATCTTCTGCTTGAAATGGCTGCTCAGAATGAAGCACAGGCCAAAGAAAATCACAGCCAAAACATTAAGCCTTGATAAAACAATCCCATTTAAAACAGCAATATTTATTGTGTATTTAAAAGCATTATAGATTATATGAGGCATGTAGCACAGCATTTTAACGCAAAGGAATTTGGGTTATATTTGCCAACTTTGATTATTCAGATGTGACAAAATTGTATTGTGAATAGCTAAATTTTAGGGATTGCTTTCATTAAATTTTATGAATCTATAAAATACCTAAGACATTTAAAATTATAACTCCCAATAGTCTTACTGCTATGGAACAATAACCACTTAAAAAGTTGCAGCCTTTTCCCACATTACACCCTAAAGTTTGTAAGGGATGCTTGAATTCTTCCACTGCTGCCTGCAGGATTCAGAGGCCAAACAGCTGATGGCACCTTTAGAAAACTATTTAGGATGTAGAAGTCATGTTCAAAAGAAAAAAAAAATGGGAAGAAGTATTGCAAATAGTCTCTGAATTCCCAGCTACCCTCTTCTGATTTAGTCTTTTCACAGAGGAGAAAAAAAGTTTCATCAGCTGCAAGAGAAAATCACTGATCACAGCAAGATGCAAGTTCACTGTGCCCTTTTTCTTGAGCCTGCTAGAGTTTGCTACCTCATGATACGGAATTCAGATGCTTTTTGCACATGGATAATAAATTAGTAGAAGGGTTTTTTTAGGACAGTTTCTCCTTTCCAGGTTTTCTGAATGATTGCAGAACCTAAAAACTCAGTAGTAATATAAAAGTACAAGAGCTGAATTTTACAGAATTTATTCCAGGCACAAACTACTATCAAAATGTCTAGCATTTTTATGAAAAGAATTCCGCAAAAGTACCAGAGAAAGTGCCCATTCCTCATGCAAGATAAGCACAAGGCATCTGCAATAAGCACCCCTAATACATTAACATAAAGAGTTCCATATAGCTGCTTCCAAATAATGGAAAGAAATTAATATACCAAGGGGAAGCCATAAATCCACTTTTCAGTTAAATTTCAAACAAAACTAGTTTTTCAGGCAAAAAGGAGATTCAGTGTAGTAAAACTGTCATATGGCATCACCTTCTTTATTGGATCTCCTGCATGAAACAAGTACAGAGAAGCACTAAGTATTCCTCATTTTACCTCTTGCATTAAAAGCCCTATTTTTTCTGTTCTTTTGAATGCCAGAGGATTATGCTAAGTTGTCCTTCACATTTAAATCCAACACTGCACCAGTTTGTGTGTGATCAAAGGAAGAGTTTGTCTGACTGTGATTCCAGACCCAGTATTTTATTTCCGTAATTCTCAAGGTTTCCAAGGCACTCAATTCTTCCCCCCAGGCAGGAGCCCCTGCTTTGCTGTTTTATGGATAGAAAACTTGTTTCATCTCTTATTGGTGATATAGTCAATTAGGATGATAAGGCCCAGACCTGAACGTCTCTGAATGCCTTTATGTAATTTATTCAACCTTAAAATATTCAAATCACTTCTTCCACCCTTGAAAATGAAACCTTGTTCTCCAAAGAACTGTTACGTGTGTCTCTGGAAGGTTTTCTGTATGGACAGACACAACTTGCCCTCGTGCATGTCTGGCTGATCTTTGCCACATTTGGAAGATCTCAGCACCTTTGATAAAAGGAAAAAAATATATACCTATATATACTTATATCATGGCCTCTGTTCTGCACCAGCAGTAACTCTCAGAAGTAAATGTATTCACCAGAAAATCCCTTCAAGACAACTGAAACAATCCTATACAGTTACCTTAGGACATTTAACTCTTTTTAAAAAAATAATCTTTTTGCCATGATTGCTCACTACCAGAGTTTTCATGTTGTCTTTGAAGGAGCAGAATTTCACTTGATGTTCCATATGTATGTTTGAATTAAAACTCAAAATCCTTTTTTATAGTTGCATGAGAAGAAACAATGATGTGGGATTTGTCAGAGAGCTATTCTAGTTTTGGTTCAGAATTGATACTGGATTTTCTTACCAAGGAGGTGGTCAAACATTGGAATAGGCTTCCTAGAGAGGTGGTCAATGCTCCAAGCCTGTCAGTGTTTAAGTCTTGTTTGACAACATGTTTTAACTTCTGGTCAGCACTGAAGTGGTCAGGCAATGGGACTAGATAGTCATGGCTGAGTCACCATCCCCAAGGTATTTAAAAGACACATAGATGTGGCAGTCAGGGAAATGGTTAAGTGGTGGGTTTGGCAGTGCTGGGTTAATGTTTGGACTTCATGATATTAGAGGTCTTTTCCAACCTAAATGATCCTATGATTCTATGATCACTGTAGGTCCCTTCCAACTGCAAATATTCTATTCTGTTTGCAAAATCACTACCTCTCAATATGTGAAGCTTTTTAGTTCTAGCCCACAGAGAGCCCTCCCCCTGTTCAATATGACAAGTAGTGGGTTCCCAGGGGATAGGACAGACAGCTGCCCCAAAGTAGGACCTGCATAGGACCACTGTAACATCAGCTGGAGCTAGCAGAGGTACTCCAGGATATTTACTCAGAAGAGGGTAGGTATGTAAGATGTTCTTGTGTCCTTGGCAGAGCAATTCCACTTCTCCTGTATTTGAACCAAAGTTTTGGACTTTGGAGGAGCAGAAAAAAAAGTTTTGAGCACATAATAGAATAGCAGATATTATTTATACAATGCATCACTCATCTATTAGCTATTAAAGACAATACTGACAACTTAAAGAAGCTACACACTTCATCTCATGTTATTTACCTCATAAATCATGAGATAACAGCTAGTTTCTCATTGATACATTTACATTTGCATCTGAAAAGAAAGCTTATTGCATGGTGAGGTAAAGAGTTTAAGTTTCATTTTCTGAAGATACATCTGTGTTTCAATTTGTAATTAGGATGTTTCTCACTAGAAAAAAAACCACATATGTTTCTTTGGGCAATAGTTTTAGAAATTATCTTAAAAAAACCCAAACAAAACAACACCTTATTTGACTAAAACAAAGTACTGTGTATATACAAGAATCCAGTCTGTTTTATGTGTTGATACACCTACTCAGTGTAAATAACTACCAAGATTAACTTTCCTAACCTATATCCAATCAAAGCTTTGTTAAAAATCATTGTTAAAAATCATCCATTTTAATTATTAAAACAAAAAAAAGGAAAGTATTAAGAAGAAAAAGGCAAACTAGAATGAGAATTATATGTGTTGTCTTTTAAAATTCAAGCCTTTGAATGAAGGGGCAGATCTCTTATTCTATTCTTACCTTCAAGTTTGTCTAGAGTTGCGATTAGTTTGGGGCTGGCTGATAGCTGTCAGGCATCCCACCCTTGGACAAGTCCCCAGTGTGCCAAATGCAAGGTCAGGAGTTGCAGAGGTATCACTCAAAGCTCTTCATCACAGAACACCAATGTACCTAAATGCAGAGAACAACACAGTGCAGGGAAAATCATCTGGCAACAAAGCAATTTCCCTTAGAAATATGACACACATTTTGGAAATGGCATTTAATTTTTGAGGAAAGGCCTGAACAGAATTACTCCTAATACATGAAACAGTGATTTGTGGAACACATTGTGTTCCTGTCTTCTTTCCTGCCTGCACAATAGTACAGCACATACACAGCAAAAGAGTCTTGCTATCCCTTCATAGTGATCTCCCACTCTTCTTTGGAACCACAGTAGATGTAGCAGATCTCTGGATAATCCCTATTGATCCATCCATCACAAATAAATGTAAGAGTTTTAAACTATCACAGATATCAATATCTAATTGCTTTGTTCTTCATGTTGTGAGCAATGCAAATGCTCGCAACAACTTAGTCTGTACGTATAGCTAAATTGTTCCTGCTTCTTGGCTTTCCAAGCCTAAAATAATCCTGCTGATCCACATTCCTATATAAAAGAAACATAGCTGCATACTTCTCCTTTTAAAGTGCTTGGTTCAGGTTCATCACTTCACATCCAGTCCTGATCTTTACTGAAAATTAGGTCCGAATAGGTGTCATCAGTCTCTTGGGAGAAAAAAAAAAAGGGGTGGGGGGTTAGGGGGGGGGTGTTGGTGCAGAGCTGATATAAAGAAATCATCCAACATGACTGATGGCACTTATTCTGTGGTGGTACCATTTTCCAGCAGTCTTTTTGCAGCTCATTCACTGCAAAACATACATCTGGTTATTTTTCTTCATCTCCAGCCTCATGCTCTTCAGTTCTTTTCCCCTTTGCTCTCTTCTTTGAATTCCAACAAGGCACTTCTTACAAGCCTTAATTTTGGTGGGTTGGTCTCATCGTTTTTGGCAAGATATTTGCTGAAATCACATAATCATTTCCTACTTGAGCAGGCTATTTACTCATAGTTTTAAACATTTATGTTTCCCTTTCCTGTTACCTCATTTTGTTCAGGGACTGAAGCACTGTGGTACAGTAATCTCAAACTCAAGATTATATTTCCCTCAATGATTCTTGTCTAACAATATTGTTCAGAATCTGTATTTTTGTTTTACTGTCTTCTCTCATATAAAGTTGAATTTATCTGCATTATCATCTAATAGTTATACTGAAGTTTATAATTTGCAGTGTTTCAAAAGCTTATGTATCTGTAACTATCAGAGTTTCTAGCTCCTGAATTCTACCACAATAAAAGCACACACACAACTTATGACAAGACCTTATCTCTTGAACTTATCTTTATTTACATCATAAATAGCATAAAAAATACTCATTATTACACAAGAAAGATCTCAGCTGTTGTACAGCAAAGCAGGACTCGATCACTCTAGTGTTGCCAATTGTCAATCACTTTTAAAGCCAGCTCTCCCCCACTCTTCCCCACCCTTCAATGTCTATCCAGCAGTTTAAACCCATTTAAAACTCTGTGGTAGCAGGTTTTTTGAGAAATCTGCATAAAAACAGCTGACATGCTGTCAAAATAAAATATTTGCAAGCCAGCTTTCTAGAGAGGCAGCTGAAATGACAGCCAGACGTCAAGTAGAACCACCTGTTAATGAAGGGGAGAAACAAGCCCTAACGAGAATGGCTGCTGGATTCAGGGAGCTGGGTAGCTCTCCCATCATTTAATTCTGATGAACTAACCCTTCAGCAGAACAGCAAAATTAATTGTATTTCTAATTCCTTTCAGAATGCCAACACAAAAACCTCCACATTATAAACACCACTGAAATATTAACTAAGGTCAAATTTCCTCACCAGACGTTTATTCATATGTAAGAGATGCTCGCAAGTTTAAATCCCTGCAGTCATTGGACTTGCTGAACTCTGGTTGTTTCAGTCAGTATGAAAAAGATTTAGAAATTTTTCTGCTTGGTTTTACACTAAAGATCTGAAAATCCCTTGAGTTTGGTTTTCT
Organism: Poliocrania exsul; assembly: GCA_035041345.1. Taxonomy (NCBI): domain Eukaryota; kingdom Metazoa; phylum Chordata; class Aves; order Passeriformes; family Thamnophilidae; genus Poliocrania; species Poliocrania exsul. The sequence continues at coordinate 111,793,872 of JAWWLZ010000082.1, forward strand.
TTAACCTAAAACCCCACAATGTAGTTTAGAATTGCATTTTAAATGCCATTTCTTTGTGTATAAAAATATTATCTTTAAATTATTTCACAAATGTTGTTAATAATTCAGGACATACAGAGTTATTACTGGAATATTCAAATATTATATTATTTTAATATTGTCTTTTCATTTCAATTTTGAAGTTATTAAAGCAAACATATTTTGTATAAAGTAGCACCTTATCTCCTCTAAATTACAGCACCTCTTTCCATATTGCCATGAAACATTTCCAGGATGAAAATGATCTGCTTGAAAGCCTGAAGCACTTACCTTGGAAGTGGCAGATTTATTTTCACATACCTGTTGGGGTGTGTGAGACTGTTGTAGAAGAGACTCAGAGGCTCATCGCAGAATATTCAGGAGTTTTGTAGTTGGCACATTTCCATAGGAGACAGATCTGAAATCAGTTCCTTGCTCAAAATCAAGTAGAATGGAAAAAGATTTCTCTCCAGTCCAAGAAGCACCTTATCTACTCATTTGGGGATCTAATGGATACGTGCATACATTCTTGCAGTCCCAGAAAGTGCATTCTAGGATCATTTTTTGAAACTGGAAAAGAATATTCACTTTTACATCAGATTGGGCTCCACAACCAAGGCAGACCTGGTTTAACACCATACTAGCCACCCCTCAGCTATGCTCTGCCCAATAGGCATAGCACAAATGCAACAGCAGTATCTAAATGTTGGCCATGAGGCCCCTGGTATTACAGCTACATCTATTAGACTCCTTCTTTGGACTTTGGCAATATTCATGAAGGTGAAGGTATGGCAGGGGAAAATGTGTACTCCATGGAGAGGCTCTGTATTACAACCCAAGCAATTTTTGCAGATAATAAAACAGCATAAAAAGTGGGGTCCGAGCCTGGCAAATCAGCATTCTGAGCTGGTTATCAGGCAGCTGCCATATCAATTGTACTCCTGTTTCCTGAACAAGATCCTGAGAAGGTGCCCATGATTAAAACATTAACCAGGGCTGTGAGAAATAGTTTTACATATCTGATCTAAAAGAAGGCCTTAAACAGAGATATGCACATCCCAAGCAAGCTTTGGGTTACCAGCTTCATCATTTTCCTAGGAGAAGTTATAACTCTAACTTGTAGTCTTTCTTGATCTGAGTTCATTTCTACCGCTGGTTTACCTTTAAACCAGCACAACATGGCATTTAGTTCTATAGTTTAGTTCATTTAGTTCTATAGTTGACATGGTAGTGTTTGGTCAAAGGTTGAATTTGATGATCTTGGAGGTCTTTTTCAATCTTAATGAATCTATGATCCTAATACCTAAGCCATTACAGAAGTAAATTTAGATCCATAAATCCCTTAGCATTTTTTTAAAACATAACCTACTTATAACTCACACATATGCCATTAAATTATTATGTTCCTTTCCAATCCCAAAGCTGTTGCAATGTGCTAAAAAAGTGTAGTGATGCTTCTACACAATCCATAGGCATTATTCCTTGTTCTGTTAACAAAATAATGTTTATTTTGACAGAAACTGCTGAGAAACTTGTGAATACCCTAATCTTACTGCCTACCCATTCTCTGTTAAAGATTTTAGCAAGTCTGACAACACACGCAGCTCCAGGAGCACTGAGGTGTTTTTAAAGATTAACAAAATCCTTTTTACTTTGTTTATCCTTACGTTTACCTATCTATCCTCCTCCATGAGAGGAGGTTTGAGATATGTGGTCTGTGCAGCTGTGGGGTTTTGGTGCATTTTGGGTGAGGACTGGAGAGGAGGTGTTAGGGAGGTGGGCATCAAACTCTCCCATGAAGGGCTGACCTCTGTTTCTGTCTGCCTCTGCCTTGGGGTCTCTGGGCAGAAGGCAGGGACACGGCTGAGGTCCCCATTCCACTCCAACACCCAACACGGGTTGAGCTGAAGTGCAGAAACACAGGAAACAGCAGACGTGGGTGGGCACAGCACACCTAGCTGTGCTGTGCTGGCGGGGAGGGTGTGCACCTTGCTCAGACAGCAGTGGGTCACAAAGGACTAGGGTGCATCTCCAGCCCCCTCCCAGTGTCTCAGCCCACCCAGAAAAAGCCTCCATTCCATTTTAGGCATGATCCCAAGGAGGCAAAATATCATCAAGGCTAATCAATTTTGTGTCACATGTACCACAGCCTTAATAAATGTCTCCAAATTGCTAACATTCTGCAACCATGTTATTCCCCTTTCCCCACCAGCACCACCCCATTTACTCTCCCCTTCTCTCCAAGCTAGCTCTTAAGCGTGAATAAAACACTACAAGAAACCCTCATTTTTCTAAAGCATCCTGTGCCTCTTGCCCAAATGAAATCCTTTGGCTTCAGCCACAGCATCTGTGGTTTGAACTATTCAGCTTTTCAGGATGGTTTGGCTTAGAAAAATCTACTCTGAAAAAGAAAGAAAGAAAGAGATATCTTCGTCATTTGACAAATACAGGTTCATGGTAAAAGGCAAGCTGTCCCCCTGCCTCCAAGAAAAGCCATGTGCTCTCAGCAACTCTCTGATAATACACACAAATCTTAATCCAGGGCTAACTCGAACTGAAATACTTTGCCATCTGCATTACACCTCAACCCATATGTTTTCACAGTGAATGGGTTTAAAAGAGCTGTTCATTACCCTGAGATTCTGGTATACGGCCACCGGGCATGAGAGGAGTGAGGGCCCCTGTGCTGCTCAGCACCAACGGATTCAGTTCCTGTACACTACCCCAAGGACAGCTGCTAATCCACAGTCATGCACCACAAGCTCTGTTTTTCCAGTGACCTCCCTTTTTTACTGCCAGCAACAGTGCAAATTATGCTGAGCAAAAGGGAGGATGCAAAGGCATTTCACATGGCTCATTTTGCTGCCCCATTAAGCACAAGAGGTGTCAGCAACAAGAGATTCTGGATCTCCACTTGTATATTACGGTGTAGAATTACAGCAGTTTGGGCAATCCTTTTGACTTTATGTAACTTTAAATTATTGCATAATCACATTTGGGCGGGTTGAGCTACAGTGGATATTCAAAGAAGCAGGAGGGTCTCAGCCACTAGGAGAATTGAATAAAAATGTAGGAAAATAGGCAAAATAGAGGTTCAGTTTTTCTTGGATGCTTACACCACAGAAATGCTAATTACAATAATTTGATGTTGTCCAGATTGTAGCACTCCATCAAGTTAATGAATTTTAGCACAGTGGCAAGTGATTTTTGTTTCTAAGTAGGCTGTACAGTATTCTCCTTTCAGTGAAATGATTTTAAATCATTAAAATTTCAATTAAATTTCAGAAAGAATTTTGCATATGAAGCATATGAGTACTTTGCAAAAGCTTTACCAAGGTTTCAGCTCTCTGTTTAATAACACATGCAGTTAATTTCCGTTAACCAGTCCTGCCATTCACAATCACATCCAAAACACACAATCCACATCATCTTTGTACATCTATACATCATCCATAGCATCAAATTGTGCAGAACACTGTTTAAGAGTCAAGGAGGTACTCAGATTCAAATTCATCATTTCTGTGTTTTCAGAGAAACAAAATGTGCTGATGAATGAACAACCTCACAGCTGCAGAAACAAATGGTATTTTTCCTCCTGACTGCCTCCATCGGCATCCTCACAGATGACTTTTGCACTCTTTTTTTCTCAGTTACTGAAAGGCCCTGCAAATACAACCATATGCATAGTGATGTTATGCTGTTAACACATGCTTACATTGCAGAACTTCTAATTACAGACTTGGACATTGCCTACATGATACTCTGTCAAATTAATAAATTATAACTCCATCATTTATGGCACTACAAAACCCTGGTGTGGTTTTTTTTTTTATTATTTTGATTCAGAGCATAAGGATGCTAATGACTTCCTTCTAGATACAAAAAGTAATATTAGCTCAGAAAAAGACAGGATTACACATTCATATGACACATTCAGGGACTAATATAAAAAGAAACCAGCTTCCTTTAGCCATGGGTCAAACATTTGTTCTTTCATATTGTGTCTTCTTTAAGTAGAGATAACCAATATAAAAGTGACAAATGACTAAATGACTTGGAGGATGGAAACTCAAGTCCTCACAAGCAGTTTGATCAAGGTCCATCAGATACTGAGTGCTTCTTGCAATGAGAGTGAAGAAGAGATGGAGCACATCCAGCACTTTGCAGCATTCAATTCCGCTGGACAGTTTCTGCTAAACTCACATTAGCAACTGGAGTAAATTCGGAGAGCGAATGATCATATACTATGGTAGGCCAAGTTCATCCTTGAGAGAAATAAAATTAATGCTTTTCAAATATTAACCTACATGGAATTGCATTTTTTGTACTTTTGTTGTTGTTGTAATGTAAACTTATGCAAATTAGAAGAATCCTTTCCCTCCTGAGAGCAGGAAAGATTAGATTTTTCATTTCATCAGCTACAGTATAAAACTTTAACAATTGCTTTCTATTAAATTTTCAAATTAATTACCTTGACAGAAAAAATTATACCATCACCTTTATCTTATAGTAGCAAATAAGGGAAAGAAGGGAAAAACAATTCTATGTGATATAATGTGCACAGGCCACAGAATGGATGGATAGATGGGTTGGTCTTAAAATTAATGAGGCAGGAGCTAACAGCCATTTAATAGAAGAACAAATAATCCATCTGTTTCTTATGTGACCACAGAGAACATATGAACCAAAACTCTAAGGACAACGGAACTCCAGCAGAGAGAAGCAGCCCTCAGTGCCTCCATGCTGAAAGGCTGAATGCCCGTCCAAGTGGGGGAAAGAACTGATCCCGAGCTAAAGCTTTTAATTTCTCTGATCCTCTCTCAGGTTTTGTATCTGTCACTTGGAGTAGCAATACTTAGGACATTTGTTATTACTGAGTCAGTTTTTAGTTTTGAGTGTGCAATTCTTTATCCTGGAAGCACAGGAAGAAAACAGTAAATGCAAAAGTGCAAGTGTCGAATTCCATGCAATTTTGCTGGCTTACTGTTTTATAAATAGATGTGTACTTAGGACTAGTGCAGATATTCTAAATATTGATATCTACAAGCAAAAGAGAAAAATTAAGGTGAGATTTAACACATTAACTGTAGCCAGATAACTAAAACCAGAATCATCCTAATAGATCATAGAATATCCTGAGTTGAAGGGGACCCACAAGGTTCATCAAAGTCCAACTCCAAGATAATAAAGGATGTCTGCCAAACATGTCTGCTTATCTAACACAATATGTTTAACATGCTTTATTGCTGTAGCAGTCAGAACATTTCTTTAGAGCCTTAAAAAGGTGCCATCCCTCAGCTGCAACAGCTGCTGTGTCGTTCAGCCCTGGTAGCAGAATTACACTCCCAGACCTCAGCTTTCATTTAAGCCACTAATGTACTTTGCCCAGACATGCTTCTGGAGTCTGAGAGTGATGGAGAAAATACTGAAAAGGTGAATTACTAAATGTCATCTGCTTTTCCTAAGAAAATATTACCATTTCTCTAGTATTCTTCTTAGTCATCTATGAATGGTAAATGGAAGAGGCAAACATCATCATGCTTGTAAATTCTAGCAGGGCAAAGTTAGATTTTACTCTACACATTTTAATGGCAACATTGTCTATACACTGTAGGATTCTATTTAAATTAAAAATAAAATTTAAAAAAACCCACCACCAACCAGTTCAAAAATGTGTATGCTATGTGTATTTTGCTTCAGCAGCTCTGACCTTTAAAAAATTCAAACTGCTGTTTGATTTAACATTTCATCAGCAAATACATTTTAATGCACAGAGGACCATTCTCAAAGTTCACAAAACTCTTTGCATAGATGAGAAAAGGACTAAAAGATTGTAACAGGAAAAAAAATAACTGCAGGCTCCTTCCAAATGTAGAATAATCTGAAAGAAGCACATTTGTTCATACACAGTCTGACACCACACACCTCAGACCGCTCCCAGCCACAGAGCAGCATTCTGTAAGCAGCTTGGTTCAAAGCTGGTATAAATCACCAGGAAACCTTCCACTATTTCAATGGACAATTTCATTGGATTAAATCCTTCATACTTCCATTGGCCATTTTCTTGCAACCATGTCACAGAGAAGAATCAGAAATTTCGTAGAAAGGACAGACCCCTCACAAGGAGTGTATACAAAGACATCAGAATACAGGTGAGGTTACAACATTACCATCTCCTGGCCCCTGCCCTGATCATGGATCAAGCTCCAAGTCACTTGTTTACTGGAATAATTAGACATAGCAAGACCCCGAAGGCAGATCACTCTCACATCAGCAGAATTGTCTGCTGTTCTCACAGGTATTTTGGCTTCCTTTACTGTTGCTTAGCAAGCATCTCCTACACACTGATGCACAGCTTGATTCGGTCATGCAAATGTCAACACGTGGTGCCACATGAGATGCCTCAGAGAATCCTGCATAAAGCATCAGGGAGTATGCCAACATGGGATGTACCAGTGCCTTGGATGGCTGACTTTATATCTTTGGTGCTGCCAATGCTGGGATGAGCTCAGATAGCTCAAGGTCTCAGGCAGGCTTAGAGGAGCAATCCCCTTTCAAACTTTTGGTCTGCTACTAATAGTATCTAAACTGAGGCCTCTTCAGTTAGTAAAGAAGCTCTATGAACAGAACAGTCTCTACAAAAAAACAATTTAGTTTTGGGCTTCCGCTTTTTTCCCCTTTGCCTACAATAATGCACATAGATTACTGAAAAGTCCGGAGACCCTTCCCGTTTATCTCAGCTTTTGAGATAAAAGCTTAGGTGCCTTGTTTCTTTTTCCTAGGTTTAATGGCATAATACTGCTTTAATTTCTCCAGCTGGGCAACTGCTGTTTTTATGTATGTTGTTTATCTTCTTCTGCTATTGCATTATTTAAACATTCTGTCCCAGTCAGTGGCACTCAGGCTAAATATTTTAAAAATCAGTAAAAAAAAAAACCCTTCAAAATATTACTTCTGTGGAGGGAAATTTTATCATGACTGAATTGGATTTCACTTTCAAAGCAACCAACCTTACTGATACTCTGTTTATGCTTGTAGATGTTTGCAGCTAAAAATGAGCTTCAGGAAAAAATACTAATGAAATATTGGCAAGTATGCTGCAAATTATGGATTGAATTATTCATCACATTATTCATCTCAACACACTTCTGAAAATGTATTTTTGGAAAATTCAGGAGCAACAACACAGAATATGAAGAAAATTACACAAAGAATCCAATTTGTCCTTGGACTGATGCTCCTTTATCCTTCTCTCTAAGAGAATGGAGACTTCAAGACCAGGTTTCACTGAAGAGTACAAGAAAGCTTTCCTTGAGTTCAGCATACAAAATTCTGCCTTTACAGAGGATGAATTTGAATTACTACTATCTCTCAAGACCTTTCACACCTGGAAAGAAAGATTAAGAAAATACCTTTGAGTTGCTGCATTTATTCTCACAAAAGGGCAGCAAGAGTAAGCAAGCAATTCCTGTCAACTAAATCCTAACAGGTCAAACAGGAAAAACAGAGCTCTAGAAAATTAGTTTGAATGGCTATAGTGTCTCTTGCTCCCAGCAAAAATTCTGTCTCCATGCTATGCTTTATAGGGCTGTGTGAAGGCTACCTGCCAGCATCACTCCCACACACAGTAATACTGACATAGAGAGTCTGCAGGAGGTCTGAACACACAGGGATCAGGGGGAAACAAAACAGACAGTTTCTTCACCCAAGAGGTGGTTATACTGCAGGATATTTGTCATGGGATATTTTAACTATTACAGACTTGAGTTTGAAAGAGGTCTAGATAAATTCATGCAAAGCAAATTAAACCTGAAGATTATTAAAGACAGATTTTTGGGCAAACAAAAATAAACCCCTCCGGAAGTTCCTGAACTTTACTGCATGCTGATAAAGCACTGCAGGATATTAAGAAGTTTACCCACTCTTCCCCTCTTCCCTGGCTTTCTGAGGTTGCCTGGTCTTCCAAATGGACTATAAATGGCATCAAGGGCAGCCTTACTCACAGTCCCATGCTCTTCCTCTCTGCACTGCTCCTGCAGCCAGCCAGTAATGTGCTGGAAAGGCTGCTTTGATATAGCCAGAGCAAGATGGGAATAAAACAAGGAGGAGCCATAAATATATTTTACGTATTACACCGTAACTTCTCCAAGCAGATCAGTCCTGGTGCAGATCAAACTTCACTGACAAAAAGCTTTGCTTCCCAGGAAAAACAGACTGCAACTCTCACAATGTAATTTTCCAAGTCCAGTCAGGAGTCCAGAGATAAATAATGTCCCAAGTAATTTGTAGCACAGTCACCTTCCCACAGTTATTTGTCTGAAGAACAGGCTCAAAATATCCAAAGAGCAGTTCAGTGCTTTGGCAATAAGTTACAAATATTTATTGATTTAGCTTTCCAATAGACTCAAGTGTTCAGCCTCTTACATAGCATGAAGGTACATATTTTCCTCTTGAGTCCTGCCAGGAAAGCAAAGGATTTCTGCCAAACTAGTTTATCACTGTTCCCTTTCTCCCATGGCTATCAATACCATTGAGATCCATATGTCAGCTTTCTGCACAAGGCTTGATTTTACCCTCTGGCCTGCTACAAACATGGTGAGATTGGCTGGTGTGTTCCTAATGGACCTCAGAGTAACGCCAAAAACAGAGCACCCTCTTCACCGTAACCCAACTAAATACTTATAACCAATACTCTTCCTGCAAACTGCATACAATATATATTTTCATGTGACAAAAGAACTATTACAGGGCAAGGTACAATCCAGCAATGCTACCAGATGACTTCCCATACAATTAATTTTATTAGCTCCAGCTTAGTTTCATGCCAGACATCCCAGTAACAGACCATGACAGCTAGTTTCATAAATACCCACTGCACTCCATAAAAACCAGACTCAAAGAAAAGACCTTAGTGATGGTAATTTTTTTGCTTTTTAAAAACAGGTCCAAGACAAACAGATAGTCAGAAAACTTCTTTTGAAAAGATTGCATATTTACTGATTTGGTTTCACAAGCTCACTGTTCATTTCACCCTGGCAGACAGTCTCTGCACAGTACATGCTTATAAAGCTATTATCTAAATCTGTTGGCTTACTATCCCTAATGGTTTGTCCACGTATATTTAACATCATGCTTATCAGCATGTTACGGTTTTAGCCAGCTGGGCCTGGGTTTGGGTTTTGGAGTTCAGACTAGGCCTGACAATTGTCAGGTGACTTGAGCTGGGCCGAGCTGGCTGGCAGCTGACTTCGTCTAGCCAATAATATTGTATTCCATACCAT
>JAWWLZ010000082.1:111803258-111823319 GCA_035041345.1 Poliocrania exsul
TAACTTGTGTAAGTGTGTGTTATATTGTAGTTCCCTCTTAATTTTCTCTTTTCTGTATAAATATATGTAGCTAGTTTAAGTATAAACCTGGTTTTAGAGGGTTTTTTCCCTTTCTCCCCTTTCTCCGCTGGAGGCTAACTCTGTACTTGGGCAGTTGGCGTTTTGCCAGCTCAACCCAAGACACAGCTGTAAGTGCCATAGGGATCAGGTTTTTAAATTATTCCCAGCCACCTGTAACTAAATTAGGCCAAAAAAATTGCTATCTTTTTGAGTTCAATTCATCATACACCTAATTGTGGTGCCATTATCCACAAAAAGGCCTTGAAGACACTGCTTGCTCTCCGCTTATTAAGCAAAAGAATTGTGATCCTGTTGTTCTGTACCTATGTCACCTTACAAAGGACAATCAGCCAGCAACGCAATATTGAACAGTCTCTTTAAATCTCAATTTCCCTGTTGTCTTTTTTTCAAATTTCAATTTTACTAATATGCCAACGTTTCATCCTTGGCATAATTGGCAGTTGTTGAATCGCAAACACAGCTTTCATCCTTTAAAAAGCCCCCAAGTCTTGTTATATGCTAACTCTCTCCTCCTGCATACATGAAGAGCAGCCTGGTAGGCATTTGTTAAACCTCTACTTTGAAATGCTATTGTTCAGATGTCATGGACATTTCTTCTAACCTGAGCTTATGAAAGAGACAATACGCTTTTCACTCTTTCATTTCCACACAATTTAAACACCATGTAAAGCAAGGAAATTAGGTATGATACCTCTCTGTACATTTGAAAAAACACGGGTTTGGATTGCCATCCCACCTGTGACACAAGTTCCTGCTGTTTCTGCTCCTCACATTGCTCTGGGAACCCTAGAACTCACCCCTCCAGGCAGATAAAAGCTGGTGTCAGCACACACTCTGAGGGAATCCAGATTTATCCACTCTGAGACACTGACCCACAGCAACAAGCAGGCACAGGCAGCACACAGCTGTAACTCGTGTGCTGCTGCCTGGCAGTGGGAATCTGCTCTGCTTCTACTGTGAGAAAGCACTCATCCATTCCCCTTCAGCACTCCTTTGCCACAGCCTTCCTCTAAACAAACAGGTAACAAGCACAGCTTCCAGCAGTCACTGGGTTAGGTGCAGAAGCAAAAAACGGCATGAACAGCTGATGTAGCATGAACTGATACATTACAGACTCATGCATATTATGCACCTAACACCAGTCCTGTGCACACATAACTGTGTTAGGTGCATCTCCTGGAGAGGTACTACATCCCCCTGCTCCACTTTGAAGGCCTGAAGCAGGTGGGGATGCACTCTGAAATGTTATTTGGCACCATAAGTCATCAGCTCAGTCATCAAGCACATCTCCACATGTTCCCAGAAGGCTCAACCTTGGCCAGGGCTTATGGTCTAAAGCCCTGCCACGCCACCAGCCACTGCTTCCTATGCTTGCACAGGAAGAGCTCATACTGTAAACAGAGCATCTCCCGGACGTTCCTGCCTCAACAATATAAAATGGTTACAGCTTCCTAGAGTATCTCGTCTCTCCCCTTTTGGGGTTCTTCTGTATTCCAGGATTTTTGCTATGCCTTCATTGTTACAGCCTTTATATTACTGTCTAATTGGTTTTGTACCAATATTACTTTGTTTACTTCAGTCCACTTCAGTCTCTACGGTCTTTTGTGCAGCACTAAATTGCATCTGACTATATATACATATATATATATGTGTATATATATCAGACATATGAGTCTTTCATTCATAGTAGCAACAGCTAGAAACTGAAAAATATCTTCTCTCAGGTATTCGGAGCAGATCAACTATAGCAAGGGAACATTAGAGACCTATTTGGAGAACTGCATTTTGGAGATGTATTTGAAGATAGAAATTAAGATTAGCAAAGGAGTGATAACCCTTGTCCTAGCATTAAATGGGCTATAAATTAATTGGGAAAGTACTGCACAGAACAGAGAAAATATTTTTTTGCCAAATAATGATAACAGATAAGATTCTTTAGCTTGAAGTCCATGGTGGTCTTCACATGCTAGCTTATTTCATTCCAAAATTTAGATCACTTATCTTTCAAAATTTATATGGTGACTATATGTTTAAATTTTCTGTTAAACAGTTCTTTGGCATTTTTTTCTCTCCTTTTTTCTACCTTTTGACAGGAAAGAAAAAAAAAACAAACTAATTTCTTTGCATAAATCTATTCTTCCAGATTCTCAGATGGTTCAACAATCACTATTCCTGTATCTTCAGTGGAATGAAATTAAGAAAAAATAAATTATTTTTAATCTTATTCTCTTATTAGACCAAACACAATACTTGACCTGATCAGGTAAAACACAAGTGCCAACATGTATTTTCTTTCTATATTTGAAAATCAGTAACGAAGTGGTAGAGTTTCGGCATTTCCACCTAGCATTCCCAGAGTATCCTTGAGATCTAAATGCTTTAAGCTGGCTATTGGTTGCTAATTTTAATTTGCTAATTCTATAGGGGAAAAATAAATACATTAAAATAATTTTAATGCAAGAAAATTATAGTCTCTTACATTAGAATGGATTGCTGTTGTTACAAATAATTTATCTCCTTTTTTCTTACTTCAGCTTTCAAAGAACAAAATTTAAGCTTTAGGGTGCTTCTCTGTAATAACAAGCGATAAAAAAAAGGCCCCAATCTGCTTTCAAAAGCTCTGTAAATCTTTGGGTTATTTATTAAAATAACTTGAAATAGATATTCTTTTACACTGGACTCTCCACCATACAGAGCACAAGAAAAAGTAATTCTGTGAGGAGATACAGGGAACTTTAGAATTTCAAATTTTTAAGGATAACAATGTAGTGTTGATAGGCAAATGAGCAAACTGAAGAACCAGAACTTTCCTTTCTAGAACAGAAAACCAGAGGTAAATATTGGAAACTAAAGTAAAAATTATATTGCTCAGATACAACGGACAGTAACTCATTTTGCCTTTGTCATTAGTGATTTTCTGTATCATTGAAGAGACATTCACAGAGAATATGGTTTCAGCCTTGAAAAAAAACCAAACACAAAACCAAACAAAAAACCAAACCAAAGCAAAACCAAAAGAAAAAAAATAACCCACACCATTCCCCAGTAACAAGCAGATTACCCAGCTGACTGTACAGATGCAAATGAAGCCACCACTAAAGATCTGTGCAGAGGATTCAATCCTCCTTTTGACCTTAGTTCTCACACTCCAATTACCTACTTTGTTTTAGATAGTTGTTCCTTAGCCAGTAAAAACCACCTGCTGTTTCCATAGATGTTAATCTCTCTGAAGAGAACAGGAGCTCTGCTCTAACAGCTCTTTCAGAGAACAAGGATGCTGCAGACACCCATTTTCTTGGGCAGCCAGAGCTTATTCCCTTTCCAAATCACATATCATATCATATCATATCATGCAGATATATTCCCATAAGGAGGTATATCTGTACATTCCATGTCTGGAATAAACCAGACGTGACAAAGCCTGCAGAACCCCGGCAAAACCCTTATTCTCCTATTTGTACAATTCAGATCACAAAATATCACTGAAATTCTGAAATCAAAAAAATGTCAAAGGCTCCATGGAGACTTTACTGACATTTTTTGAGCATTTGTGGACATTTTAAAAGGGTGTTCTGTATACTAAGGGAATGGCATCTGTACAAAGGATAAAAAGTATGGGGACGGGGTGGTAGTTAATGAGGATATATTGGCTAGTGTAGCACCTGGGTGTGATGTTCCCCAGAGAATTTGAGGCTGCCCCATACCTTGAAGTGTTCACAGAGCTTTGGGTGGAAGGTGTCCCTGCCACCTATGGCAGTGGGGTTGAACTAGATGATCTTTAGAGATCCAATCCTAACCATTCTATGATTCCCTCCATTGGCTTTGCTCAGTTCATGAGGTTCACAGCAAAACTCAGGAGCTGAGCATCCAAGTCCATCTGTTAGGACTCAAATCACATTCAAACACCACGAGACAAAGTAGAAACTACTGGTTTTTAACTTAAAAGGTGAAACATCCTGCAGATTGCAAGAAAACACATTAGGGATTTCTTTCATATCATGTAATTTTGTAACCACAATTGCAGAGCTGATGCCTCTTCCCACAAACACTCAGACAGCTACTCACAGGGAAAAGCATGTAGTAACCAAAAATTATCAAAATGGGCCTTTTTCCGTCCTAACACTGAGATCTCTTCCCCCACCAAACGAATTCAACAAATCAGCATTTGTCACTGTCCATGACTACTGTTAATTCATCCTATCCTGTATTCTACACACCTAAGGAAAAAGGCTGAGTAGTAAACGACTGTCTTGAATGTGATCACTATTTTTTTTTATGTCTGCTTCCCAAAACAAGAAAACAACCCACTGCACATGCTCAAGTTCTAATTATGGATAATAGTGCTCAACTTTTAAACCACCAAGGCGCTGTAGCTAATACAGCACGTATGGGCTGCTGGGCCCTATTCCAGGCAAACAAGCGAGATGCTGTTAATGTGCACAATGCCTGGCAAAAAGGGCAACAGCCCCCACAGGGGCAGAGAGAAACTGCTCTAATATAAGTAATTTGCAAAGGAAGATTTCATTTCACATCTGAACCCAGGACAGATATAAAAATAGGTTATTGTCTTTGAGATTGACATTTTAGATATTGCTTGGGTCAATAAAAGTTTCCTGATCTTCTTCATTTAATGTTGTCTCCCAAGTGTCAAATCCTTCTCCTCATCCCATGGCCTGCACTTTTTCTTCTAATAACAAACCAATTTTCCTCCAGTCAAGATATATGAAGTGATAGATTGTGACTTATGTAATCACAGAAGCTCATCTAGTTCAAACCAATGACCTCACTTAATCACATAACTGCTGCCAAAAATAACAAAGGGGAACAAACCCCAACTCTAAACAGAAAATTATGTCTAATAATTTAAAGAACAAATAACCCTGATGGAATCACAACCTGCTCATACTCATTTTATAAGCAAGTGTCATGTCAATAAATTCAATAAATTCTGTAGTTATCCCTCAATACTGCTTTTTTTTCCAAGTGGATGAAATTTTACAATGAATTTCAGAAAGAAATAATAAATTGCTACATTAAAAGCAAGATAATATTATATCAGCAACTTATGTATGAGTAAGAGGTGTCTCCAATTCAGGCATTAAATGGATTCATTTATATTGCCATGTAAGAAGAAATCAAATTTGCCTGGCTGGATTTAATTTCCATTCTACTTGTGGAGACTTCCTATTAAGTCTGAAAACCATTAAGTCAAACAATTTATGAACTTAAGCCTAAATGGAAAAATCTACAAGCATCAGTAAAACGGTTTGACTACTCATTCAGGTTGTGAATACTCACATTCAAATATCTCATCTATCTAATTCGAACTGTCAGTTTTTAACCAGCTCTGTCTCTCCAGATGGGTACTGTGACCAGAAGCCTAGTGTTCTTGCATAGTGTCTTCATTTGTTTTGCTGAAGCAGATCCATTTTGTGTAGCTGAGTCACTGATTCAGACATAACCTCTATCTTCCATGTCTGTAACAAGTGCTCAGACTACTTCATCCCATTCTCTGCTCCAATGTTTGACTTTCTATGTAAGGTAGAGAGTAATGCATGAAGAGACAGTTGGTTTCCAGCATCAGTTCCACTGTCCACTTGGAGCTGGATAAAAACTAGAACCATTCAAAGATACTGATTTCAGACTGAGGACCCGCCAGGCCCCAGCTCTTGGAGAGCCTGTAGGGGGTTTACCCTGGCTGGATGCAGGTACCCACTAAAGCTGTTAGCTCACTCCCCTCTGCAACTGGACAGAGGAGAGAAAATATAACAAAGGATTTGTGAGTTAAGGACTAGAAGAGATCACTCACTGATCACTGTCATGGGCAAAAGAGAGTCAAAGTTAATTAAATTTATTACTAACAGAATCAGAGCAGAAGAATGAGAAGTAAAATAAATCTCAAAAAAAATTCCCTCCATTGATACTTCCTTCCAAGTTCTACCACCTCCCCTGCCAGCAGTGCAGGGAGATGGGAATGGGGTTTATGATATGTTTCTGCCACTGCTGAGAGAGAGGAATCCTTTCCCTGCTCCCCGTGGAGTCCTTCCCAGGGGAGACAGTCATTCATAAAGCACTCTGCTATGAGTCCATGCCACAGGCAACAGTTTCTCACAAACTGCTGCCCTGTGGGTTACTCCCTTGTGGGTGCAGTCTTTGAGGCACAGGCTGCTCCAGCATGGGTCCCCAGCAGGGCCACAAGTCCTACAAGGCAAACCTGCTCCAGTGTGGGCTCCTCTCTCCACAGGCTGCAGGTCCCTGCCAGGACCCTGCTCCATCATGGGCCTCCCACAGGGTCACAGCCTCCTTCAGGCATCCACCTGCTCTGGTGTGGGTCTCTTCCATGGATTCCATGTGGATCTTTGCATCCCCACAGACCTCCATGAGCTGCAGGGGCACAGCTGCTTCAATTGTGGGCTGCACCATGGGCTGCAGGGGAACCGCAGCTCCGATGTCTGGAGCACCTCCTAGCTCACCTTCTCCACTGACCCTGGTGACTACCTTGTTCACATGTTCTCACTTTGCTCTTCTCTTACTGTGATTTTCATCTGCAACTTTTTTTCTCCTTAAATATGCTATCACAAAGGCTAAATTAATTCAACATTAATTATCTCCTTTTAAGAGAACCATACAGCATAGTCATTAATACCATTTTATTTAAGCAATTTACTTAAGGTAAACAAATCACTAACAGCTCAATACCTAAACAAGTTTTGTAAAAACAGAAAAAAATAAAATCATGCTGCATTAACCATTGCCTTGTTCAACTTTGTAAACACCTCAAAGCAATTCAGCTCAGGAAGAAAACTGCAAATCCTCTTAATTAGACCTTGTTATGTATCTACACACATGCAAAAACAGTCCTGCATTTCAGGATAACACATTACAAGACTTCTAAGTCTCGCAAGCCAAATCAGGAGTTAACCCTTTCTTAGCTCCAGAACTAGAGAAAGGAGGAAAGCTTTATCCTCTCTGCTAACAAATCAGGAACACACACATACACACATATTAAAAAATCAAAAAAATTCTACCCCTACGTTCAATAATCTACCAAAGCCTTACAAGCTTTTATGGAATTATACTAGTTACATTTGTCAGGAACACAGATGAGGTCACTCACGGCAGTCAAGAATTAGGTTACATTGGCCCTCACTGTAAGGCAGTGAAGGACAAACAGAATGAATGACAGAAATGGGGGAGGACAGGTAGAACCCAAATACACTGTTTTACCATTTTCATACTGATGTAAAGTGGGTCAGCATAGGAAAGGCAGTGACACTGCCATCATGGACCATCAGATTAATAAGGTAGCATGGAATTATCTGAGAACACCTATTCAATGCTGCCTATCTTCCCCTCATATCTTGATCTTGCTAGGCATCAAATAAATTATGAGGCCACTGTGAAGCCACTGGTGAAACAAGAGTATTTGTGTGATGTTAACAGAACATCACTGCACTCATATCAAAAAGAAACTATTCAAAGAAGGAAAACCTTTGGGGAAAAGTATTTTTGAGACAACAGAAGTGTTTTTCCCTATTATTTTCAAAAGAACATTACCATGGGAATGGAATAATGCAATAGTAAACACCTGAGTGAGTCAGGATGGTTAAGCGGGAAGTGAAGATTGACATATTTGACCACAGAGCTCCTCGCATATGAGACAAAAAAAAATTCAGGTAACAGCACTCAGGTCTATTGTCGTATTAAGGGTGGTTCATTCTGTGTGAAAAACAAGTCAAGTCAGCAGACTCAGACACAAGATAATTATGAAGTACTACATTTTAAAAAGTTGTTTTGCTCTTTTACAGAATCAAATAAAAAATAGTTGTGTGAAATAAACAACTTAATTAAGATAAGCCATGATTCTGACCTGGGAAAGACAATAAAAACAGAGGATATCAGTGTGGCAATTAAGACTCCAGTTATCCACCACCTCATTAGTTCTGCCTGCAGTCCTCATGCTTAAGATTTGTTTTGCGGAAGGAGATATCATCTACAAATAAGAGAATACAGCCCATGTCTCACAAGCTGGTTCTTTCTAACACAGATATGAGGCTTGTGTCAGTACTTTCTGACACGTCTAAAGAATCACCTCTGTGATGCTCTTAATTTTTCC
This sequence comes from Poliocrania exsul, assembly GCA_035041345.1. NCBI lineage: Eukaryota > Metazoa > Chordata > Aves > Passeriformes > Thamnophilidae > Poliocrania > Poliocrania exsul. The sequence goes on from JAWWLZ010000082.1 coordinate 111,811,456, forward strand.
ATTCTGACTGAAAAAAGAAGAGTTTGTGATACTATCAAGACCCATTAGAAACTGAGATAACAGTGTTTCTAAGTGATTTCTCTCTAAATTACTTTGACAGGTATTTGAGAGAGAGTTGCTGTCACCAAAGGTTTGACAACTGTAAGAAAATACCAGCACAAAAATGTTATAATATCCAGGCCCAAGGGCAACAGGCACAAACGGAAATACAGGAAGTTTGACCTGAATATGAAGGGAAAACTTCCTTGCTTGGAGTGGGACAGAGCACTGTAACAGGCTGCCCGGAGGTTGTGGAGTCTCCTTTGGAGATATTCAAAACACACCTGGATGCATTCTTGTGTAACCTGCTGTAGATGCACCTGCTTTAGCAAGGGGCTTGGACTAGATGGTCTTCAGAGGTCTCTTTTAACCCCAGCTACTCTGTGATTCTGTGATCCTTACCATAGGTATAGTGGATCTGGAAGCAGGAAGGTTTAAAACCACCAGAGCTGTGGGTTTCTGATCCAACCTCCCAACAGGAAGAGTAGGAGAATGAACTGATATTGAGACAGCTAATATTGCAGTCTCTGAGAATGTGGATGCAGAATGAACAAGCCAGGCCTTTCCTAATCTTTCATGAACCTTTCCTATAATCACAAGAAAATGCTCTGCTTCTACAAATTCAAGGGTTCAGTCTTTTAGGGATACCGGTTAAGCCCTGGGAAAAATTAATGGGGAAACTGGGGAATGACTTTGCTTCAGAACGCTCCCATCTACCAGCACAAACCTCCTCCATTCCCTGCTGCATCATTACCTTGTGTACAGACACCTGCACTAGCCTGAATCCTCAGGTTCAGGAGAGATGTCTGCAAGGATCTTCCCAGGGAAACCAGATCACTGAATTAGCTGTTAAAAGGGATGCAATCAAGAATCACTAGGGCAATGCATCAGAACACCTAAACACAGCAAGTCCCTACTGATGCCTGCTCAAGCTGCCATAGCAGTTTAGGGAGCATGGAGTTACCACGCTGTCCTGCTTTCAGCCAAGGCAGGGGTAATTTTTAGCCAGGAGGGGGCATGGCCAGGACACATCTCTCATCATTGCTGCGGGCAGAGAAGGGAGTCTCTTCCAAGAAGGGTTTCCTTGCAGTCCAGTAAGTGTTAAGGAGGGAGCACTTGGGTGGGAGAAGTTGGGTAATGCCTGTTCTGAGCCAGAGGGAGTGGTGGGGATAGTGTGGCAGAGGGAACAGTTGGGTATTATCTATTGCCGGGGTTTTGATAGTAAGTAGTAACATTTCTTTCTCATACCCTCTGTCATGAGCACTGTTGTTGTTTCTGCTCCTTTTCTTATCTTATTGCTGTTTCCAGTAAACTGTTCTTATCTCAACCCTCAGTCTTTATCTTTAGTGCCTCCTGTTCTCTCCATTCTGCCACAGAGGAGAGCAGTAGGGGGAAGACAGGGGTAGGGAGTGAGCAAGTGGCAGTGCAGTTTCAGAGCGTCTTAGTGAGAGCACTAAACTGGGGGGTACCATTCCTAAACCACAACACAAGCAACATCCTGCACTGCTCATGGTGTCTGTTAAAAGAGTTGGGCACTTCTCATGAAAACCTTCTTGTTTAATACAAACCAGTTACTTCTTGATGTTGTCTTAGTTCTAGGGGTCAGTGCTACTCATCATGTATCCCCTCCATCACTCCTACAGAGAATTCTTACAGGCCTAAATTCTTTTCACAGTTGCAGCATCTCGAAAACTTAAATGTTTTTATCATTTAGCTTTCAGATCGAAACCAAAGTTTAAAGAAAATCATCTAAGGGGAAAAGGAAAAGAAATCTCAAATGCAAAACTTAAAAGTCAGCTCGTAAAGATTTCAAATACTTACTTTCATTATAGGAAAATTAAACTCCACTGGATGAAACCTAAGAATGAAATAAAATGTTAGAAAAATGGTGGATTTCCCCAAGACTGATTACCCTAATTTGGAGGTTCTCCTCACTTTAGAAACAAGTTAGTCATCCGGTCCATGGCAGCTGATCTCCAGTCATCTCTAAATCTTCATGTCACCAGAAGGAAGCAAGGAAGCTGCTGGCACACACTTTTCTTTCTAACACGAAGTTCTACCCACACTGTCATCACACAGCCCTGAAGCAACTAATCTGCCACCATGGCATCTGTCTGCCTGCACCATGACAGACTTTGGGAGCATGAAGCTGAGGAAGTTAAGTGAGCTAATGCAAACAGGTGAATAGTAAAAACAGTGCTCAGCAGGAAAAGCTAACACTGAGTTTAACTTGTCAGACACAAAACAGATGCAGTAGAAAGTTTCATGAATTAGTTAAAATTCAGTATAAACTTTTGGTTGATTTTCCTGATTCCAAAGGTTAAAAGCTCCAGGACAGGTCTGCCCTATTGTCTCTCTTGGGACTGTGGATCCAAGGCCTTCTAGTGCCTACAGGTCTAGGCCTGCCACAGGATGGGAGATGAAGAACCTACTCTGCAGCTCCCTGCTATGCCAAGATTCCCCATGAACTGTAGGACAGACTAAACACTGACTCCTGCTGAAAACTCAGCTCTAGCAACTTCAGTACAAATTACTGGCTGCACAGGAAAGTCCTCTTCTAACACCCTTCTCCACAGGTCTCCAGGCTTCCTAAGGTACAATTGTTGGTATGAACTCACTCAGACCACAACCCTTGAGCAACCTAAATATTATCACTGGGGGCTGGAAATCTCAAGGCTTTCAGGTTTCACAAGCCCTAGAGTATCAACACTGCACAGGGATGTACATGAAACATCAGAACCATTTCTTTAACTAGAAATCTGTTTGAGATAGTAGATGGTAACTAAATGGTGGAGAACACCAGGTATCACATAGCTTAGAAACAGAACACAGAATGAAGAATTAAACTATGCACAGCGTAACAACAGCAAAGCAAGAGAGGAGAATTTATTTGTATAATATATAATATATAAACATAATTCTCAGATGTTTCAGGACAACCCCATAAGCAATTTTGTTTCATGTTATGATTACCTTAGTCCATTCCAGCTCCTCCAGAAATTGTAAGTGTTGCCATTGGTAGCATTAATCATGTTTACTCAATACAATTCAACTCCAAAACTCCTTACAAAGCAGTGTTCAAATGTTCCCTTCAGAAAACGAAACAACGTACCTCATTTTGAAGGTGGGAGTACATTCCTTTGCCCATCATGGCTTTTGGGCCCAACAATACAGGTGTAACTTTAGAACCAATCTTTTATAGTATTTTCAAGATAAAAGTCTTGGGCTCTCCCTACATTGACAAGCATGACATGAGAATCCAACTTGCAGAGCAAGGCACTTGGGCACTAGGAGTCCAGCTTTCACTCTGTCCCCTTTCAAAAGGCCATATTTCAACAAAATATTGTGCTCTGGTGGACAGAACACTTGCCAAGCAGTCAAAACACACAGGATGTATGTCATGAGCTTTAGCATTACTGAGAGAAGAACCCCATTCATGCACTGACACCATGATGTGATGCAAACTGAAATGTGAAATGCAAGGAAGACTCAGAGATTCATTCCACAAGCATTTAACTGACCCAGGAAAAAAATGGCAGAGTAGGTGCACCCTTGTTCTCCCAATGGCTTCCCACACCACCAGTATCCCCCATAACTGTGGGAATATGCAGCACTGAGTTAAGGTCCACTCAGGTAAACTGACAAATCTGAGTGTGGGTTAATTTTTTTTCAGGCTTCAGCATCTATCCTCATGATACTGACTGCAATATCTAAGCCTTTGCCTCCTATATGGAAAAGTAAGCAACAGTCATTAAGCTACACAATTCAGTTTTAATTAAGCAGGCCAAGAAAACATCTAACTGTAATCCCCTAACTGTCCTCTCTCTCCATTGCAACAGTGGTCAAATTTTAATTATATATGATGAAAAAAAGAGTTTTCCCAATTTGTCTTTTCACTTGATGACAAAGTACTCTCAGCTTTCCCAAAGACTTGCTGCACCACACAAGATTACCGACAAGATTAAGTTATGTATGCTCTCTTTTTTTTTAATTCTAAAAATTAATTGCAAGAATATTAACTACTTAGTGCTGCAAGTGCCTGGAGCCAGGCTTCTAGCTATGTAACAAAACTGTTTTCACATGCCAATCCAAGCTCATCTTAGATTTATAGATGCTTATATATTTTATCCTGTCAGAAGTTGCAAAACACAGAAAAGACTGATAGTCAAATTATTTGGCTTCATATAAAAGAAAAGCAATAGATTTTAGAATTACACTGGAGCCCTAACATTTACAATAACAAAAAACTCCATTAAATTCCAAGTTCAGCAGTTTTGCACATTTGTTATTAAAAAAAACCCCTCAAATTCATCTCTGATCTACAGCCTAACAGTGGTGTTATACTGCTGGACTAATAATCTTGGGTGTACCAGTTTTCACTGATGGACGACTGTTCATTTTCTTATCCTCTTTTCCTTTCAGATTTTTAATGCAGTACCTAATGAGAGTAGTAACCCATACCCCAAAAAAGCCCCACCTAGACATTTGCTTCTATATACAATTTTAACACTGTTTTGAGACTTGGTATATATTTCAGTACAAATAATCAGTATTTCTCAGGCTACTGCATCTTCTATGAAACACCAAGTCACAGCTTTATTACTGCATACATATAGAGACTATTTGCATTTCTTGGAAAGTGACAACACTGACAACCCATAAAAAAGAGAGAACAATTTTTCTTGGCTAATTATAATATCCATTATAGAAGGGACATCATTTATTAATATTCTTTATTATGAGAATAAATACATAAAACAAATGCAATATATTAGCCACATTTCTCCATATACATTCAGAATAGAACAAGAAGCTAATAGGCATAAGCATCAGAACTAGTTGAACAAACAAATTTTTACTAAGCCAACAACACTAGAGGAAAGTTGGAATGTTTATGCATCAGTAGCAGACAGAGAACATGTGATTTCAGTATTTCCTTAATTCCTTTCAGTATTTTCTTAATTTTAAGACAAACATATTGTAGTTGTAAGCATGAACTGCAAGAACTGACAGAAGTGTTTAGCTCCGTGCGGTGGCCGTTTGAGGTTGTTCTGACTGCAACTGTTTCCCAAGGTATTCCCTGAAATACAACAAAAAATTAGATTGAGAAATGTCCTGGAGAGTGGGGAGTGGGATAGTGGTGGGAATTATGAAGTAGATCAAGAAAAAGCTTTAAATTCAGAATTATTTCTTAATAATTGTCTACTATCAAAAGTCAACTGGAGCAACAATGAGAGTAAGTAAGCTTTATATTCATTATCCATATGAAAATAAAGTACAAGTCAAACGTCAATTAAGCTGTCTAGAAGACAAAAATGCCCAAGGGTAACATTTAGAAGCCCTGAAACTGGTACAGGACAGCCACATGAAGCCCACAGATTTTGCTTGTTGAATATACATTTCAGAGGCTGTAGCAAAACATTTCAAATTCTTCCCATAACCCAGCTGCATGAGCACAAGTAATACCAATGACATACTGGCAATACAACCCATAGGCTAACAAAACAGACACTGACTGAATAACTACCTATTCAAGTTGAAAAAAAGAAGAGGTAATCAATTTAGGATCACTGTAAGCCAACACTGCTTTAAAGTGTTTTCTTCACCTGCATTTTGAAGTGCACTAACACACTTATTTTCTATTTCTGCTCCCAACACTGGAACAAACACTCCTCAAATTACTAATATTTGTCTTGAGCAACAATATCTAAATTCAATGGAAAAATAATTGCACAATTCTCCTGAATGTTTCAATCCTTCAATCTCTCCTGTGAAAGCTGATCAAGACTCCACAGAACCACAAAAAACAGTAATTGTACCTCTGTATCAGTTGAAAGAGACGTTTCAGGACTTGTGAAATGTAGGCGGTTTTTTCCACTGCTGATCATACACTTAGTACCACATTTTTTTCTCACTACACAGGTATTTCAACCTACACAGGTTAAACACTGAAAGCATCTCAGAGGAATGATGTTCAGAATGAAGTCTTAAAAACAAAAAGATGCCCTAACTCACGAGCACGTGTTTCTCCTTTATTAAAAAAAAAAAAAAGATAAAGTCTTTTTGCCTATTTCAAAAACTAGTTTTTAGCTTAGTGTCCTGTTGAACAGCTATTCCCTGTGCATTACAACCCCGACTGTGCACTGAAGTTTAGCACCTACAACACTGTACCACCTAACACCACTTTTCTCAGTTTTAACATTAAGCATCCAGAAAAACAAAATTCCTGTAAGATACAACACGAACTTCAAACACTCCTAGCAAAGAAAATAACACATAACTGGTATGCTGAACCATATGCTATGATTTAGCGCCTTCCTTCACAGCTTCATCAGGTGTTGGTGTAGAATGCTTGGGCTGCACTCAATAGATATGACTCTTGATCATAACAGACAGGTTACCATCCTCAAAGTAGAGACTCCTGATGGCAAAGAAGTAAATGAGCTGCTCTCTTGTGGTTTTACAGGACTCAAAACTGTATTACCAAAAACAACCAAAATTTGGCAGTCATCCAAAAACTCAGCTCGCAACTATATAAGGGCTTCCAAACTCACCAAACCTTCTCCTGCTCCCTCAAAGGGTTTTGTCATTTGTTTCATGCCTATATGCATTTACTGGCTCTAGTTTCTTCTCTGACATCAAGCCTTGAAAGCCTTGACACTTGCTGCATCCATGGCTCTGCTCACTGTATTACAAGCCCACGACATTACTTCTTACAGCACAGATGAACCATATTCAATGTGAAATTTTTACATCATTACTTAGAAGTAAGAAAATCAATCAAGCTAACAATCCATAACAGCTATTGCATAGCTTACACTGCTTCAGATACTCCAAAAAGTATCTGATTTGTAATGCATGCTACAACGAAAAGTAATAAGGTATTAGACTTACATTTTTTAATTACAAGCTGTAAGTCCATGAATTGGACCACTTCGACCAATTTTAAACCATTTTCCTCACACTGGCACAGAAAGGCCTTTAAAAAACATCGGTTTTAGCGACCTTCTGACTTACTTCAACACAAACCCTTCCTTATTGCAAAGTAGATGCAGCTGGTCCAAGCAAGTTTGCATTTACAGATAATAACATTCAAACATAAAACAAGTAATTCAGTATAAATTTACAAGAACACAAAATATAACCTCTGCACTGCAAGAAAGCTTTGAACGTGCAACTGTAGCACATCACTTATGAGAATCTTCCATTTTTCAATTAAAACTCAGATCAACAAAACTTGTAACACCATACTTTTTCACTTCCCTGGTCATTCAGAAGTCTGATGGTGAGGCATAAGTAATTTCCATTTGCAAATTAATCTTTTCATTCTTATTAAAATAACCAAGTGAGATTACTTCCACACTAGCAATTTCCCCTTTTTCAAGCCCCTCTTTAAACACACATTTTCTTTTGTTTCCAAAGTGTTTTGAAGAAGAAAAGGAAGCTTAGAGGGAAATGAATTTGCTGTATCTGAAATTCTTACTCCAATTTGTTGTTTCATTTCATTTCATTTCATTTCATTGCTTTTGTTTCACATGAGAGACACTGACACCTTCAAGCTCAGATATACTTAAGTGTCACAGTAATTGCAACAAATGCTTAAAGGTCATTTAGGAGAAGGCATATGGAACTGATCCAAGATGTAAGCCACCAAACTCAGTGAGTAGGGAATAAAGAGATAATTACAAACTGGCACAAGACACTACCTTTATATATACCTTTATAAATTTTATACTAATATATACTCTGTTCTAAAGGACCACCGTCAACAACAATCAATGACATAAGGGAAAATTTTAAGATACGTACAACAGATTTCTAGAGGCCATGTGCTAAAAGGAACAAGAAGTTTAAGGAGTACTACTTTTAGGGTTATACTCCAAATTCCAGTGCAGTTAGAGTTACCTGTTCATAAAAGAATACTAAATTTTTTTTTAATAGGCAAGGGAAGCAAAGTAGGTGAAGTACAGAAGAAAGGAGGGGTAAAATTTTCATATTCTCTTTTTTCTAACATTTATTTTAAATCTTGCTTCCCATTTATTAAAAAACCAAGTTACCAAAAATATTTGATAGTCTAAACCATCCACAATTTATAGCTTGGTTTAACAGACTGAGGTTCCCAACAGACAGGATGCCTTCCTGTGATAAAGGATAAAATAAAAATATTGATACTGTTTGTCTCTATCTAAATATAAACCAAGAGTCCCACACATTTGAGAGTGAAATTGAAAGGCTAACTCTAAAGAAATCCTTCCCTTATGTAATGGTAAAGAACAATAATAAAGCTATAGTAGAAAGTCTGCCACTTGACACAACACATTCAAGACACTGCCAACACAACACTGCTTACAGACAAATCATAAATATATGACAAACTGTTAAACAAGTTCACAGGACATGCAGCACACAGAACAGTTTGAACAGACTTTTTGCCATCTTTATGTTGCATTTCTTTTAGGGGTCTAATAACATGGAGAGAGGTTATTAGACCTATGGAGAGCGATGGATTAGTTTTAGTAATTTATTGTGGCTTTACAAATAGGTATTTGAATTACACAATTGATGCATTCCAAATTCTAAGCAGGCTAAAGCGTCCCTTGAAAGCACTGGCCTTGTAGATGTCACACTGCTGCAAAAACAACTCCACAGGCTAACACTTTCTGGAACTTCTGAGAAGCAGACGTGAAGTGGCAACACCAGGACAAGGTCACAACCATCTGTAAAATCTCCATCTAATCCAGTGGGAGACAAAGCTGGAACAGCCACTCCTTTAACCCATTCCAGCTGTGTATGCCTGACTTCCTCATGGAGCATTTGAGACATTCTGGTGACAAAGTACTTTTTGTTTACTTAACTCTCAAGTGAATTGCTTTCTTCTAATAAGCTCCCTGGAACCTGGTGACTGCAGTGTCACACTAATACCAGTGGTGGCTGGGAGAAAGGCAGGTGGAGGTGGAGAGGGGCCACCTCAGGTTCACCTGCCTTGCCACAGAGCCATGGTCACAGAAGCCGGGAAAGAAAATAAAGAAGCCAGGGCTCAAATCAAACCTGGAGTGATGGAAATGGAAATATTTGGTTCCTGAAATGTACTATTAACATGTCATACTGCTGGATCTAAAGTTATAGCACTGCATATTTTTATATATCATTTTATGCTCCTCATTATCATGTTCTTCACAGAAGTAAACAGAAATTGTACAGCTATGAAAGCAGTAAACAAAAAAACAGAGAGGCAGCTTCCTAGAGAGCTGGGCTGGGAAGACTGCCAAAGCTGGAGTGCTGCCATAGGAAATCTGTCACTTGTTTGCTGAACACCATTTTCTTCTTTGACTCAGTGGACTAATGCAATATGAAATAATTCAATAAAAGTATTACAGATTATAAAATACTTGTCTATTATATCAATACAGACTATAAGCAGTGCTGAAAGCAAGCCATCAGAAACCAACAACAAAACTAAGTAAGAAACAAATGTATAAGCAATAGACTCAAACCTACTTTGACCAAATAGTTTGGGACTCCATCATACCAAATTGAAGTTTTTTTAATTATCTTATTCAGCAGATCCATGGTGAACTTTTATTATGTATCTCCTTGACCTATACATATGGCTGTGGATCGCAAGAGAGGAGATACTGCAAAATTTTCTTCAGTTCTTAATATGTAGATTAATAGATTCTGCTTCATAAAACAAAAGCCAACTGATAAGATGAACAGCATGTAGAACATTGTTGCACTTTAATTATTCATAATGAGACATTCAACACTCTGATGTGCACATTAAAACTAAACACTCAATGATTGTGTAGAAGGATTACAAACATTACATGAAAGGGTGGTTTTATCCAAATGGAGCCTGTTTTTGGCTGAAAGCAGTAATACTAATAGAAAATCTACAGAACCTCTGATTACTGAAAACTTTACTCATAGCATAGTTTAAAGCCCTCCTTACAACAAGAAATGCAAAATTAAAGTATGTCTTTAAATTGAGACACTGCAAGAAGTGCCTTTTCACTAAGCAGTTTCCCGTCAGAGAAGTTTTGTCCCTTTTTTGAAAAAGTTATTACAGACTTCCAGTTCACAACTTTACATCTTCACATATGAAGAAACAGCAGACCAATGAGCTCTTATAAGAGGGCTGTTACTTAAGCTTTTGATTAGATTTTGAAAGAAAATAAACTGTAAAATTCAATTCAACATAAGCCTTCCTATTAGGGAGACAAGGTCATATAAGTAATTTTTTACTTCTAAGATGTACTATGAGCTAACACTTACATAGAACTATACTGCGAATTAAAAAAACCCCACCTGACTAAACCATGCAACATGGTTTGAAAGGGGTTTTATATTAAATCAGATTTAGTTGCCACAAAGAATTTTGTTGCTTTCCACAAATATGACCTTTAATGTTTGCCCAGCATATGTCAGAATGAGTGACATAAATAATGTTTAACTGAATTTTCCTATCAGGAAATCAATCTTTAAAGTAATACTAATCAGAAGTAAATTATCAAAAAATTACTTCTTTGGTGACACGTTTTTCAGCATAACACATGAAAATAAGCGATTTATTTAAAAAAGAAAATGCAAACTGACCAGGATGTTTGATAGGAGATTAGCTTAGTTATTTGGAGAGTGGTGCTAATAATGCCAAAATATTTGCTCCCCGTTAACATAAGCTCTAGAAATATTAAAGTGTTTTTGCAACATGTAGGGATCTTATGACAGAAAACATGATCACACTGTGAATATCTGAGAGCATATACACAATAAAAACCCCACCCCCTACCTGTATGGAATGAAGATTTACAAATAAAAAGACAGAGGACTCCACTAGATACCCAGTGTGCCTATAACTAATTGGATTTTTGCTTAACTTCTCTCATTCTAGTTAGGAACTGTTCTCTTACAAAAATACTAATGTCTATCAGGGACATCATCTTCTCAAACTTTTCAGCCAGTTAACTTCTGTTAACTACTAAAAGGGAATTGCACTGATGATGAAGGCTAAGAAACAGGATAAGTAAATACTGTGGAGTGCATTACCTCGTAGGCATTGTTTCCCAGATTTATGCCTACTACTTTGTTAAACGTTCCAGACCTCAGTGCCGGGATGAGGGAAGAGATAAGGTACAGGGGGCGCAAACTTTTGGCTGTCACTTAACTCTCCCTACACCTTGCACTTCTCACTACTAAATGCAAGCACGGTACAGAAACATCTGTAGAGTAAGAGTCTAAATAGAGCATACTGCAAATCCTAGGCAGGTTCAAATTTTTTTAATGTTTCTGCAGAACTCTCCCTTTTAAAAGATGGAAAGCAAGTAATTTTGTCTGGAATGTGCACTTAGAAGATCACATAAGAAACTGTTGCATGTTATCCAAATTTCTTGCTTCAATCTCTTAATTCCACTTCACACAAACCAAACTTGATTATGCTTAACTTAAGTGACAGATCCTGACTCCCACTGTTTAGCGCCCGCTTCACACTCTTCACATTGATATGAAGTCACTGGAGAGCACTTCATTCTAAAAGTCTGCCTGTTGAAACGAAGTTTATAGCTCAGAGTCTGCACAGGCAAAAGGAACCTGGGAGATACGAGCTGTGATCCATCCCTGACAGCAGCTCACTACTGTGAGAAAGATGGGGCAGCACAGTCCACTGTGTTCCCTCAGTGGGAACAAATGCCAAATGATGTGCCAGTTCTCCCACTGTGTATGGCCAAACTTCGCAAACCAAGATTTGGGAATGGCTCTCCCCACGTGGGTGTGCCCTTCCAGCCTGCACAGTGGATTTTTTAGGTGAGGCACAGCGTGTGCAGAACTGG
>JAWWLZ010000082.1:111823419-111864692 GCA_035041345.1 Poliocrania exsul
CATCCGAGATGTGACAGGATGGGATGGCAGGGAGGCTTGAACTGCCAGGGGATGGTCCCCACTGAGACTCGAACTCAAGTCTTTGGGATTTGGAGTCCGGAGTGCTCTCCTTTACACCATGGGACCGCCCCAGTTCTCCCACTACCCTATGAGAAATACACAAATGTGGTTTTATTACAAGCAAACTAGTTGAGCCAAAGTGGGGACTTTTGATTAAGCAAAGCAGGGATTTTTTTTTTATAGTTTTATTTTTATAGGGAACTTACAGGGGCACCATGAACCTGTAAGGTACCAGGTCCTGTCTGGGCCTGGTGCCAGGGGATTTTTGCAGGTGGGGAAAGGAGAATTACAGATTGCCTAAAGCGAAAATGTACTCAGAGCAGGGCCTCTCCTGTGCACAAAGACTTCTTTCACCACATGGTGGCCTCTGTGAACAAAGGGAGTCCACCATTTTGTGCAGGGAGTACGTCACAACCAATGAAGAAGACAGTAACATCCCCTTCCTTCAGAGAAATAACCTTTTAAGGCAAAAACAGCAAACTAATGAATATGAATTGGCTGATGTAAAAAGGTGGGGCTTTGTAAAACTACAAAAAAGCAGGGGGTTTGAACAAGAGTTGGGCTTCCAGACCCCTGTAGCCTGAAGCATCCAACACGTGTTGCAAATAAACTTTCCTTTCTGTTATACTTCATTTGTTTCACAGGTTACTGCCATCTTTCTAAATTTAAGAAAGAGAAATTACTCACAACCCTGAACCAGACAGAGGAAAAATAAAGACATTTGCAATCAGATCCACTACAGTTTCAGCAGCACTTGTATAAGCCACTGCATTTTACTTTACACTTGGATGAACACAGGGCACACGTGATCCATCTGCATGTCAAGTAGACGGGATATTGCAACCACCCTCTTCTATTAACTGGTCCCCAACTCCCAGCAGCATTGCTGCTAACAGAACAAGAAAAAAAATAATAATATGGTGCTCTAACTACACAGGTCACGAGTAAACTCTCCTGGGCCTAACCTGCCTAGAAGTTAAGCAAGGGATGGAAACTAATGCATTATGTTTAAGGTGACCAGTAAGGTCACAAATAAAACACACATTAAATGCAGAATACCTAGAATTCACCTAGATCTTATTTTAATGAAGGAATAGAAGGTAGGAATTAACCCCTTTAAAATTACACCAAGAGACTCTAGGTTCACAAATCTGAAAGACCAAAAATCATTCCCACTGCTCAACTTCAGACACTGCTCTGAAAACCTGCTTCTCTAGAAGGAACTTGAAAGGTGCTTTGTCTAACAATAACACATCCCTGAAGTTCAGTAAAATGCTGTCCCATGAAGCACATAAAAGGCACCTGCTTCACCTGTAGTGATTAACATATTGTGTTTCTTTAAAGTGACACATGTAAGTGCTGTTAGAACTTAATTATTTGATTTGTTTAAAGTTTGCCTCATTAAGAACACTGCTCCCAACAGCACTAGGTTCCCAAAAAAATGAAAAAGTTGGGTATTGCCTCTGAACACCAGCAAAGACAAGGAATAAGAAGGTGATGTTTCTCATATATAGTTAAAGCACAGATTGAACATGACACAGAAAAAAAATGTGCTATCGTTGCCAGGCCAAACTCTCCCACTTGCCAATAACCGGTTTTTACCATCAGCATGGGGTGCCATGACTAACACAGTTCAAATCAGAATGAAACTCAGGATTAATTACCATGTATAGGCATTAAGTGATGCTAAAAAGATAATTTTGCTTCCTGCTTCATCAAATGCACTACCATTTAACATGCAAATGTAATTGGAATATTTCACCTGAACTTATCTCATCTGAAAAGCTGACAGCATGTACTGCTTTTGCCAGCACAGCTTCACCATTTAACAGAACGCTTGACAGTCTGATTTCCCCCCATTTATCCCTGACTTAAAAACCCCTAAGGGAAAGCTAGTTGAGCAGCCTGTAAAGAACGACTCAAATTACTTAGCAGTTAACTGTCTCTAAGTTGAGTTATTAGCAGTCTAATGATACAGCTGCATTTTAAGCAGAATGGTACTTCAGCTGCCCCATGACACTTCCTTGATTCAAATACCACAAGTTTTCCTTACTTTGCTGCTCCAGGCACAGCACTCACACGAAGCCTCATCCTGGCAGAACAAACCTCTATTTTCTAATCCTTCTCTCAGTCAGCTTCCTGATCTAGGAAATGCCTGACTCCCCCTGTCCCCCATGTATCACAGGCAGTAGTGCAGAGTTGTTCCATGCCAATTAAACTAAAGAAAAAAAGACAATTGCTTTGAGTGAAATAACTGGAACTCCAGAATACATAGAAGCAAGAGGAAAAATGTTTATTGTTTCTTCGGCTCTGAAGAGCTAGGTAAGCAAAACCTTGAAGTTTCCGAATAATCAATCGATCTTATGACAAAGCAAAGCTAAGTAAGTAGGTACTTAAACTGCACAGTGCAGCACTCAGGAGACTCAGCTTGTGTGGGGAGAAGAGACAGCAGTGAAACAGAAGACTCATCAAAAGCCAGATCTATACAGAGATCTAGCTTCCCACATACAAGCAGTGTGTAATTTACTTAGCTGAAACTATCTGATGTCCATGCCAGAGGGAACACCACTTTGGCAAGTATGAGCCAAGCACAATGTGTCTCAGAGGCTTGTTTCAGTAAGATTTAAAAAAAGAAAATATTCCCTACAGAGATGACAATATGGATCTGAAAATGACACTAACTTGTACAGATCCTTTTAGCAACACCTCTGAAGATCTGAAACTAGATGTATTTGCCACCTCCCTCTCAGTCTCAAGTCTAAAGGTTCACAAATTGTGAGAAGCAGGCACAGAAATGCTCATGTCCTTAAAAAAAACAACTAGAAGACCAGATATGACATTTTTACAAGTAGTATTCTCAAGCTGAAAGTGAGGAAAATCCAGGTTAGGCATTCAAGAACAATTTTACTACCAGTGAGGTTTGTGCTAGAGAAAGACCAGAGTTTCATATATCTATTACCAGTTTTTCAAGACAACAGAACACACATGAAATAAGACCTGTCCCTACTGCAGAAGGCAAATTCAGTAACTTAACTCCCACACCATAATCTCTATTTAGTTACAACTGGTCTACAATGCTCAGAATGTTTCAAATATATGAGAATAGCATAGCAAGAAAAGAAATGTATCAAACTGAGAAGCAGGGTGTAGCGTAATATACAATAGTGACCAAAAATTAGTTGCACATGACCATGCAGTTAGTATCCATCTCCACATATTCCAAAATTCCATATTATTTACCGAAGTACTCCTCACAGGTGGAGAATATTATCTCTGGAATTTTACAGCAGGATATTGAAGCACGTGTTCTCTGTTACAGAAGACTCCCACAGTATGTGAGAGAGAGGGAGTAGGATAAAATGAATACAACACACAGGAGAGTTAAACACCACATCCTTCAGAAGGAGAGGGGGAAAACTAGGCTTGGTTTTACCTAAGATACACTGCAGGGAGATACATAGGAGATTTCTTGCCAGTCTGTCACAGCAAATAGGCAACTTAACCTGTCAGAAGGCTCTCAATAGACATTGTTCCCCTACCACTTTCACACATCATCACTACTCAACCTTTTAAAAAGATCACATTGTCTCAGAAGCAAGAAAACTGACAGAAGTTACAGACACTTCCAAGCACTAAGCTTTTCAGAAATAAAAGGTTGTTTAAGTTCAAAATTAAATTAGTTGTTTGTATCCCAACATCTATGTCCCAATGTACCCAGATGTAATGTCGTATTTTATCTTCCTTGCAGGCAATGCCAAATTGAAAATATGAGCTCTGATGTAATCATAATTAATAATCAGATTAGGAACTTCTAATTAGTATTTTTAACTCTCTGTGCTTTATGCTTAGCATATTTAATTAGTTTGGTGAGTTACACAAAGTTGTTACATGAACGCTGAAGCTTTTCAGAACTTCAGCCCTTCAGAGCTTCCCGATAAAGGTCCTGTGCTCTGTTGGAAGGGCACCCCTTGAGTGAAAAAACTGTTTCTAATATCCAAAATAAGTTAAAATATATTGTTCAAGTGAATTATTCATATGACATTCGACCATGTAAGATGAAGCTACTCAATTCAACTGCTTCCAAAATACACAGAAAAGTTAAGTTCTTAAAATCGACATATTACTCTAGTGTTTAAAAATGCTATTTTCCCTTAAAGAAATCTACTGTCTTGAATCCTCTTTCCACACCCAAGATTTCTCACAGTTAGTAGCATGTTAAATAATCTTCACATACCAATTGTGAACCATCAACTTCTGCACAGCCAATAGTGCATTATAACGAACTTGTTGGTCTTCGTGATGCATGTGGTTCATTACCAGCTGCTTACCACCAAGTTGTTCAATCACTCTGAAAGAGAGAAGGGGAGCAGGTTTTGTTGACATTATTTTAAGTTCTTCGTAGCTATCTGTTGCCTTAAGAGACTGCAGAAAACAGGACTCCAGACAACTTAGTGTGTGAGACAGAATAAAAAGGGTAGGTCTTTTAATTCTAGGCCTAGTGCCTACAGGAATACACACTGATGCGTGTCCCAAGACACGGGTTTCGTGGGGTTTATAATAACATCCATCCAATCCCAATTCACCCATCTCCGGTTCTGCCCCGGCCCAGCCCCTGGGCTGGCCCGTCAGGAACTGAGTCTGGGGGAGGTCTGGGACCCCTCCATCATCTTCATCTTCCTTGTGGCACACAGGGTACTTGGAGGCCTTCCAGTGTTCTGGACTTGGATGTCACTCTGCCTATGTTTTTGTCTTGTGGTACAGGCCTTGAGGTGTTTTTTAGCACTTCTACCTTGAAAAGATGTCTAAACAGCTAAAGGAATTTTGAGGGATTGATATGAGTATGGGGTTAGTATGTATAAACATTGAACTTAAGCTACTAGAAATGCTGGTACACATTCATTACAAAATCTAAAATCTATAAACATTTAAAGATCAAACATCAAAAACCCCTGAGGCATCATATCCTATTCAACCACTTCACATTCAAGGCATTAAGAGGTTAAGTTACATAATATTTATTTTATTAAAAGTATTTATTTCCTAACACACACACATCTCATTTGACATGTTACAAACGCAGATTATCTCCTACTACCTGCTGAACTTTTAAAAAACATTTTTAACAATTCACAACATCAGAAATGCTTGTACTGGACTTCTGTTTGCTACCCACTACCAAATTCCATAAAATCTGAAATAAACAATCAAGGAAAGAACCCTTTTCCAAGAGGGTTATTTACTTTATTAAGATCACTAAACAACTCAGTATCAGCTTCAAAGGATTGTCAGGGTACAGCACTATCAATTACTTGGTAGGAGGTAGTGCCCTCCCCTCCACAAATGGATGATAACCAGATCACTCAATTTTCTGTAAGAATAAAACCTCAATCTAGTCCAGCACAGAAAAATGCTTGTAGTCACACCAACACCTATTAAATCACCCACCTTGTCCATATAGTGCCTTTTGACATCCAAACTGTACTAGAGTCAGAGCTGCTAATGCACAAGAACTGGCTGCTAAGGTAGCATGTCCAGAAAAATTATGTTTCAGCTACATCTTTCACTATGAACTTCACCACCATGGTCAGCCATGCCTTTTTAATAGCTACACCACATCCCCTGTGAAATACCCATGAAACCTTGTATTGCATGTCATGAACATATGAGTTCTTAATAACAAAAAATGGAAGGCTACACACTTAAAACCTGGAAAAGTATCACCATCCAGAGGACTCTACATGCAGCATTTTGGTCTGTCATAATAGTCAGTTTGGAGAGACTTTGCAAGGAATATATAAGCTGATTACTTATGGACTTTCACATGTTTTTTTACATCAGTTCTCACACATCACCTGTGAAGAGGCTATCATTTGCACGCGTTTTAACCTGATGCTGTCTTGCCATTCTAAGCTTGCCTTAGCTATCTGAATTTAGTACTGCGCTTTTCATGGCCATATTTATGCACTGCTGATGCACAACATAACATATTTTTGCAAACTGCAGAATGGGTATGAAGACATAGTGTGGAGAAGAAAAAATTTCCAATTTCATATTATAACTCTGTCAAAACCATCCTTAAGATCACAGGGAATATTATTTCCCAACAATATTAAAACATTTAAGTACATTTCATAAAGCAGGAATGCATTCAGAAAAGTGCAATTGTTTTAAGCTGGAAAATCCTTGCCAAGAATTCAAGAAGTTATTAGTACTGTAACACTCAAAACATCTTTATGCCTGCTTTAGGCTGCTTCACATTTTTTGCTGAGTTAAATATGAAACCACTGCACACAAAGACAAGACTACAAAACATAAACAAGAACTTTTTCTTTATTATGAGACTGACTTAAAATACTAGATTTTCAGGAACTGAAAGGATGTAAAAAGTTATTAAAATCAAAAGCTTCCTTACGCTAGGAGAACACAAAAACCAAAATAAAAAGTTAAAAGCCTGTAATCACAAATGGTAATAGATGCTTTCAGATGACAATACATCACTGAAATTATGGCTGACAATGTGAAGTGTCAAAGAACAGCAGTATCATTCTTGCATAATGCTGCTTACTGGTACAAATCTCTTCCCAGCCATGGGGGTTTGACCTAAAGGTCTAGACTGTGAGGAAGGCTCACAGTGAATCTTGTTCCTTCAAGCTCCACACATGCCCAAAACACTACATTTAGTTCTGTTTCCCCTCCCCTCAACTTCTGCTGCCTTTACAGCAGTAATAGAGCCCAGTGGAACAATAACAGTAGGTGTACATCTTCTGCAGCGGCTGCTCCCTGTAACACCAGTGTACTAAGCCAAACCAGTGGCATTTCAAAGAAGCTTCTGGATGCTGAAGATGGACGTTTTAACATGACCCATTTAAAGGGAGAAAGAGGAAATGAAAGGTTAAGACAAATGAGAACAAGTAAGACTTACAGCATAAAACAAATATAAAATCCACTCTACACATCTAATAGCCAATCAAGGTGAAAAAGGGAATGCAAGTTTTTTCTGAATTGTGAGCTAGGGAAAGGAATGGTTCTAATTGTCCATCTCTTGTACAAGTAAAACACAAAGCCCATGTTACATAGCAATAATCCTTGGGCAACACAGAAGCTATGCTGGAGGCCTGCATTTATTTTCAGTGACAGCAAACATCAGTGCCACACTTTATTTCTGCTGTTACACTGTCACAAAATGCATCTTGGTGAGCCTCATTACAAGCCCACAGTGCTATTGTCTTGACAACTTGGTCCCCAATGTTTAATTTTAAAGGCAACTTAAAATTATTTAAGCTGACAGCATTGGATAACAGCTAAACAAAAACACAGTGCTTAGTTTAACAAATATTTTCTTTTGTCAGACAAAGGAAAAGTTTAGCCTGAACTGTAATTCAAGGTCTCCACTGTGTGCAGCAGGTAAAGTCAAAAAGTTTTAGGTTACAATTCTTTTCTGCAACCATCAAAGGCTAAAGAATGATCCAGTTAAGAGCTGATGATAAACACTTAAAGGAAACAAAAGTATAACACATCGGAATCCTTCTACTCTTCTAAACCAAGGAACAGTATCCATTCTCAAAGTGAGTCATGCAACGACAGCGTGAAATACTAACCAAGCGTGGGAGCAGTAAACAACTATATATCAAAAACCATCAGGGTAAGAAATGGATTATTATGATGGAACTGACATATAATCCTTAGGTATTTTAAGCTTTTAATTAGTCCCAAAATTGCTGAAGTCATACTTAGTAAGAATATGCTGGATTACAAACAAAATTCAAGAGAAAGAGATTGAGGTGTTTTAGTTTGCTCACTGGAATAGAAAGCTAAATAAGCCAAATCTGTAAGCAGAAAGCAGCTAAAGTATTAGAATTTAAGAATGTGGGTTCAAACAGTATCTAGAACACTTCTTATTTGCTGATGAGCACTCCCTTGAAGGTCAATGCACTTCCAAGTAGGTTTAACAGCCTGGGAGCTGAGTGGAGCTATGGTCCCAACAGTAATACATTTTCCAAGCTGCAGACAGAGATACAGATTGTTTATCCACTCTTCTGACTTCATACCTTTGGTCCAGCAACTGCACGGCCCTACTAGCCCAAATGCTGTGGCATGTTCAGGCAGATGCATGCAAGCTGTTTTGAAGATTATGGCAAATGTGTAAAAAAATGGTTTCAGATGAAGAGCAGCTCAAAGCAAGAGCAACCAGTATTAGTCAGTCGTTCACCTTTGCCACTTGCCATTATTCAAGAAACACCTTTGCTCACAAGTTTTTAAAACAAAGCAGGAAAACATAGCAATGTCTGTATATATTTAAACAGGAATTCAGGTTTACAAGAAAAATTAACATTTTCACTGAAATGCATATTGGTGTAGTTAAAAGAAAACATGCTAAAATAGAAGAGTGACAACTGAATCTGTGCTAACATCACTGAAATTACAGTAGAAATGGTTTGTGAAAAATATTCTTGGTAGCCTTAAGTCCAATAGTCATAATAGAGAGCAAAAATTAGTTGATTAAATTCTTGGTAGCTCTTCCAGTTTCTTCTGGTGCCTGTCATCCGCTTAGTCTAAACAACATATTAAATACTTCTTCAAACATTGGTTCTCTTCACTGTTACAAGATTCAGTTTGCATTTTCTAATCTGATCTAGTTTGTGCTTTCTCACCTTCCCAGTGAATTAAACTTAGGCATAACCTGCAATCCCTTAGGAGAATATTTTAATACAAATAAGCAAAGCATGCCACAGGCAAAGTACATACTCTAGCTAGACACTCGAATAATTTTTCTTACCGTTTCCCTCGGGGATAGTGTCGTACGTATTCTCCCACATCATGAGCAGCTACAGCCAGCACTTGCGGATCATCGGAAACCTCCAGAAGTTTCGTCAGGATTCTAGGAAAGTATTTGAAACCATCAAGTTTGTTGATTGGGTTTTGGATTGTTTTTCATTTTTTGTTTTGTTTTGGATTTTGTTGTTGTTTTATTTTTAAATCAGTGATAATTTAAAATAACAAAACCCGTAACCATAAAAATGCTTTACAAGTCACCCAAACCGTCAAGCTAGAATAGAACTTTTTCTAAACATGTGATTTCACTTAAAGCAACTGAGATCCTGTCCTATTTAACAGCATTATTAAAAGCATTCACTAGAGCTACCTTAGTGAGCTACATCCACAAATACATATAACCAAGGTTTACAAAATCTTTCCTTTTCCTATACATTGTCTTCGAGACCAACAGTTCTGAGTTCAAGATAAACTGAACTAGAGAGTAGTTCTGTCCTAACTCAAAGAGTGAGATGACGAAAGCTACACCTCACAAGTTACTCGGGTGTCATATATTAGTTATTTTCTCAGGATGCAGAGAAATACAGGGCTTTAAGAAGTAGAAAATAGCTTCCCAACTCTTAATATTGTCTGTGCTTTTGAATTAAGTAGTTAAATCACTACTAGTGGAAAACAGCTACCAGTAACACTGTTCTCCAGCCAGTAACAAGGAGGGGGTAAGTGATACAGATTATGAAGCTTAGGCAATAATAATTTGAAGAGGTTAAACAGATCACTGGAAAACTATATTACGCTTAGTGAGATGAGAAACACGTTCTAATCAGAGAAAGCTGGTAACAAGTTTCAATAGGTAGGTTATAGAACACACCAGTAAAATTAAATTACCACAACCACTGCCTCCCTAGAGGCCAGAAACAACAGATGAAGCACTTTTTATATTAAAAAACCCATCTAATTTGGACAAGAAGTAGAAGTTTGAACCATAGCAGTAATCAGAAGGCATTAATGATCCATACAATGTTGCTGAGCTAAATACAAGTCCAGCATCAAAGTAGACAATAATGGTGGAAGGTATGAAAAAATAGGTTTAACAGTAGCATAAATATATTAGATTTTAAAAACTAATAAAAAGGCAGATAAGGGAAAATAAAATTATGTGGCCTAAAGCAAATGCCTTACAATACAAAAGAGTTCTGAGGTTCAAGAATCTCCCTACCAGGTTGTGGGGGAAGGTGGCTGGGTTTTATTGTTGTGGTGGTGTTTTGGGTTTTGGTGGTGTTTTTTGGGTGGTGTTAAACGAACTATTGAAGATCATTGTCTTTGTAGCAGCACAAGCACAATAAATTTACCTAACAGTCCCAGAAACAGGAGAGATAAACACAGAAAAACATTGCTATCACTAGAGGAGATATTATTTCACAACATTAACCTCATGCTGCAGTTGTCAGCACCTGAAATTTTTAAGTCCATATCCTACATATTTAGCAATATGCCTGCAAGGAATAATTTATCAGACTTGTTTCAGGAAGGTGTCAGGGCAAATTGAAATGCACACAAAGCTCAGGATCAGCTTGCTCTTGCCATGCCTTCTACCATCTCACATGCTCCACTCGACCTCCTGATTCCTGTTAGGTCTGGAACTTATTAGCAAACTCTGAACTGAAAGAACACCATGTATTATCAGTTAATGACAGTGCAGTTAAAAAACTAAGAGCTCTTATAAGCTACTTAAGACCTACACATCTTTTCAGTACACAATTTCGTAAATTAGCAAGTCAGTCCTTGGCTCCAACGAAAATATAAACTTTCGCTTCACTTCATCTAACAATATATGTACTCCAAACACAGTCCCAAGACAAAACCAGACAGACTAGAATGTAAGGCAGCAAGTCAGATTTTCCATGGAACAGTACCACAACTTGCAACACCCAAACATTCAAGACAGGAGTTCATTACTCGGACCAACATCACCACACAACCCAAAACTGAAACTAAGGTATAGTGAAAACATTTTTATTTACATCTCTTAATATAGCTGTTTTTTCAAATGAAAGCATGAGGAGACTCAATGGCATAAATCTGCATGCAAGTTAATCTAGAGATATTCCCTCTATCATCAGTACACTTTGACCAGTTCTGTATTTGAAGAGAACAAACCATACATGAGTAAACACCATACATTCTAAAATATGTAAGATGCTCTGACTTGCTTTCATTCTAGACATTATGTAAAATCTGTATTAGTTACAGGTTCAGTTAAACACAGAAAATATTAAATTATGTGATTCAACACTTGAAAACTTACTTGAGTAGTTCATAGTTCTTCTCATTTAGTCTTACAGCATTCTCCCGCCAAAACTTCTCAGACTTGTGCACAGGACTCCACTCCAGTCTTCCCGACTTGAGCTCAGAACTGTATTCATCAAAGGAGCTGCAACACAAGATCTAAATGAAATATTGACTACGCTTCCAGTTTGAATCAAATGCCCAAGCCTGTCCCTAACAAAATGGCTATGACACATTTAGAAGTCAGTGCTCTGCAGAGCATGAGAACTGTTTCCTGTCTCAATATTTTATAAATAAGAAAACACATGAAAAACAAGATGAAAGCTTTGTTTTCAAACACACCTTTCTACCCACTCCAGAACACTATTCCTAAAGAAAGAGAACCTAAAAAAAAAAAAAAAAAAAAAGGAAAAACTGAAAGGAAAACCCCAAGCCACACAAATGTCACATTTTGGAATTTAATTAGCTCTTTTGTCAGTTTTTTTTTATGTTTTAACTTCCTCAGCCAAGGACCCCAGCCTTTACCTTCCATCCAATTAAACTTTTGACATGAACTACAATGTGCACTTCAATACAGGCACAAGAGCAAGAACTAAGTAAGCACTAGATTCATACATCTAATTGAATATTTATTTTCTATTCACCCTCTACTCACAAAAGAAAACTATTATATACAACCAGCATCTCTGTATGCTCTACCTTACCACTAGTATTTACATATCATAATTCTGTAGATTTATTTATTCTTACAAAAGAAAGTTTCACCATGCCCATATAATTGCACTTTTTTTAAAGTGCACTTGCAAAGCATACCTAAGGTCCTGCACGCTCTCGCCAAGCTTGTCCAGTAAAAATTTGATATCTTCACTTATGTCTTCATCATCATATTTCTGCTGATCCAAATTCTCCAGCTGCTTTAAAACTTTACACTGAATCATGGCAAGGGCATATTCTTGGCGAGTTTCTCTCTCGGTAGATTTCTCTAACAAATTCTAGAGAAGTAAAGACGTATTTATTTTTTTTTTAAGAATAGATTACTTTAAAATAAATTGGCACTTCTAATAAATTCTTGTTGGCACTTTTCAATATAGTAAGTGACAGAATTGACTACTTCCTGAAATAATCTCTGTCTTCAATACTAGAAAGTACTAATTTGAACATTTTCCACATCAAATCAGGGTGACTACGAAGATCATTCAAAGCAAAAGAGCAGGTTTATATTCCAAATATCAGAACATATAAACAACTACTTGTATCTTGGATTATCATATTAGCTTTCTGTGCAGCAATAGGACAAAGCAGGAAAGCTTAAAAAAAACCCAAACCAACAAACAAACAGAAACAGCCTTAAGTCATATTTCCAATTG
The DNA here is from genome assembly GCA_035041345.1 of Poliocrania exsul. Classification (NCBI taxonomy): domain Eukaryota; kingdom Metazoa; phylum Chordata; class Aves; order Passeriformes; family Thamnophilidae; genus Poliocrania; species Poliocrania exsul. The sequence continues at coordinate 111,835,905 of JAWWLZ010000082.1, forward strand.
AAGAGTTACCATCTGGATTAGATCAGCTCCTTTCAAATTTGGGAATATTCCAAATAGACATTTTTATTCAAACAGAAGCAGGTTGGTAAGACTGGAATTACAAGCACAGAATGCAATAGTGAAGTTCAAATGTAATTTATTCATTACATTTCTACTCAATTTAACCAGCTTCCAATTATGTTGTTCAATCAGAGCTGGCCACCTGCACCTTTTGATAAAGCTGAAAACATGAATCTCATACAAAGATGAAGTTCTTCACAAACAGAACGTGTGTTCCTATAAATAAGATTTAACATCTACCAGAAATAAGCAATGAAACTATATAGAAGGATTTTGACTGCATCACTCTTATGTCACAGAACTATTACACTTAAGATATCTTAGATATGAGACATTAGTAAGACAGAACAGTGCAAACCAACGTTAAAACTTGCAAACTAAAAGTAAGTTTATTACTGCTTTTAATGGACACATACACATAGCTTTAATGTGCAAAAAAAACCCCAACCACCCCAGTTCCTACTTCAGTAAGAGAATTAAAAGGTAATACACAGTAAGTAATGCAAAATTACTTGGAGTTAAAAGTGTTAACAAGAGCAAAAGAACACATGATTAATCTGAAAAGACAATTCAAGTTTAAGGAGAAGGTAGATAGTTTCCAAAGAACTCCTAGCTAGAATTGCAGGCAGACATGGAAGCTACTCCAAATATTATTATCAGTCTCATACAATAGTGAGATATTCAAGCTTTTCATAGCAAAATTGAAAGAATATAACAGAGTACAAACATGAACATGTGACTAAATAGAATGGATCAGTAAACTACTCAGCGATAAAAGCCAAAATCTTAAGGTTCAGTTAGTTACAGGCAGAAAAGAGATATAAAAGACAATAAAAGTAGGAAAAATGAGGAAAAAAATTTAATAGGTAAAGAAAGTAATTGACTCAAAGAGACAGAAGTACTCAATACCTGTTGCTTTATAGAAAGAATTATTACATTACAATAATATATACTTCAGACAATTGACAAAGAGGTGAAATAGGTCAAATTAGGAGAAATCAAGTAGCAGAGAAGACATACAAGCTGTCAAGACTCAAGGCACACCTTCAGTAATGCACAGGCAGATTTGGGGAATCATCAAGCCTAATCTTTACACAATTCACCTCTTTTTTTTCCCTCTCCCCATAAACTGACACTGTGACATCTCACACAGCAAAAGGGCTATTTTGTCTCTTCTACCTATTTTAATTTTGCTTCAGAACTCACAGCTCTGATGTCTAATTTCTCATCTATTATTTTCCTGGCTGCCAGTTGACAACTCATTTTCATGCCAACAGGAGTCTTTAATGTTGGAGAAAGGAAACAGCTAAATTACATGCCCCGAAGCCTGTAACAGAACCACCTTAATTCATTTTTAGCCTTTATCTAATAAAAACCCCCCACATTGTCTTAATTTTTTTCTTCTTTTGTAAAACACACCAAATCTAAGAGTTAGCAATTATTTCTCCTACTTTTTATGATCTCAGAATTGGAAGAAGTTTGATGTAAACTGCTAAACTCCTGAACTTTTTTTTTTTACTTTTTTCCCCCAATCTATCTTGCTGTATGTCCCTGCTTAATCCTGATATTAAGATCCTAAAGAACACTACAACATCTACAGAGGTCTAGGATAGTAAGAAGAGCCACTACTGAAACTTCACACCACTGTACTCCTTCAACATGACAAATGGCATATTCTTATGATCTGTCTTATCCAGAAATTTTTCAGTGGCAGATGTTTTCAGACCAAGAGGCCATTAAAGACAGAGTAAGCACCTTCACACAGCTTATTATTTCTAATCAGCAAGTCAAGTAAGCAACAATTCCCCTCTTTATCCTAATTTGCTTGCAATGCTTACTGCTGGAACACAATCAACACCCAGGAAAACAAAATGTTTCCAAGGTCTACATCTCCTACTCAGGATACAAGTGCTGTTTTAAAACAGAATTACAAGTCATTATAGCATTCCTGCATTACTCACAAGACACTTGACAAGCAGGCACATAAAACCATTAGCATCCATGAACATCAAATAGTATTCTCACATTGCAAACATCAAGCCTAGGGACTCAGTTATTATGTATTACCCTAAATAGAACCAGTGATTTGCAGGTAATGGAGACACAGTAAGTCCACTAATCACTCTTACATGGATATTCTCATTCATCTCCACACAGCCACCAAAAAAAGATTTTTAGACTGGTATATAAACGTATTTTCTCTGTTGGACAAACGTATGTGTTCAAAGTAGTGTTTTGTTAATTAAAGCTTCCTAAAGCAAAATTTACCAGATATTAGTAACTACAGTGTCTTACACTAGTACCGGTAGAAAAAATCTTGAATTAAAAAGGAGAAATCACTGGTGCAGAATTAAGGTTTCAATCCAGTTTCCTGATGTGGTCCAGCTGTGCATCAGCAACATTTGAGACCTGGGAATTTGTAAGAGAAGGACAACCTGATTGCAGTCAACAGATACTTACCCGAAATGCTGCAAGGATGATTCTAGTTACTTTCTCTTTGACGGATTCCTGAAGAATATCCGACAGCACTGGGACAATATTATACCGACGAAGATATTCACACATTTGAGGGCTAAATGCCAGCAGCCACACGCAGAAAATCATCTGATACTGGAGCTGGAAACCGCATTTGTTGCTCAAGACACCCATGATGCTGAAAAATTGACATAATACAAATTTAATTTTGAAATAATGACTGCATAGATTGGAGATTTCTACTCTGAAACAGTAAAAAAATTGGTTAACGGGAACTTATTGGAAAGAGATGCTGAGGACAAGCATCAGTTATTTATCACTGTACAAGCAGCTTGTTCAGAAAGCCATCCTTTAAAGATACAGTTATTTTCTCCTTAGCCTTAGAGCCATAAAGCAGCTTTTCCCATGTGAACTGATGTGGTGCTGTATCCATCTTCAGTTTCACTGAGACACTTTTTCTCCTGGCATGTTTAGAGCATTATTTGTCACTATAAGAGAAACACACAGCTATTCCTTCAGAGTTAGAATGAGTAAACAGACAGAACAAAATCTACACAAATTGAACTTGTTTCCCTAAGTGTAGCTCTCTACTGAGGTGTCTGAAATGAGCTGAAATACCCATTATTTAACAGTGAATTCTCAGAAAATGTCTCATAGACACAAATATACAAAGTACTGCTAGAAAAGAAAGAATATCACAAGATCTCCAAGAAGAAATCATGCAGGTTTGCTCAGCTGAAGTTTTTAATAAGCAATTTACAGGTCAAATCTAAACTTGATAGCAGTGAACTTTAATGTAGATTATTTTTTAAGACAAATTCAAACTTGTTGAAACACAGGCTTATTGTAATGCTTTAATACTTTATTAAAAAGCTTCCTCTGTGAAAAAGGCTGCTTCATTAGTGTCATCTTGACACATATGAACATCATCTGAAATTTTACTTCACTGGCAACTCTGACTTTTCAGAGTACAGGGCTATTTTTCATTAATGTGCAAATCCTACAATCCTCAACAGAGGCATTGCAAGGCAGAAAAATTATTCAAAGACAAGCATTTTTTTAAATAAGCTTAGTGCAAACATCCTAGCCTCATGCACAGCTATTTATTAAGAGAATCTGGATAAAAGAATGACCTACTTCAAGTAACATGTGGAAGAAAACTGACCTTAGCTCTAGAAAATGTTTCTCCTTTCACTAATATTTCCAGAGTGAACAATTTCAAACTCAGTCTAAGATGATTAGCAGAAACTCATTTCATTAGTCCTTGGTCTATCAAATAATAAAGTACATCTTCAGCTGAAGACAAATGGCTATATTCCCCTTCAGATACATATTTAAGCAGTTTTTGAAAAGGAAAGGAGCATTAAAGCCTCAACATTGCAAGTTTCATTTGTCTATTTGACTATGGTAATGTTGGAAAACAAACCTCTTTGTACTCAACAGAGAACAGCTGTCTCTTACAAGACAGTTCTATTCCAAAAAAACGTCAATGGGGAATGTGCTATTGCAAGTGCAAGTATATCCATATAAATTGACCTAGATGCTCACCAATTTACTCCATCTGCTTCTACCCATGCAAAGCGATATTCATTGACTCTGAGCATCAGCTGCAGACATCCAGCAACACACTGTACATACTGGGAACTCTGGGTGAAAAGAACAACATAACATTTTTTACGAGTTAGGTACTAAGCGCTGAAGTTCAATTTTCCAAATTAGGCTTTGCTGGCATAAATGAAGAAGAGTTCTGAATACTACAGAAGTGTTATGCAAGTGATACCACTTTACATTACTAGAACATGTGAACATGCCTTCCCTCAGTATCCATGAAGGAAAGCTGTCTTCTCTTTGATTCTACTTGCCAGAGCCCTTCATCCACAGGGTCAATTGTTATTCCATTGAGCAAACCTTGGAAAATAAATCAGCAAACTGGTTACTAAGTTTAAAGAAGTTTGCTTGAGATTGCTGTAGAAACAGGAACCTTGAGCTTAGGTTCTTCCCACTCCAACTCAGAACAGCAGTGGTGTTGTTACATTTTGCATTTTCTACACAGTAAGCACCACACTTATCATAATGAGATGTGTATTTAGACAAAACCAATACCACTAGCAAAACAAGTATGCTGTGCTAAGAAAAGAATAAGACTAAATCCTTCCCATCAGAAAAATCATGAGATGCACAACTGATTTCTATTTTCATTCATGAACAGTCACATTAAACAGTTTTTCATCTGTGAAAGCATGTAGTAACACACTAGATGGGCTGTAGTTCAAAAATGGGTTTTGGTCAACACATTGTCCCTCACACTACAGCAACTGAAAAATCCAAAGGTACAAGAGAAATAGCATGTTTTTCTCTCTTCTTAATCAATCGTTAGCATTATCTTCACTAACACTCAGATATGTTGCTGATAAAATGTTTGGAGTTTTTTTCCTATAAGCCTTTTATTTTGCTAAGTTTCTTGACAGTCTTATGGTAGCTCACTCACATAATATACGGTCAAACCTTTCAAACATGTAATGAAGCAAAGAAGTTAGGCAATCCCATATGAAGAGACCGAAGACAATAAACAGAATTTAAAAAGTAACTGATTCTGTTTCACTCTCATGAGAAATTTAAGACCTTTATGTAAAAAGAAGTCTGAACATCTAGGCCCAAATCATCACTCATTTCCCTGAGGAACTATTTACTTTCACACCCCATGCAAATAAAACAGCTATAAACACAGAGACAGTTCTCCCACTCAAGTAATACATTAATTTACCTGCATCACCAACTCATATGCTACTGAACTTGGAATTTTCTTCTATAAAAGCTTCTCTTCCAACACTACTATGATTGCAATTTCATAATAAATCCCAGCCCTCATTTCCTATATAAAATGCTACAACTGCATATCTAATGTATTCCGAAATAAATTAGTCAGAACCTACTTCAAAATCCTGTACAAGCTAGATCTGAAATCAGAACACTAATGAAGGTAAGATAATACTTAGCCAATTTAATTCTCCAAGAACGTATTTGCACAATCAGTTCTGCTGCTCTGGGACCCCACCGTGGCATGGTACACCCATGCAGTGCTACAGTACAATGAATACAGATTTCTAAGCAAGTCAGAAGAGCTTCATAACAAGTGGCATTGCGTGCTGTAGAGCTATTTACTCTCCTAAGGCTGTATGACACAGGGCTGTCAGTCAAAACCTAACAGCATGGCACACAGATCTGCACATGAAATACTTCAAAGTGTATGCTCAAGCCATAATTTTACCCCCTACTCATGGTCATGCATAACAGTCTTTCATCTTCTCTCCTTTAAACCCCCACAGATGGCAATTTAAGAGGCTCTCCTGTACAGGACACTAACACTTTAAAACAATAATTACATTTAGAAGATCAACAAATTCGGTTAAGTCTTCTGGAAAGCTGTGAACATTTTCAGGCTGCAAAATGAACAAGAGACCAAACTGAATTCTACCCCCCATTCAACAACTACAATAAATCACCTCATCATGCCACACCACCACAGAAAATCCAGTTAGAACAATCATTCACATTTGTTATACTGCTGCAGTTCGTCTCCAAGCTCAGCAATCACTACAGCTACATGAAACTTGGTATAAAAAAAATACTGATGCGAAAAGGACAGTCCATTTTCCTCTGAATTCAAGCTATTCGAACATGAAAAGCTTACAGCTTTGAAAGCACTCTTGCAATTTCATGCTACAGTGGTTAAGGGGCAACATTAGCTTTAATATCTGATGTGCCTTTTCTAAGTTCTGCACATCACAACAGCCAAAAGCTACAGAGCCTCAGGTTTCTTGTACAAGTCTGACAGCTCAGTGCTAAACAGACTATTGAATCACAGAATCATTTAGGCTGGGAAAGACCTCTAAGATCACCTTGTCAGTGACTTAAAATTGTTCAAATAATAATTTTATATGAGAATGCTAAATACATCTACAGTTTTAACACCTCAAACTAACGTGTAAAATATATACTTCCACTGCCAACATTCTATGTGAAATCAGTGTTTAAAAATACTTCTGTTTCTTGGCGCCATCACCTGGCACTCTGTTGTACAGTTCTGATTCCAAGTACTTATCACTGACACCAGAACAGATCTGCACCTTAATCCAAGGAGTGGATAGCACCTGCCCAAAATAGAAAATTGACAGATTTCAAAGATATACTCACATCACTTGTGGAGACTGCTCCTGTTTCCACAGAACCCCCTGTACCACGGAGTTTCTAGCAAAAAAATTCAAAAGTTTAAAATCAGAGCTGTTCTTCACCCTCAAGGAACAGTTGTTATCAAGTTTCTTTTGGTTCTCCAGTCTCTTCAGTTGTAAGAAGAAAATATTTAGAATCCATTATAGATTTTTCCTGCTCTATATATTTCATAATGTATTGTATTTATTTCCTACACTCATGTCTAGAAAAATATGCTTGGACCTGATTCTCATGTATCAAAATTTATTTTTTATTTATTTAAGTATGGATTTACTCAATACCTTTATTCAACTTGCAATTTGAAAATGGTTACCTTGAGTCTTTCTGAAGGAAATTCCGACTTTAAGAGTCTTCTTCCAGAGGAAAAAAATAACACTGCTTTTTAATAAATTCAGTTTGGAAAACTATGAGAAATACATCATTACTAAATCTCCTGAATGTTTCTCCGCTCTCCAGAGCACACTTCTGCTACAACACTACCTTAAAGAATGACACATCACTGGGGTTTGAAGGAAAAATCTCCAAAAATTAATACAAAGGAGAATGATTCATCTCTGAAGGACAAGCCAAAATAAGTGGTTCATACTGAGCTAACACCATAAAAACATTGTCCAAATAAGTTAGAATTTATTTAGTTTCGAGAGATAGGACTAAAAGCAAAAGCTTTGTACTACAGTCAACTGGAAAGAAGTTTTGATATTAAATTCCTGCTGTCATGTGATTTTTCTTCCCAGCAAAAAGCTCTGATAACCAAAACAAGAGGCAAGACAAAAACCCATCACATAATTTTTCAGTGTCCAAAAGAAAAATCAGTGATAATCAATGGAAAAGGTAAAGGCTTTATTTATTTTTAAATTACAATTCAAAGACTAGAGTAGAAAATGTAAACTACCAAGTTAAAAACTATGTTCTTGAGTAAAGGATATTTAGCTTTAAAAATTACAAAGCAAAATTTCATTTTAAAAAACAAAACCAAAACTATACCTTGTTCGCACATCTACACATTTATATTCTTGAAAAAAGTTTCCAAAGTCACTGTAATGTTTAAACAAAGGTAGTTTTTTACCTGTGAACTGAGCTGAGTTTTAATCCAGTTGAAATAGTAATTCAGGTCACTGCCTTCCATAAGCTCCCGCCCCCAAGCAGCCAGTTTGGCAATAATTCTTGCTGCCTGAAAGACAATGCAATAAACAGATCTTTCAAACACAGCAATTTCAGTATTCAGTGAGAAATCCTATAAGCTTTGGAAAGCAAGTTTAGGTCCCTCACAAAAATCTTCCTGTTTTATATGTAGGGACTCTTCATCCTTAGTAATTTAGTTTCTTTTTGAGATTTCTGCTGCTTCTACTTCCAGTAACTGGTTTATTTTCACAATGTTATCAGTTACCTATAGCTGTTGAAGTTCACAAGGTAATGAAGAACTCAGAAGAGATGGAAGCTATCAATGGGCTACTGCTGTAGGACACCACTACAGTCAGAAATCAATCAACAGTAAGATACTTAATGGCTTAAAACGTATGTGAGGAGGCTTGATTTAAGCAACTATGGCCTATGCCAACACAAATGATAACATACTATGGAAGGTTTTTTTGTACTTAAACTGAAGTAAGTCATCTTAAAGAACTGAAAAGTTTCAAGCTCAGAAAAAGAAAAGCAGAAAACCAAAAAGGAAAGTGGAATTTAAGAATGAAGTTGAGTAAAAATGTAGTCAGGTTAAGAATTTTCATGATGCCTATGGCCCAAGAATACTTAAAACAGTATCTTTCTATGTCAGCCTCTCCAAGCTATATTTGCAGTAAATCTATGTTGCAACATGCAACTTATTTGCAAAAACATTTGAGGCAGCTTATATATAAAGAGGCAGTGTAACCAAGAAACTACTGAAGTAGGGGTTCATTTGCCTGCTTACAGCTCCATGATGCAGTGAGGGGACTATTCCAGGCACCTTTCGACATTAGTGCACTTACAGGTGTGGTGCCACCACTGCTGATTTCTAGAGGGATTACAAGTGAGAGTCTGTAACAACAACCTCTACACTGAAATGCATCAAATCCCCTTCTGAAAGCTATCAAATAACCCTGTAAAATCCCTCCAGCTTTACAAGATATTAGCTCTCTAGTCTACCATGGTCCTCAGTTAGAACGGCCACCTGGCCGCCAGGAAACCATTTATGCTTAGCAGAATTTGAGCCTAGACAGAGATTAAGTATTTTTATCTGGCTAGGCAGATGCAATGATGTGGCAACAGAAGTCTTCCAGAATGCATAATAAGGAGGAAAATAAAATAAAAACAACAAAAAAGCACACAATCCTAAAACTTAGCTTTGAAAACATTCATGTACTTTAAAAAAAATATGCCCAGAGGGTACTAAAAGGCATGATAAAGCAGCAAACTTAGCATTTTATAGTGGATTTACTTCACATGAGGTTCTCTGGGACTTGCTAAATTATTTGTCCATTTTTGCAGTACCTAAAGAAAACAGTATCTGAATAACATATCTCAGAGTAGAGAAATGCTGAAAATTGAAATTTCTATACCACACATTTAAAAGCCACCATTTCAGAGGCAACTAATCAGTTTGCATTGCAAGGGTCCAAGAATTGTACTTTACCTGCATACTTGGGAAGTCAGTATTGTCTGAGCTTGCCCAAACTGCAGCTTTGCAGGATGGGCCTTCAGCTGCGTTACCACCAAATAAACCAAGAAACAAACCACGCTAAAACCCCAGCCACTTCCTCCCTCAGCTGCACCAGGAAACCTGATTCACATCCACTGAGTCCATCAGATTAAAAAAAAACAAAACAACATGAAAAAACAAAACAAATCAAAATCCAAAAAACACAAGCCTGACATTTTCCTTGAGAACAGGCCAGGTCACTGTTCAAGTCAGAGCACAGCCCGAAGCACAGTTGCACTGGCCACTCCCAAGGACAAACAGCATGACTTCCTGGTAGAATCCTTGCACCAGTACAGCGACCACAGCCTAACGCAGGCCAGGTATGTGGTTTTCTAGTTGGAGCCTCTGATTTGATTCTACCACATCATGCCAGCATAAACATATGCAGGGAAGAACAATTCACAGCCATGCAGCTTTCTGCATTTCAAGCCATAATGAAAGTTACACTGGTGCAAACTGTGGTCTCTTACAATAATACAGCCATGTTTTTGCCCCACTAACTAAAAACTTGTCACGATGAAATGGCCAGTTCTCACCACAGTAACAGAAGAGTATTAAGAATTTCAGAAAAGTTACTCCATATACATGAGCAGCACCAAGTAGCTCAAAGCACAGCAGAAACCATACACTGCACATGATTGTATTGACTTTGGCTGGGATGGACTTAATTTTCTTCACAGCAGTCCATATGATGCTGTGGTTAAGACTCGTGTCCAAAACAGCACTGATAACATATCAATGTTTTAGCTGCTGCTAAGCAACACTTGCACAACATCGAGGACTTCTGTTTCTCACTCTACACTTTCAGTGAATTGGCTGATAATTTCACCATTTTATAAGGTGAAATCAAGGTAAAGATATTTCCCTTGCCCAGGATGAAAACTTAAATTGTAGTATTTGTTCAGCAAGAGAAACATTGACTGGCAGTTCTGATAAATGTCTATTTTTCAGGTATGTCTTACTGTACTTAATTATTTCTAAAATCCTTGCTTTCCTGAGTTTTTAAAAGTTGCCCTAATCTTGTAGAAAAAAAAAACAAACAATGTAGCCTTTCTAAAATGTGGATAAATAAAGAACAGATTAAGAATGACTCCTCTAGACTGCAAGAGGAAAACTTTCCAGTCCAGACAGAAGTTTATCTTCAAAATCCAAAATCTCCTGAAAAAAAGGAGAACCAGCATTTTTCTCTACCTAAGTCTTCAGAGACAGGTTCATTTAAAACTTACCATATGCACAGTGAAGAGATCTTGTCGATTCAACATCGGCAGAAAATAGGACCATGCAGTGTTTTTGCCACGTTTTGCATAATCAAAGAAGATGCAAACACGCTGATGATTTTCCTAGAAAAATTGGGAGGGGGGAAAAGATGACAGATTTTAAAAGCATTCACCATTAAAGCAGTTATTTACTCCTCATTATGCTGGCACACATTATCAGAGCACATCCTGGCTTGTAAGAGCCCACAGAAATTTTTCAGTTTGACAATTATTTGTGGATACAGTTCATTTCAGCACTTCAACATTAAGGTTAGAGATTTGGGGCAGGGGAAACAAACCTTGAAACATTAGTTATATCTCAGTACTCAAACACCTGCTTAAGCAAAAATGGATACATATAATATTTGAACAAGCAAGCAGAATTAGACAACTGAGAAAGAAGATGAATACTGTCATTTTTTAGGAGGGACACTACTCTTCATCCATCAATTATGCTTGATTAAAGTCCATACAAAGTTTTCCCATGTATTGCTACTTCCACAAAACTTGGTTCCACATTCTACTAGTTAAACTTCAGAGGTGTAAAGTAGCCCTGCCTCTCTATTCCTCTCAATGGGAAGTGAGCTCTTCTCTCCCAGATAAGGCTGCAATTAATTCAGCACTTCTCAGGCAACCCACATACCTAAGAGAGGATGCAGCCAGCAGACGTCTGTTCCCCAGGGCTTCTGTGCTGAACCACAAGAGACCACAAGTACCTAAACCTGGGCACTGTGCACAGCCTCTAAGTATTTCACCTAATAATCACTATACAAAGCAGCTATTACAGTTCTCCTTAAAGCAGGCCAGAGAAAAGGCCATACGAACAAGAAGGAGAAAGAGAAGCTCTGCTATTTCCTACTAGCCTAGAATACAGCCTTCCAAAAAATCTAATACTTGAATTCTTGCTTTTCCTCAAGCATTTCCATATACTTTCCAGCCTGGAGGTAGTCAGTTTTCCTTCTGAAGAGATGTCTCCCCACTGAAGTCAAGCTACTACAACCAAGTATGCCACTACTGTCAAGGAAGGCAAAACTGTTGGAAACACTGTAACTGGGAAACTCCCATGAGAACAGTAGCTCAGCCTCTACTATCCAAAGATTTTAAGTTTCAAAGTCCCCTAGCTAGAAGGGCTTTTCTCCATCAATTCTGCACCCTATTGTTAACTCTATGGACAGATAATCAGCTAGGCAAGCCTCCTTTTTGGAATATCCATCTAAGATCCACTAAGCACAAGATGACTTGAGAGTAGCCATGATCCAAACACTGGCATCTTACTAAACATCAGAGTTGTAACTAAACCTTCAGTGAAATTCTCTGTCTTAACTTGTGGCTGAGGTATTCTCACTTTTACTCTTTAGATTCTCTTTCCCGTCCTGCTGGTGGAAGAGTGAGCAAGTGGCCAGCTGGGATTAAACCACAACAGTACTGTGACACACAGGCTGCAAACTGCTGGGCTGCAAACTGCTGTCCTTATCACTCACTGGGGAAACCGAAGTGTCACTCACTAGTCATCAGCCAGTTATCATCCTTATGGTGATGAATGCTCTACATGGCGTATGCCAAAAAGAACAGACAAATGCTCTCAAACTTGTTGTTTAAACTATGAAATAAATAGAAAAGTAAGATGTCAGGAACACAGTGCCTTGCTGGAGAGTTTTCACTCTGTGAGGGATGGTTTGATAAAAAATGGCAGTTAAATCAAATAAATTGAACTTGCCTGTTGGAATATCAAATACTCAAGAGTTGGAATTAAAACTCACATGGTTCACCTCCTAGAGTGATGCCCTAAACAAACATCATTAGATGTTTCACTGTAACCTTGTATCAAATATAACATGAAACAGGAGAAGAGAAACTGTCAAAAACAGGTAGTTCAAATGAATATCAGGAGAAAACCTCACACTACTCAACCCATCTTGTTACATCATCACTCCAAATACTTCTCTTACCCTACTTCAGATCAAGGAAATGTAAAAGTGGGATTATCTGATTGAGTAAAGCCTCCTCTTGAGTTGTTCCAGTCAGCTCACCAGTCCTGAGACCAAGTTTCATAGCCTACTCTTATGAGCCACTGTATCCCATAGCTACAAAGAGCTGTAATATTTCATTGATTCAAAACTTCCTGGTCTATAACTAACTTAACTTATGTTGGAAACCTGAAGCTGCAGAAACTACACCTTCTTGCTGAGAGTGGCCAAATTAACACCTTCATTAGAAAAGCTCCACTTCAAGTCCGAAGTCATGTCGTCCCTACACAACAGGAAAAGGCTGAAGTCTCAAGTCACAGAATCTTAGAATCATTTAGGTTGATAAATACTTTTAAGATCCCCAAATCCAACTATTAATCTAACACTGTCAAGTCCACCATAATATAATCCAAGACATTAAGTGCAAAAAGAACTAAAAAAAAAAAAATTTGCAAATTAGGACTACCTAAAATGAAATAGCTATGCAATACTAGCCTTAATATCCAAGTTCTGCATTAAACAAGTTGAGAACTGACAGACAAGCATATAGGTATATTTTATTTCCAGAATTTGAACATATACATATATACACACACACAAGACTAAATTACCCTTAGATGCAGCATTTAATCTGGGAAGACAAGTCCTGAAAATTTAAAAGAATATTTTTAACACAGTATGACAAACACCTGAAGGGACAAGAATTAGGCTAAGGAAACGTTCAAGCATGCATTTAAAGACTTAAAATAATACAGGTTATTGACCTACTTGCAGCATATCATCAACCATAGTCAGAATGTACTGAACAGTCTGTTCCTTGGAGATATGAGTCATCAAGTTTATAAATGTTTTAGCACACTAGAAAAATAAGAGAAACATTAAAATTAATATTAGCAATTGTCTTCATTACTTTTGATAATATAAAAAAGGACCTCATTAATTCACAGTTAAGTCTTACATAAGCACTGAGCAACCCAACATCTTCCTTAACTGCAGTAAGAGATGAATACATTTGACATTATCTCATTTCAAAAAGAAAATTTTATGTCACATTGATTGTTACCTTTTACAAATTGTTTTCTGGCTTTCAAATAAGTACTTGCTAGTGCAAGTCACCAAGAGGCTTTGTTGAAAGCTGGATTAGAAAAAGCACCCTCAGTGTCCTTTTCTATGGCAGTGAGAAGAACCAAGTAAACTGACAGACAGTACAAGAAGATTTCAACAACTTGAACTAGAGAAAGGAAGGCAGGTCACTCTTAACTGTTCACTGACTATATACCTTGTAGACAAATCTTTGTTTGTATTTGAGCTGTGCCTCCTGAACTATCTTACAATTTCAGCAACAAATATTACAAGCTGAAATAGTTACAACACTAATTCCTCCTTCTCCTTCACCACATTCATGTAAAACTGAGAGAGAAGTGGAGCTCTGAACTGCTACATCATAATTATTTAGTAGCATTTAATGTACACCATATATGTATTTGTTACTACATAAAACATGGTCCAGGACTTAACAGCCACACAATACAATTTGGAGAGAAAATAAAAAAACAAAACCCAGAAAAGCCTAAAATTAAAGTAGAAAAAACAACTGGAAAGTTCTGTATCTTAAATGTATCTCTTCACCTTCCTCTCTGCCTCTCCCAATCCTCTTGATGTCCGATATTGTGTGCTAACACCTCAGGTTTCAAGGCTAAGTGTCTACTGATTCAAATATCATTCAAGTGTCTCTGGGCATCCTGCCTGGACTCCATAATGGCAAAGGGCTGATTCAGTCCTGAACCAGCTCTGTCCAGTGCAGATGTCTCTTATCTTACCATGCTTAAAATGACACAGTTACACATCCGTGTTTAACTGAATCCACCTCAGTAGTCAGTGGACTCTACTTCTGGAACTAAATTATAATTGCTTAGCTAACTACACAGAAATCTCATTGATAGCAGCCATCATCCATAAACTACAAGGAAAAAAGTGACTCAAGTACAAGTGTGCATGATTAAGTTAAGTGGGATGAGGAAAGACTTGAGCTGGCTTGTCCCACAACAGAATCAAAGTCAGATGACATTTAATAACTATTTAACAGGTTTTAAAAATAACATCTAACCTATATTTAAGGAAAAAAAAAGAATCATGATAGCAAGCTTTATACTTATTCCATAACATCTTAATTGTATACAGTCAACAATAAAATAGCAGTTAGTATAAAAAATTCCTTCCATCTTCCTCCCCAAAAGAGAGACCACTAAATGAAAGGAAAATTACTTGATTGCCTTCTGTTTGCAACAACTCCTGTTTTTCTTCTGGACTCCTTTTCTGTTCAAATCTTTGAATAAATTCACAGTCTTCACCTGAAATCATTTGCCCTCTGAAAAACAAAATATGGCACCGTAAGTAACACGAACAATAAGTTTGAAATAACTGCACTGGGTTCATGTGGCAAGGTTTTGGTAGTGGGGGGCTGCACAAGTGGCTCCCACATCAGACAGAGCCAGTTCCAGCCAGCTCCAGGCAGAGCCACCACAGGCCAAAGCTGAGCCACTCAGTGATGACAGCAGCATCTTTGTGATAAGATATTTCAGAAGTAAAAACTGCTGTGCAACAGCAGCAATGAAGACAGGACTGCAGAAGACACAACAGGACAGACTAGGTCAATGAAGAAAGAGGGGGAGGAGGTGCTTCAGGAGCTGGAGCAGAGACTCCCCTGCAGCCCACAGTGAAAACCACGGTGAGGCAAGAAGTGCCCCTGCAGCCCATGGTGGTCCACGGTGGGGCAGAGATCCACCTGCAGTGCCATGGAGGACCCTATGATGGAGCCTGCAGATGCCTTGAAGGACGCTGCAGCCCATGGAAAGTCCATGCTAGAGCAGGTTTTCTTGCAGGACCTCTGACCCCATGGAGGACCTATGCTGTATCATCCATCCCTGAAAGACTGTATCCTATGGAAAGGCTCCATGCTGGAGGAGTTTGTGAAGGGACCTTGGAGATCATCTAGTTCCAACCCCTCTGCCACGAGCAGGGATGTCCCTCATGAGTTTAGGTTGCTCAGGGCCCCATGCTACCTGGCCTAGAACACCTCCAGGGATGGGGCACCCACAGCCTCTCTGGGCAGCCTGTTCCAGTGCCTCACCAACCTCACAGTAAAGGATTTCTTCCTAACATCTAATCTAAACCTGCTCTGTTTCATTTTAAAACCATTGTCCTTTGTACTATCTGCCCACATAAAAAGTTCCTCTCTCTCCTTTTTATAGCCCCTGTTAGGTACTGGAAGGTCTCCCCAAAGCCTTCTCTTCTGTAGGCTGAACAAGTCCAGCTCTCTCAGCCTGATTTTTTTAAGAGAGATGCTCCAGCCCTCTGATCATCTTTTTGGCCCTCCTCTGGACCTGCTCCAACAGGTCCATGTCTTTCTTGTGCTGAGGACCCCAGAGCTCAATGCAGCACTCCAAGCGGGGTCTTGTGAGGGTAGAGTAGAGGGGGTACAGTATCAACCCTATCGCTGTACTAGTGATGTATCCCTCAGCAAATGCAAAGAGCTCTTTCCACAAAAGGTCTCATTTACAAAGCATTTAAAACTAATGAGGGAACAACCTCTAAAGCCTCCCCTGTGCATCACCTCTGATCAACCACATTGTCTAAATAATTCTTAAATTTCCAGGGACTGAATGCAATGATCAGTGCAAACAGTTGTAAGAACTGAAATACACACAGATAGCATATTATGCCAAAATTATAATACATAACATGAATAACAGCCTACTCCAACCTGAAATAAGTGCTGAAAAACAAAATTAATTGTTATTTTAAGTTTGCCATAAGCACTGAAGAGAATTGGAAGGAGGACAGAGTACATAGTTGCTAATTTATTTTTATTTTTCACTAACTACAACATTTCGGCATTTCCTGGTAGTTTAAAAACCAATATGCACCAAGTTCACCCAAACACATAGCAAGGGGGCTTGATACAGTGAACTGCTACAAACACCTATAAATTAAGAGATGTCTACTTAATCTTCTCTTTAACTTAATATTCAAGTGGTTACTGCCATCATCAGTGCTATTTCAGAAAGCTGTTAACTCAACTGAGTCAGACTTGCAGAACATTACTGGGGTTTTGTTATAATACAAAACTTCATATCACAAGAAATAATACACTTGCCAAAACAGTACAATCAGGTACTCTTCAGGAAAGAAAACTAATTTTAAATCATTTAGTCCTAAAAATATCCAAAACTTTAATGAATAGGTGACTGGCTTTACTAGGTAATACCAGGAGTGCTTCAGGAAAGAAAACTGTGCACATCATCATCAATGCAAAAGTCAGTGGGGATGAAAGCATTAGACCTTATTCTGTTTTATTATTTCCAAGACTCACGTCCCCTTAATATTTCCACTGAATCAAATGCCTTGGCCACTTTGCAAAGCTAGGTAGCATGGGCTCTTTTAACCCATCTTTTCCACATTCAGGGTCAGTTTTCAGATGTTCCATGACTGGAGATTACATTAAAATCCTTGTAAATTTACAGGAAGTGTTAACTTTTGGGGTTTTTCCAACTGTCTCACCTGGATTCTTGAAATACAGACAAAAATAAGACCTACAATGTGTTCTTATCTTTCCTCTTACTTAAATGGTTACATCTGGAGTATGACCTCATCCCAGAACCATCTCTCACCTATTTACTATTCAAGCAAAGAATATAAGTAGCTTTGTACCACATGTGTTATTCCTGTCAGCTGCTTTGTTAGAAACATCCTCATACGGACTGAGGAAAGGCAAGTAAGATTTACTAGGTGGAAGATTCATGAAGCCAGTGGTAGGGTAGTCCTTGACTAATTTCTAGTAAAACTTAACTAATTACAGATGAACTATGTATGATTAGCTGCTGATGACCATGCTGCTACTATATGCCTTTTAGATGGAATTATGTTCTTTCTTGTCTAATAAGGATGGAGTTGAGTAGTTATGGAAAGATAAGGACCATTCATTTGCCACAAATACTGTATTTAACGACCTGTAACTACAAGGCTCTTATGCTTCAAACAATGCTGGCCATGCCAGGGATGGATGAATCATATTGACATAAAAGCAACCAGACAAGCTGCCTGTTTATAAGAATATTGCCATTTACACACACTTCAAAGACAACAAAAGGTGAACCCTTAATTTTCAGCTTTAATCCTGGAGAAAGCCTCAGCCCATGAAGACAGATGCTTCTTTATAGCCAAGCTATTAGAAGAGGTCTGCCAACTGCCAAGGAAAAAAGCTTTCGAGTTTTTGCTTTTATCCTACATTAGATCACAGGGGAAAAAAAAAAAAAAAAAAAAAAAAGGGGGGGGATTGAGATTGCCTTGAGCAATAAAGACATTAGGATTTACTTATTTATTGCTTTATTAGTGCCATTCAAAAAGACACCTTCCAACCCATACAAAACATTACAAAGGATCTGACAGCTTTGTAAACAAGTTGTTAATATTTTACCAGGGAACTCATACCTCTGATTAATAGTTTTAGTCATTTCAAGTGCATCTAGTTGCACTCATCTCATTTTAATATTGAAATAATTGATTATGTAGTAAACCTCAGCAACCAGTGGAGGGGAAAAAAAACCCCAAACCAACCAACCATGAGAAAATGCAGAGCAGCCTCAGACAGCCGGTATCAGCTCCCATGATCCTATCTATCACACATTTTCCTCATCCCCTCTTCAAAGAGAAAGGAATTTCCCAGCACCTTTAAGAAAACAAGTAACTAAAGTTTCCCTCTATCCCTCCTCCTAAAAGACAGTTGTTATTTTCCAGGATGTGTCTACACAGTCTTTTGTCAACAGACAAAAGTCACTTTGAGCTTCAGCTGTGTTTGGTTTCAACTGGGATAGAGTCAATATTCTTCCCAGTGGCTGGTACAGTGCTGTGTTCTACTTTTAACATAAATCCTTTAGCTGTTGTTATCTTATATTAGTAGTATTTCCCCTGCCTTTTCTGTCCTATTGAAACCTCTATCTCAACACATGAATTTTCCTCCCCCTCACTCACCAATTCTCTCCCCATGACCCCGTGCTGGGTGAGGAGTGAGCAAACAGCTGTGTGGTGTTTAACTGCCTGCCAGGTTAAACTAAAATAGGCTGTCTGAGCATATCAGGTTTACACCAGGAGCCCTGTAACCACACTTCAATGCTCTGTGCTTGAAATACCAAGGCCTGCCTTTGACAGCCATAGCCACCTACAGGAGAGTCAAACTGAAACTGTAAAATTTAGAAAGCATGAATTTGCAAGACCACCATTTTTAAAATCACTTGGTCTCTCAATATGATTCAGAAACTTGTGATTCCTTCTTTTAATTATGCATTTCCTCCAGCAGCTCTTGTTCCTTTTTTCTGCTTGAATGAGTTAACAAAAGACACACTGGAGGTTAACATATTTTTGTTTGAGTTTTATTTTGGATTTTTTGGGGTTTTGGTTGGTTTTTGTTGTTGTTTTTAATCTAAAAAATTTACTACATCTGCAGCAAATACTAAGCTCATATGAAGCCATAATGTCGAGGTAAAATTTTTTTAATCCAGGTTTCTGCTGTACTTTGTACTTACCTAGAGACACTCATTTTATCCAATTGCTCAAAAGTTTTAACATACACAAACTTAAAACAGTAAAACAGGCTGAATGCAGTCTACAAGACTGGACCAGTTTGGAAAAAAACCCCAAAACCAACAAAAAAACCCTACCCCAAACACTACAAATTAGGAAACTTCTATATTTCCTGTAAGGCAAGACTGGCTTTTAAAGTCTGAGATATTTAACCACTTTAGAAGATTTCTCCACACCCAGAAACATAGAATTGATATTTTAGCATCAAAATTCACAAACGTGTGTCAAGCATCTGA
Source organism: Poliocrania exsul (assembly GCA_035041345.1). NCBI lineage: Eukaryota > Metazoa > Chordata > Aves > Passeriformes > Thamnophilidae > Poliocrania > Poliocrania exsul. The sequence continues at coordinate 111,855,445 of JAWWLZ010000082.1, forward strand.
AGACACACAGAAACCTATTTACAAATTAGCCATCAGGTATCTCTCCTGATTAAAGGTGAAGTATTGTCAAATGCTGTATATCTAGAAAATCTACAGTGCAGTAAGATCCAAGTTACATTCTGAAACAAGCTCATTTTTCTACAGAACTCAAGTACTACCCTTAGAAAGCAAAACCAAGCCTGCTTCAAGCAAGCCAACCCGCAATCCCCAAAGGCATTCTGATACTCTCAGGCAACGCTGAAACCAACCACACAGTACACAACAGCAACAGGGGCAGCCACATCCCTGAACTGTACAGGTTTCAAGATCCAAAGGCAGGAATGTCCATACAGAATTAATGCCTTCCACTACATTTACTCTCCAGAAGGCAGGCAGGCCTACACATCCCCTTCCACTCTTCCAAGTTTTGCTACTTTCTTCTCCGTCAGACACAGGCCCTAGCTGGAATTCAGCACAAAGAAAGGGTAAATTTTAGCACCAGAAAAGAAATGATCCTTTTTCCACAGCCTAATTTTGTAGGAAGCAGTGAACACAGTGGCAAACTGGTAATATGTACAGTTGCCACACCTAAATACCTCACTTTTGTGCCAACAGTATACAGAAAAAACATGAAAAGTAAGCAGTTGTGTGTTAGCACACTTTGACACTTAGTTTACAGTTACAACCTTCAGAGGTGGAATAAACACGATGCCAGTTAATCTTTACCTTGAACTGACTCTACAAGTCAACTACATAAATACTGCCTATAGCTTGAGGAGCACTAATTATGTCACACCTCACTTGATGTGTTAACTCAGGGAAAATAAAAATATTTCCTCTAATGTAAAAACATATGAAGACTTCAGTATGCAAGTTCATATGCAATTGCACTGACTGTCAGAACAAGGAGCTCAAAAAAGTAAAGTGTCCTTCCAGGTCACCAGCCCCCATTTACCTTCTGCTTTACAGACCAAAACAAACCAATCTGAGCTGCCTCCAATAGGTGCATCCACTCATTTAACACTGTGCTTAATTTTACAAATGAGTCAATATATCTGCACTGATAGACTTTTCAAGAAATCCCTAAAAACTCAGCCTCAAAGACACCATCACATCCAAAACTGGAAATTGTAAAAATGACATGTCCAAAACAAGGTATGATTTTATTTCCTCTTTAAAAGCACCAGAAGTTTTACTCCTATTTTTCAGTAACTAATTACAAGGAAACTCCTCAACCAAGCAACCAGTTACTTCATGATGCTCCACAATTCCTCTGGCACCATTTCAGTCAATCCTTGCAGCTCCCTTAGCCAGACAGCCAGGCTGTTAGCAGTAAATACAAGACACAAAGATTACATTCATTTCAGAACAAAAATAAAGAGGACACAATGTCATTGATATACAAAGCACCAAGCATCAAACAGTCTCACAACAGGATCATAAACACTAGCCAGATGCACTACAGTAGCCTCCAAAACTTGGCTGACTTAAAGAGAGGAAATAAAAAGTGTATTCATCTTTCACAGCTTCCAGAACAAAACAAATTCTACAGGTAGAATCCTGAAAATGAACCCTGCCTCCTGGTCAAAAGAAGCTATATAAAAATTTGGTGACAGATTTATAAACAAAACTCCCCCATGCTTATACAGCATCAAAGAAAGGGAATCCCAAAAATGAATGAAAATTATAAACAGCAGACCACATAAAGCACAGTCTAACATTCAAAATACAACTCCTTGTCAAACAGAACCTTATACTAACAAAAGCAACAGATCATTCTCACCAGCTCTGCAGTCAGAACCACCAAAGTGGTGGAAGAGTTTCATATTCATTTACACTAACAGTGAACAATGGTACTCTCATCCCAAGTAACTGCAAAGTTGCCACTAATATAGCACAAGAACAGCTGCTCAGGCTTCCTTAGAACTCACTTCCTTATCAGAAGGGTAACAGGGCACACAGTAACAGCAAAAGCCACTTAGCTGGTTTGAGCAGTGCTTGGTAGCTGCCACTGTCAAGTTACCCCACCAACCTTCCTCTTTTGCCTGCAAAGCCACTGGAGTACCACACTATAAACTGAAGCAGGAACTGATAAATCTTAAAAATGGCCTAGAAGTTTCCTCAGTAGATGGGTTACTTTATCCAGATTTATAATGCAGATATACAAAGAGGAAAAAATAATATGATTCAATTAATGGAATAAGCTAGTCTGAGATACATAGGACAGAGAAAAGCAGGTAGGCAAAGCTTCTCCTGGGTTAGCATTTCTCAGCTTGCATGTGTATGTACAGTTTTGCAAGGTTATTTTAATATACAACATTTATTTACATATGTATGACAGAAATCTGAGCTTTTTTTCTAAGTGGTGTAATGTTGATAAACACAGAGCATTATCAATATGGTTTGTACCTCTACAATCATGAAGATTTCTGCCACTTTAATCAGAAACCAATGAACTATGAAGTAACTTGCTAAGATACGTGGACCCTCACAAGATAATGGCAATTTACACAATGTCAATATTTTTATAGGTATCTGTCATGAGGAATGCAGGGCTGCAAGAATGTCACATTTCCCTCTGGAGTACAGAGGTCTGTTTCTGCTCCCTGCTCCCACTTCATGCATAAATCTGTCTTCCTCAACTTGTCCTTACACCCTTTTAGGAGAATATTTCTCTTGCTACTCCTAGTGCCATATTACCATGCCAAAGTGAACTCTGACCTTACCTGAAACACCAGCACCGCTCTTCCCAGACTACAGTATTTGTTTCAGCCCACTCCCCAATTTACTTGCTTCAATTGCCCTCCAGTTCTGTTCCTCCTTTACTTAAGGTACAGCCTATTCTCCTGGACTACCAATCCAGTTTTGCTAATATGACTTTTATATCCACAAAAAGCACTTCAGCAATACAGATAACATACCCAGATATAAGGCAATTACTACCGTAAACTTTTCTTAATTCAGTACTCATCCAATATGACTGCAATTGAGAATGGTGTTGAATGAGGGAAAAAATGGACAGTTATAACACACTTTTGTGCAAACTTATTATTTGATATTGCAGCGATCAGTTGACAAAAGTAGAGTTCCTCTTCTGGTAATAAGTCATAAGAAAATTTTCCACAACCACTTCCATTTCATGTAGATTTTTACCAACTACTTCCATGGGACTAAGACAGAACCTTCTTCACTGCAACCTAATATTCCAATGCAGCCTAAAATCTCAGGAAGTCTAACATTAAGAGGGAAAAAAACGTGTAAAGTTTTTACTTACTGGAGATAGGACTGCCAGTTTACTTTGTTTGCCCGAACTTCAGCAGCTTTGGCAGCAATGATGTTTGTTGGGACAGCAGCATCTACAGCACCTCGGATATCCATCGTGACTGATAATTAAAATGCACCTAGAAATGCAAGTCAAATTTGAGACCTCTTATTAAAGTATAAAGAGTAGAGTATCTGTCCAATATTTTAAAGAAATAAAAATAAAAATCTATTTTCAGGTGTCCCATTCCCTAAAACTGTACTAAATATTTTCTAAGAAAGTTCTATTAAGTACTTAAAATGTGGATTACCTGAAACAAAAATCAGCCTTACCTACACATTAAACTGTAGCCAATCATAAGTTTGCTAAAATAAAAGACACATACCATTACTAAATAATTCCCAGTGCTGTAAATCCTTGAAAAATGAAAGGAAGTTATTTGAACAAAGGCTACTCCTCTGCAACATCCCAGTAGCACTACAGATAACAGAAGTTATCATCCTCCCAAATCAGGGTTAAAATTGAGCACATACCCTCCCCACCCCCACCTATTAGGACTAGTCTATTCAGCTATTTGTCTAAGAGTATTTAGACATTACAAACATGTGAACTACAACTTCAGGAAAAAAAGCCTCACAACTACATAAATTAAAACCAATGCTATACAGACTAAGAAGAGAATTAAGATCATTACTGTACAGAAAGCAAATTGAAAAATAAATACGCACAGAAGCTCTTCATCAGGATACACCACATTACCACACACAGTGACCTTCACCACTTCCTTCTCCTTCCTTTATGGTTTTAATCACCACCTGACTTTGATGCCAAAACAAGAAGTGTGTTTGCAGAGCCTTTGGACCCACCTGGAGCTGGAATTCCTTACAACCTAAACTGTATCAAGCCTCTCCATGCAGCCTATTTCTGGACTCTTCTGACCCCTCTTCCAGAGTAAGCAAGAACAAACTGGCACATTCTGCCCTGTCCCCAGCAAACACAGATCATTTGTATGACTGAGGGAAAACACAAGTCAGACAAAAGGAAATAAAAAAATAAAAACCGGAACTATCACATGGAGAAATGGAGGAGCAGAACTGTCCTCCCTCTGAAACCACTTCTATGATCAGACACCCAGAAAGACGGCACCGCTGTGTCCTTCAATGACCACTGACAGTCCCCAGCTCTTACGCGACCCCTAGAGCCATTTAAGCACCGCCGTGGGCACGGTGGGCACCGGCGGCTCCAGAGCTCGTCACCTACAGCTGGGCCGAACGAGCCGGGGGCGCCTGGGACGAGGGGCAGGAAGAGGGCTGGGCCTGTCCTGCCGCTCCCTGCACCTGCCCTCAGACACGGGGCCCAGCAGAGCCCGAGCCCCAGGGGAGGCAGCGGAGCCCCCGGGGAGGCAGCGGAGCCCCCGGGGAGGCAGCGGAGCCCTTCGCGCCGGGCCCGAGAGCGGCACCCGCTGACGGCGACACCCTCCTCCGCAGGGCCCGGGGCAGCTCTCACTCACCGCAGGGAAGGCGAGAGGGCGAGAGGGCGGGTGGCCGGGCGGCAGGGGCAGGGCGGGAGGAGCAGGGCAGGACGGCGGCGGCTGCGGTCGCCCCTCGGCAGCCGCGGAAGCTCCGCGCACCGACCGGCCCGGCCCGGCCCCGCCGTCATGTGACGCCTCTCACGTGAGCGCGACGGCGGCCGGCGAGGGACAGTGCGTGCCGTCTGCGCGCGGCGGTGTCAGGGTGTGCGCGTGCGCGGAGAGTGTGTGTGTTCACACGTGCGTTTGTACACACACAGCTACACACAGAGACACAGATACACACAGAGACACGCACACACACACAGAGACCCACACAGATACACAGACACACACACACACAGACACACAGATACACAGACACACACATACGCGCGCGCGCACACTTGAGCACAGGTCCCATGGGGCGAGGCTGAGGGAGCTGGGGTTGTTTGGCCTGGAGAAGAGGAGGCTCAGGGGAGACTTTATCACTCTCTACAACTACCTGAAAGGAGGTTGTAGCCAGGTGGGGGTTGGTCTCTTCTCTCAGTCAACCAACAGTAGGACAAGAGGGCATGGGCTTAAGCTCTGCCAGGGGAGGTTTAGGTTGGATATCAGGAAGAAGTTCTTTACAGAGAGAGTGGCCAGGCATTGGAATGGCCTGCCCAGGGAGGTGTTGGATTCTCCAACCCTGGAGGTTTTTAAGGTGAGACTGAACATGGCACTGAGTGCCATGATCTAGTAATCAAAGTGGGGTTGTTGGACTTGATGATCTTGGAGGTCTCTTCTAACCCAACTGATTCTATGATTCTATGATATGTGAGAAATAAAATAATGCAGTCTTATTACAAGCAAGATTAGTTGACTTAGAATAAGATCTCTTTATTTAGGTTTTTTTTTAATATTGCTGTGATTGTATAGGAAACGTATAGGTGTACCATGAAGATTGTAAGGTACCAGGTACTGTCAGGACCTGGCACTGAGAGCCTTCTACGACGGGGGAGGGAAAATAGCAAGTACTTAAAATAAACATGCAGAGGCCCCTGTGCACAGAGGCTTCTTTGATACGGAGTGGTCTCTGCCAACAAAGGAGACTCTTCATCTAACAGGGGGTATTCTTCATAATCAATAAAGGAGAAGATGACACCCTCCTCTCCCTTTGGAGAAGACACCTCTTACGGCGAGCAAGCCAATGAATATGCATTATCTGCTGGAAACGGGCAGGACTTCGTAAACTACAAAAAGCGCGAAGTTTGAATGTAAGGTGTGCTTCCAGACCCCATGTGGCTTGAGCACCCGGTGTGTGCTGAAAATAAAACTTGCCTCTTTGTTATACTTCCTTTGTTTCATAGGTTGTTGCCGTCTTCTAAATTTAAGAGAAGGAGAATTTTCCTACACGTGCATCTGTCACAGAGCCACAGGGTGGCCTGGGGTTGAAGGAGTAGCTCCGTCAAACGTGTGCTGCTTAGCAACAAAAATGCACAGGTTTACGTAGCTTTCAGTTACATAACACTCATTGTTCAAGTTAACCTTTACAGTGACTGGCCTTGAAGCTCATACACTTCTAGAGGAAAGATGATCATTGCTCTGTTCTGCCTCCCTGCGGGTCAGAATCCGCAGTCCTCAGACCCAGAAGGATGGACAGAGGGGATGACCAAGCAGGATACCAAAACACTTGGGTTTTGCCGTAACTTCTTGGCACTGTGTCATGGGGGAGTTATGGTTGCACACATAACACACCTCAACGCATGGCATTGCAACTCATCCTGTTCCCTGTATTTTGCTAACACAGCATTCCTTTAATAATCCTTTATTTTACTTTTTAATCGTATCTATGATTTCTACTTGATTTCTAGTGAGTCTTCTTAAATGTCACTCTTGATTATGAACTTATACAATGATTTCTGTTACATTTCATTACACCATCACTACATGTGCCTACCAAAAGTCCCCTCAGAGTTGTCCTGCAGCTGAAGCTCCTCCTGACCCCCAGAAGGTCCCTGTGGCTCTCACCTGCACCCCACAGAGGCAGGGTGGATGGGGCGGGGATAAGGTGACAATAACCCTGGCACCGAAATGCCACTTTGGGCTCTGCATTGTTTTTCCAGTTTTCATATTCTTGTTTTCAGCCTATCATGGTGCAATGGCATGGCAAAGTTTGCTCTTCCCCACAGCTGGGAGGTGTTCCTGGGCCCTTGTGCCTGTGTGGGCTGGGCTGTACTGTGCCAGCCAGCAATCCACTGCGTAACAGCTCTCCTTCCCCTCGTGAGCCACTCCAGAGCATGCATCAGCATCACACTGTTTCCTTCCTCCCAAGTCGAATCTCAGTGAAAAAGACACGCTGCACAACTCATTTGTTGTTTTTTTAAGTTGGCCTGTGTATGCTGGGCTTTGCCTCTGCAAGCAAAAGGTGTGGGAAACTCTTCAGACTAAAAGCCTCTGTTTCAGCAGCTACGGGCTTAAACTTCCATGTTTCTGATAAAAAACTTTGCATTGTTTTCGGCTGCTGAGTGAGGTTTTCCAGTCATACTGTGATGAAGTGCATGGACATACCAATCCTAGTCAGAAATGATCCCGAAGGGTAATTCTGCTAAGGATATAAGGAGGAAAAGCAGAGAAAACAAACCAAAAATAATCAGGGTTTTGTGTGTGAGTAGATCGAGACAACCAATGTAGAGCTGGCGTAGAACTCGTCTACAGTTAACTAAACTTTTCCATGCTCTCTGTCTTTTCCACTTAGAGGAGACACTGTTCTTTAAATTACGCCTGACCAGTATCCTTATAGGTGGGAGTTTTTTTAACTCAAGGGGAGTTGTCATTACTGTGCCACTGATTTATACTTCCTCCATAGAATATTTCTTTTAAAATGGATCTTTCTTCATACTACAATAAAACTGGTTTCTTGATAACACAAGCTTAAATCCCAGGCACAGTCCAAGTAACAGCATTTGCATTTCTTTCTGCTTCATCAGAAGAAAGCTCTCTAAGCCCTGGGCACTCTCTGTGTCATCTAGTTTTAATAATCACATCCATTAATGTGATTCTGTGGATTACCCAGCATGTGGGACTTGGAACTTTAATCTGACGAATTTGTGTTCTTGCAGTTTGCCTACATACAATGATAAGAAACACTGGCACAACTCCTGATCTCTAGTATAGAAATATCCACACAATCTTAAATAAAAATCTGTTACTTTTAAAGATTATTTTAATTTGATTTTTACTTCATAGCTGAGAGATAGAATTTGGCCTTATTTTAACCTCTTTTAAAACACTGTTAGTAACTTCTGTCCTGTGGCACTCTGTATTTCCTGCTTCTGCTCTGCCTTTTAGTGACAGGTCTCACTGGCCACACTTGTTTCGAGTCCAGCATCAGGCATCTGGAACAAACATATTCACTTTTTCCACAGTCATTTCAAACCATTCTGCTGATGATACACATAGCTCTACCCATTTTATAGAGAAACTGAAGCACAAAGCTCTTGCAAGATAAACTGAACAAGATTTGTAGCTTTTTAGATGCAATTTCCATAATGAAGGGCGGTGCTGGCTTTTGCTGGGGTAGAATTAGTTTTCTTTGCAGTAGCTAGTATGAGGCTGAGTTTTGGATTTGTGCTGAAAACAGGGATGTTTCCATTTCTGCAGAGCAGGGCTCACACAGCACCAAAACCTCTTCTGCATCTCACCTCACCCCATCCCACCCATGAACAGGCTGAGGGTGCACAAGAAGTTTGGACAAGACACAACCAGGATAGGTGACCCCAACTGTCCATAGGAACACCCAATACTATGTGGCATCCTGCTCAGTATATATTGTTGAGGAAAGAAGAAGGACGAAGGGGAAATGTTTGGAGTCGTGGTGTTTGTCTTCCCAAGTACCTGTTATGCATGATGAACACCTGCCTGACAATGGGAAGTGGTGAATTAATTCCTTGTTTTGCTTTGCTTGCATGAGCAGCTTATGCTTCCCCTATTAAAATCTCTTTACCTCAACCCACAAATTTTCTCACTTTTATTCTTCCATTTCTCTCCATTCTGCATGGGGAAGAGAGCAAGCAGCTGAGTGGTGCTTAGTTTCCAACTGGGGTTAAACCACAACAAGGCATCAAAGGCCCGTACAGTGATCCTACAAGCTACCATTCAGCCCTCGTCTGGCTGGAGCCACATCAGAGTTTTCTTAGATGAAAATTCTTCAGTTGTCCACAATGATACTTCTGCCCAAACCCCAAACTGTCCCACCACTGAAAACATGGATGACTTTGTGTGTTCTCTTACCTGGCAAAACGCCAACTGCTCGAAGACAGAGTTAGCCCCTGGCTGAGAAAAGGGAGAAAGGGAAAGAAAAAAAAAACAACAACTCTAAAACCAGGTTCAGGCTTAAACTAACTACATGTATTTATACAGAAAAGAGAAAATTAAAAGGAAACTACAATATAACATACACTTACACAAGTTATATATAACAAGAAATAACCTCCCACTTCCCAGTAAACACAAATT
>JAWWLZ010000082.1:111864792-111898430 GCA_035041345.1 Poliocrania exsul
GATGATGTAGTATGGTATGGAATACAATATTATTGGCTAGACGAAGTCAGCTGCCAGCCAGCTCAGCCCAGCTCAAGACACCTGACAATTTTCAGGCCCAGTCTGAACTTTGAAACCTATATTTAGGCCCACCTGGCCAAAACCATAACAGCCGGGTATGGTATTCTTCCACTTTCACCCTTCCAAGCTTGGTCCAACACTTGTTCTCAGAGTTTAAGTAAACCCTTGGAAACTGGATCAGTACCTCTTAATGTCCATTTCCAGCATGCCAGTTTTGACACATAAATAGAGTTACTTCCCAGCATGTGTCCCTATGTCTAGCAGGGTAATATCCTGAATGTTAGCTTGGGCATGCAAAATCACTTCTTCTGCTGGGAATCACCTTTTTCAAGGAAATTATGCAAAACACTGGATTGTATCCTACCTTACACAGCATATTTCCCCCACCCCTTTGGCACATTTCTGGCTTAACCCAAGCACCAGTACCAGAGTACTCTGTATGAACCTGCATATGCACAGGATTGTGGTTCTCCCACTTCTAGTCCCTGCTTCCAGTATTGTTTCAGTATTTTAATAGTAAGCAGAGGATAATAAACTCATGGTTTCAGTTTGGTGCCCAATGTGATGTCTTATTTGGAGCATGCATTACATCATCAGTGGTCATCCTTTTTTGTAGCAGACTATTTTTTGCTTAATTCTACCACCTGTGTGTATCATCCATTCAGCCTGGAGTCTGGCTAAAATAGGATGGATTGTTATTTGCAGTCAAAATTTTGATACCAGAAACATAGTCAGTTGTTTATAGAAAAGAAATTTGAAAAGCTGTGATTTGGCATGTTGACTTTGTCATAAATGACAGACTCTGGCTTTACTATTCATTTCCCAGACTGTTGAGAGGCTACAGTAAAAAATATTTTCCTGTACCTTTTCTATAACCTTGGTGATAGTGAAAAACACTTCGAAATAAATAACTGCTAAGAAGCTTTTTATCTTTTTAGTAGCAAAGGTATTTATTGACAACATTGGAGGCAAGCTGGGCTTGTTTGTGTAAAATAAGCCATTTATACAGTCTTGAGCTCATAGTTACACTTTCTAATTTCCATATTAATGACTGGGCGAAATCTTGGGCGGAGTTTTCCTTTTGGTTTGAAATTTGAGTAGTGGTTTCCTGACTTCATCCCTCGGATGGTCTTGAAGTGTCTTCATCACTGTTGGACTTCTGCCTTTTCTTTGTTCAATGACATGAGCTGTCAAACTTGTAAAATCTTGGCTTTAACTCTACAAAATTTTGGCTCTGGACTCTCAAACCTGTTTCAGATGTCTAAGTGTACTTAATTTATGGCTTAAGAGTCTATTGTGTTGGACTTTGGTCCACTGAGTAGCACAGAACTACTTTGGTAAAAGGACAGAACATGTCTTGAGTAATTCAGCTCATTTTCTTCTCTTAGCAGAACTAGGCACTTTAACTCTTTTAGGCCTTGTTCTCCTTTCATTTGGAGTGAGGCATAATGTCTGAAAGTATGCAGCTACTGTATGCAGTAGGAAGAGAAAGGCAAAGAGAGGAAAAATAATTGTAATAGTAATTACTTTTTTTTTTAACAGAAGTTCCAGGGGGTATTTAAAGATTATGAAGCAGTAAGCATGACATCTGTGCCAGGCAAGGTAATAATAGAATTTCTGGCAGAGGAATCAAGTTGGTGAACCCAATATGCCATGTTAAAGAATGCAAACAATACATTGTTCCTGAATATACCTGTATAGAAATATAGTTAATTTACATATTCTTCTGTGCCATTAAAGGGAATAAAAGCAAAACAATAACAAAAATGTCACTATAGCTCTGTAAGGGACAGTCATGTCTCACAGCTCTGCAGAAGTTCTTCATATGTGTAGACAAGGTACATACAGGTAGACTCCATCCAACAACTCTCCTGGGTTAAAAGGAATTGATTCATAAGTCAATACATACAACAGAGAGTAGGAGGAAAATATCAGCTTTCACAATGCAGAAGGGTCTCCAACAGAGTGCACAAAGCATCTGACTGGAGTCTGTTTTGTTAAGCACACTCAGAAATATTTGAGAAAGGAGGTAAATAATGTAGTGAAAACTTTGCTGATTACAGCCTTAGTCCTTTGACAAGTGTGCACTGAAATTGTGAACCACTTTGCCAGAGGATGATGGGTAAGCTGCAGATTCACATGTGCTCTTATCCCCCATTTGTCAAACTCTTGGGCACATCTGAAAATTTTCACTCAATGTCAGTCCCATGAGGCATTCTCTGCGTTAAGGAACTTCATTGCATTGAAAGGGTAGGTTTTGAGAAAGAAAAGCATTGTATAGTCATTACAGGAGCCTGTCTCATGTGTGCATGTCATCACTGACAGCAAGAGGCAATTCTCAGCAATGAGTACAAACCCATTCTGTGTCATCAGCCTTGGACAGCACTTCATGGCACCTTATTCATGCTGGTTGATTCTCTGGATCTTGCTAATGGTAATGACTGTAAAAGTGCTGTGCTCGTATTTTTTGGCAAGCATCTATCCTTTAGGTGTGCAAAACAATTCTCATTTTGCTATTTTTGGTCACATCAATGCTTGTCCATTAACTCCTGGCAGTGCAACTTCACTTGAAGTTGCTATATTTGTATGACTTTATTGACGTGTGAAAGAGTGGAAAGCATGTCAGCATGCAGGAAGAAAAGGCATCAGTTGCCTAGATGACAAAGAATAAAAATGCTCAAGAGTTTAATACTAAAAAATTAGTCAAGATGAGTCACCTTCACAGTAAGACTACAGGCAGCTGGATCATGAGAGTATTTTTCTGTTCTCCTTTACCTCTTGTATTAAGTAGGATGTATCATTGTCTATCACATATTCTGCAAATTACAGAAGTGTTATGCACACCTGCCATTTAACCTTTCAGTATTCCATACATCACCTGGCTGTCTCCTGCATATGAGTACAAGTATTTAACATGTATAAAAGAAAATTCTTAGAAAGTTTATCCAAGCAAAACATATTTATTAGTTCAGGAAAAGGCAACATGCTTCTATAATTCTCAAAATACTAAAGAGAGTTTTTTTTCTCTCCTATCTAATTGTGGAGGGTTGTCATGATTGACCCACTGTGAACTGGATTTTCACTGCTTCATCTGTCTTTGTTTTCTCATCTTACTTAATCTTCATTTTATTGTCCCTATCACGATGGGAGAACATTATTTTGTGAGTATCTTTCTTAACAAGTAAATCCTGCTTCCTGCAACCAATGTAGACTTATATGACTTCACAGAACTTGGATCATGTTTTCTTTAAAATTAATCAGATCCTTGCCCAAAGGATCTGGCCAAGCTGATATTCCACAATTGTGCCTATGTTGTAGCAGGCATTCTTCCGATTGATCCACCACCACTTTGAAATTAAGATTTACATGCTCACTGAAGGAACCGCAAATATCTTATTCTCAATAGGAGCGATGGTTTTGAAAGAAAAATAAACTCGCATTTTATTGTAATAAATACACCTTACATTTTTTTCCTCTAGTAGAATGGAACAATGATGTATTGTCAGAAAACTGGAAGTGAAGTATCATGCAGAAACAGGAACAGAAAGGCCAGTGCCTTGAGAAATAATGTATCTGCAGGTAAAATAGTAGAGGATATTATTTTAGGAAGTAGGGAGAAGTGTCTCTGTCTCATGAATGTGCACCTCTGTATTGAAAGCTAAGTGGTCTCAGTCTCCAGCCCTTCTTTGCAGCCAACAGCATCTCCTCCTCTCACCATCAGTCTCTTCTGCTTTGTCCCAGCAGCTTTTGTCTGTATAAAGGGGTCTACACCTGGATGTGCAGAAGGAGTGCTCTTCTCTGGGAAATTGCTGCAGTACCAGGTGAAATTAAGCCCACTTCTATGTTTAAAAAAAAAAAGTAAAAAAAAAAAATTATAGATCCTCTAACTTCATCCTCTCTCTCTCAACAACAGGCAAGGTCAGAGCAGTAGCTTTATGGAGGGAAAAAAGGTCATGCTGAGCTACCCAGTGCTGCTGACAAAAAGCCTGGCTAGAGGACAGAAAGAAAAAAAAAAAGTTAGTTTCCTAGACCTCATCAGCAACTCTACCAAAGTCAGACTTATTAGCAGAGCTTATTCCACAGCTTTCTTACTGTACAATGACTTCTAACGCAATTCAGCTTGTCAAGCCTCATTGTTCGTAGCTTTCCTCCTCAGCACTTACTGGATTTCTCTGAAAAAAGTCAGAGGTGTGACCAAGGCAGCTCTTCTCACAAGAGAAACTATGGGGGTGGATGGCATTATATCTACCTTGTATCTATAACTCTGAATTGTCAAAACTTTGAACTCTTAGCAGAAAAACATGTTGGGCTAGAAGTATTTTTCAACTTGAAAAAAGATGTAAGCACTAGAAAGTGAATATTGATAAAGGGAAGGCAAAAGCATGGCAGCCCTCTATATAGCTGGGAGAAATAATCTATTAATAATCCACCTGGAGCCTTAGTCTTTATATTTAGTTTGTCTCTATCCTCAGACATGGATGTGGCTCGTGTGCTGTTTTCACTGGCGCTTGAAGGATTACCAGCAGACCATCTGTTCAGTCAGTGAGGAAAAAGCTGTGATTGACAGGTGCCACTGACCTAAGACAGACATCTCCATTTGGTGCCTCCTGCAGAGTATGAGTATGTGTACTGAGTTGCTGCTTCCTTCAAGTTGTAAATCAAATACATTCATTCTGAGGTGATAAAATGTGTCTCAAATTGTTACATCTTGTTTCTCTAACATGTATTCAACAACTATGAGCCTGTCTTTCTCCTTTTCAACTTACTAAAACCTATAAAGTTGTAAATCTAATCTCTAAGCTGGCACATGCTGAGGGGATGAGACACTGCAGATATCTGAGGGCAGATAATCCTGTTTTTCTCCAGAGCTGTAGAGGCTGCAAGAAGAACTGGCAAGCTGCAAGAAGCCCTGACATTTGTTCATCAGTGTAAAGACAAACAATCTTTATGTTGTTGTCATTCAGCCCTATGTCTGGGATTTGGTTTAGTTTCATCATTAAATAAAAGTGGTGCTTCTCCAAGGAAGATCATTGAAAAGTTTGATTCAGGAACAGCCTTTGTATTTCTCCATGTGGAGGCAAGTTTTGCTCTACTTCAGGACTCACAGCTACCATGCAGACAACTGTCAAGCAAAGGAGACCCTACAAAATGAAGATGAAATGGAGATTAAAGCAGCACAGTGGACTTTCAAGGTAAGAACAAATGCGGGGTTATCCAAATGTCCTGAAGGAGCAGGTGAAGTGATATACCTGGAAAGAAGGAGAAAGAAAGTGTTAATGTCATAAATAACAGACATAGATTCTTTATCACCAAGACATTCATGTAGTTTTCCTTTATTCCTGAGCCTCATCCTCTGCCCTCTGTTCCTCAGTGTGTTGCAACAACAGTGAAAAAGGAGGTGGTGATCCGCCTTCCTGTTAAGTGCCTGCTTTCAAAGAACATGTTAAACACATCCATCTACCTCATAAAAATGATCATACTTTGTGAAGCTAATCTATTGTTAAAAGGGTGAGGGAAAATGTGTTGGTTTGTGGTGTTTAGATAGCGAAGAGGTCTGCATTCTTTTCCGATGCTATGTCTGTTGATTTTTATTGGTAGTCAACAAAAGAAGATATGCCAAAGAAATCAAACACAGCATAATACTAAAATCTATTAGGGTGTTACAGTAAATCCTCTTTAGTGAATATGTAGAGATAAACTGTTTTCTTTAATTAAAAACATAAATTCATTGGTTTGTCAAAAGCTGCCTGAGGGGTGAGTGGATATTATTTATGGTGAGAAGCACATTTCTGTTTAGCTCAGTAGAGCAAGAGAGACAGGTGCAAGAAACTGTATCTGATTAAAACTTTGGTGCACTCTTGGAACCATGAAGTTTGGCTTTTTTCCAGACTTAAAACTAGTAGAAAGGGGCTAAGGAAGTCAGTTGGTGTTGTTGGCAGGGTTGGTGAAAGGCAAGAAAGGAGAAACCCTGCTCCATTCCCCATCTGCCCTACAGAGATTCAAGGTAAAGCTAGAATTGTCTTCTCCATTCCATCTCCTTAGCCAGTGCATGCCCATTTCCAGAAGGCCATTTCATTTGAATTAGAGGAATGCACTCATCCTAAATGTCTTTCATTGTTGTTGCTGAGAAAAAAATGCTCAGCCTGCTTTTCTGCTATCAGGAAACTTTTTGATAAAGAACAAAGTACACTTCTTTCACAATTTCATGTCGTTCTGTCTCATTAAGTGTCCATTTAGCACAAGGGTCTGGGGTTTTCTTGGTTGTCTTGAAGGCAAAGGGGTTTTCTTCATAGCCACAATGGCTCCTGAATCTAATCCTTGTCAGTCATAGTTTCTGAAACCTCTATACTGAGTTCTTCACAGCTCATGTCCCCAGTCATTTCTCATTTACCCATCCTTTAATTCATCCCTGGTGAATTGTTCTCTTCGGATTGCATTTATGGATATCACCTGATATTGTAGTTTGTTGCTGAGTGTCTGAGAATATTGTTCACTGGACTGGGTCAGGGACCTCACAGAGGACAACTTATTACACCTCTGTTTGGCAAAGGGATTTATCTACAGAGGGACTGAAATGCCACAAACGGTTCAGAACATCTACTTTAACAGTGTTTTGACAGTGCTGCCAGCTTCTTGTCTCCTGCTGTCTATCTGTCACATTTACTTTGTTCAGTTCTTTTGTTTCTAAATACTGCAGCTCTGCTGGTGTGACTCTCATCTCTGGAAGCAGGGACAGTCTGCCAGGACTGCCCAGGAGATGCTCTGTAAGCATGTCTTGAGCTCAGATGAGTTAAGTTGCTGTCACGTGGGAAGCTCATGTATGAAGCTACATGCTCTGGGGGAACATGTCTCCAAAACTTCATAAACCATATCAGCAAATGATGATCCTTTCATGAAGGAAGCAATGTTACTAGTAGTTAATGAGTCTACAAGGATTGTGTTAGTGATCAGAAGTTAGAAAACTTACCTATCTAGAAATGTGGCAGCTCTAAGGCTGGAGAACTAAAATAAATTTCAGGCTTTACTTAACATAGGAAAGAAATGCCTTTCTTTTTTTACTGATAGGGAAAGAGTGCACAAAGGGTTTACAGGATTGCCTAATATATTTAGGAAATCAACTAGAAGTTTGTGACGTTCAAGACTAGTTTTTCACTTACACTTCCAGAATAGATGAGATCATATTAAAACTTTTTTTTTCCTTGTAAAATTGAAGTATATAAACAGTTCAGATTCTTTCTGGTAAAAAAAATTCTATATATGACACTGGTTGCTATAGACAGACTATGTTCCTAGACCTGTAATTTGTGTGACTGGCAGTGTCCTTGATCAGACTGATTCCACAATCCTCATTAATTCCCATGTTTCCTTTCATTTCATATGAGATTTGGAATGTGAGTGTTGACTACTTCTGAGAGGAAGCTGGCATCTAATTCAACATACCAAAGAGTAAAAAAGTCAAAATATTAAATAAATTGTTCTTTTAAAAAATGTTTCACAGAACAGCTGAGCTAAGTTCATTATTCTTGAATGTGCTTTCAAAGAGAAACTGAATTACCAGAGAAATGTTTTTGAAAGGTGGTAGGCAGAGCTTAAAGGTCTCTTAAATACTCTTCATGACATTTACGAGTTGTTTGTTTCTAATCTCCATTTGCATTGCTTAAAAAGCCTTTCCCTCTGACACATTTACATCCTGATTTATAGAAGTGTTAAAAAGCAAAAGTGAACAAAATGTTTTTCACCAGTCTCAACACAAAGATGTAAGAACTTTCTTAACCCAGAGTTAACACAGACACATCTTGTGTGCTCCCAATAAGTTTTTTGCAAGTTAACAAAATAAACACCTCAGAAACATTACACTGCACAAGGAAACCGTGCAAGGTTTCAAATGTATCACAGTTTTCTCCTATTGACAAAATTTGGCCTAAGTCCCGTTCCACATTGCTCACTGATACCACTTCTTCAGAAGGGGAGGAGAATGTTCTGTGCAGAGTTGCCACATTTTAGTTCATGTCCAGATTACACCTGGATAGAAGCTGTTTCACTGCTATAACATAGTTATGATTTCTAAGCATACAAACTCCACATTTGTCTGTGTTTGCAAGAACAATACACCTACAGACAGTAAGTGACTGTGCAGTGCAGGTAGGACAGCAGTATTGGGCTCTGAGGGCACTAAGTGTTAATGGCCCTGACCAGTCTCAGCTGGGGCCCCCACACAGCCATGGACCCAGAAACTCTGCTTAAGTTTAGCCCTTAGAGCCTGGTCTCTTGAGCTGCTCTGAAGGAGTGATAGTCTCTGGTCAAGGGAGAGCCATGTGGTGGAGCCACCTGACTGAACCCTTAACCCTCACCTGGGGCTGACTCTGTCTTCACCTTGGCTCTTTCCTGTCAGTGTGGCCTTGCCTCATAGTTGTGGGATCTGATCTGAGGAGTTCACTTCCACCTTGCTGTGATACTGCCTTATGATCTGGATGTTTCTTGGATTGTCCCTGTGTCTGTCCAGTTCACCTTGCTCAAGTACTGCGAGATGGGATGTAGGATCCCCTTGCTTTCATCTCACCTTCCCTGGGAGAGTAGCCCAGTTCTTGCTGGGAGTTTAAGCAGAGTACTTTCCAGGTCCTGTTGAGATTTACCTCATTCGTAAGGGTTTTCTTTCCCCCTTAAAGCATAGAGCGGAGAGGTGAAGAAAAACGTAGTGTTAAGTAAAAACATGTGTGCCAAGGAGAGGCAGAGAGCAGGTATTAAGCCTCCTTAAATGATAACCTGTAGGCTGAGGCATAGTGATGGTTATACCAGCATGGCCTTTCTGCTTGCCAAGTCCAATTCTGTGTGGGAGGCCAGGAAGAAATAGAAATGTCCGTGAGCATGCTGTCTGAAGGAGCAGCCCAAGGGAAGGATGACATCCTTTTTCCTTCATCTAGCTGATCTCAGCTCTGCAGGAATCCTTTGGGTCTGGAGACATCAAACATTATTCTACAAACTGCTTTTAATGTAGAAGTCACTCATGACCATGCATAGCTCATCTAAATTATTCAGCAATAGCTCTGAATCATGATTTCTTTGATAAAATAGGAATCTACTCACAAACAACTCCAGAAAGGTCAAAAATCCTATAAGATGTTATTTTCAAAGGAAGATATGCTAGTTCAATGATTGGACTGCCTTGCTAAGTATTCTAGTATCCTCAGGTGATTAATTGCTATTACTCTTAACAGTCCCTCTGAAGTTAGATATTGTCTTTATGTTTTATAAGAGTAGAAGTCCTGATACTAGTAAATATACTCACCCCCTTTACTCAATATAATCCTTACCAATACATTTCATTTGGTGAAGACTGTTTTTCATACATAGTCATGGTAGCACTTGTATATCTGAAAGCTTGTGGTTGTGTCATAGGGTATTACAAACAAACCAAGCTGTAACTTTATACCAAAAGCACATTCCTTCTGTTCTTTTGAACAGGTTCTGTGCATAGTTAAATGGCTGAAACATAATTTAACAGTCACATTTTATTTAATTCTTATGTTTGAGAGGAGCAGGGGATGCAGATTGTATGGCTGTGGATTGAATCACTTGACAGCTAGCTTTCTTTATCTATGCCAAAATAGTTATTCTTGCAAAGCAGATGTAAAATTAAAGACATATTTGATGCTCTATTTTATTGAGGAGTGTACTTCAAAGGGAGACAAAATCCTGGTAGAGAAATAGAAGTATTACAGGGCATTTAAAACCACCAAATTGTGAAAACCTAGTCTTATTGACAAGTTCTTTGATGCTACAGTATACTTTTCAGTAAAAAGTGGATATTTTGCTGAATAGGTATAGATTAATATAAAATAAAATCATACGCACTTAGCTTTGAAGATAAACAAAATTATTTATAGGACTAGCTGGAGAACATTATCTCCATGATCTTCTGTGGTGGTTAATTTTGTTTTCTTGGCATGTATCCAAAGGTATATACTGTCCCTGAAGTGTTTTCACTAGTTATGAGAGGGCTGCTCTTGCACATTATTGCAGACTGTATCAATCCTTTTGAGACCTGCAGTGTTGTCTTGGTTTCAGCTGGGATAAAAATGTTTTTCCAAGTAGCGGGTACAGAGCTGTGTTTAGGATTCAGTATGAGACATGTTAATCACATGCTGAAATTTTAGTTGTTGCTAAGCAGTGCTTGGCTTAAGTCAAGGACTTTTCAGTTTCCCATGCTTTGACAGTGAGCAGATGCACAAGAAACTGGGAGGTACCATGCCCAGGACAGCTGACCTGAATTGGCCAAAAGGATATTCCATACCATAGAGTGTCATGCCCAGTATATATATTGGGGACGGCTGGCCAGGAGAGGCTGATTCAGCTCTATGGGTCCTGTTGGGAGCAATGGAGAAGCACAATGTGCTGTGAATGGGGCTCCCTTTAGCAGACCTAGCCCTGAAAGACATGCTATAAGCCACTGGCTTATCTAGTCTCAGAGGATAGGACTCATTTTCACCACTTGCTTGCTACCCCTGGGCAGCCTTGCAGAGACCTTTAATGTTGGGTTTGGAGTTTTCTTCTTCTCATATTTCCTCTAACTGTCACCAGGGACATATAAAACTCCTTTAAAACCAGCATGTTTTAATCTTTAGCATTATACATGAAAGCAAGAACAAATGAATGTGCCTTACACAGGAATTATTCTATCAGACAGAAAAAGATGTGTGCTTTTTTACTGAGGGGGTGGTGTAGCAGTGGGAGAGGTTGCCCAGAGAGGTTGTGAAGTCTCCATCTTCAGAGGTATTCAAACCCTGCTCAGCACAAATCTAAAAAGCCTGAAGAACAGGAGGCAGGACCAGACAATGTGCAAAGGCCCCTTCCAATCTCAACTATTCTCTGAAACAAAGAGCTTTTCAAAGAGTCTTTCTTTTTCAACTGTTCTATAATTATATGGCGTAATAATATTTTTAATTCATATAAAATTTTGGGTTGCTCCCAGAAACACCGTTCAGAGAATAGCTAGCTGTATTGCCCAGCACTGTCTATGAGCCGATAATGGCACATAGACAGCAATCAGAGGGCATTCCTTTGTAAAAGTTGTCAAAATAATAATGTACTGCACATTAATGGATGGATTATTTGCATATTAATGGTGTGCAAATTTTCTAGTCCTCAGAGATAATTTGTACTAATTTGCAATCATGCATTTTTCCAATTTAGAGTTTTATATATTTTACTATTGAAATAGTCCTAAAGCTTCCTTTTCAGGTATGCACCTTTGAAATAGGAAAAGTGCAGATTCCTAGGTTAATTAGGATATTACTGTCAGAAATAACGTAATAAATATGAAAAGCAAAAGGCAAACTGTTTCTACACTAGTTCTGGAAGTTTTTCAGCAAAACAATCCTAGACTGACCTGAATTACAGAGACTGTTTTTAATAATATACAATGACCTTCTTTAAGTGGAACAAAATGCCATGCTGGTTAATAACTAACCTACTCAGCCTAAATCTAAATTAACTCAATTAAGATATGGGTAACTTCAGATTTACGCATATATTAATTTAGGATATCCTTTCAGCATCAAGAATTAACAGTTTACATGAAGGACACTGGGGAAAAGCAGCATTTCTCTGGAAGACCATGGACACTTTCTTAAAAAGGCCTCAAGTTCAAGTGTCTGGAAGTCAGAAGTAATTTACCTTTACTCCATGATATGTCTCTCACACTCAAAAGTAAATGATTTCCAGTAAAATACAACATTAAAATGACTTACCTTTCTGCATCACTAGCCCAACATAATACAGTTGGTGTTCCTCTGACTCACAGTTTTGCCTAGATGCCATGATATCTTAGAGATCACCTGAGCAGAGTTCCCATTACATTCTGCTTTATTTCCAATGCACTTCATGTCTAATTGAAAGAGGAATTGGGGTATGGGTTTTTTCAGCTCAGATTTCTCAGGGGTTTCTGGGTGCTAGTGAAATTCTCAAGTACCAGCATAAGCTGCAGGCATCAGCCAGTCCACTCTAATTAGCAAATCCTTCCAGTGACCAGAAGAGTGATGTGGGGTGTAGTATCATGGTAATCAGAGGAGCAGAACAGCTCTCTTATCACGATAGGCTAAGAGAATTGTGGTTATTCTGCCTGGAGAAGAGAATGCTCCAGGGAGACCTTAGTACCTAAAAGGGGTCTACAGGAAAGCTTGAGAGGGACTTTTTATAGGGGCATGTAATGACAGGACAAAGCGACCTTAAACTGAAAGATGATAGGTTTAGATAAGATAAGAAGAAATTCTTTACTCTGAGGGTAGTGAGGCACTAGAACAAGTTGCAAAGAGAAGTTGTGGATGCCCCATCCCTGGAAGTGTTCAAGGCCAGGCTGGGTGGAGCTCTGAGCAACCTGATCTAGTGAAGATGTCCCTGCCCATGGTAGAGGGGTTGGAACTAGATGGTCATTAAGGTCTCTTCGAACCTGAACAGTTTTATGAATGAAGATTATCAAAGACAGTTCTGGGTGGGAGTTTGAAAGTGTCACTTGACCTTTGCTGCTAAGATCAACCCAAATACCCTTGCCTGCTGTTTAGATTGATTACTCCTGGATGTATCTGTAGTGAGCATGAAGAGTAATTTACTCCTTCTTGCTTATTTGTATACAATGCATGCTACCTGGTATGCATTTCCCATAAGTGGTGCAAAGACACAAAAATCAGAAATTCCACACATGCTTTTTCACAGTAATTTCTTTCCACAAAAACTTTGAAGATTCTAAGGGGAAATAAATATTTCTTTCAAGCGCTTTAATGCATACTCAGTCCTATGTTCTGATAACCCCTTCTGAGCAATAACAGGACAGTATTTTACTCTATTTATTTACATCTTTTTATAAATCAGCTTCATCCAGTCAAAAGAAATATGCAAAAAGAGATCAGAATATCCTATCACAAATATCTTAATTTCAAAGTCCAGCTCCATGTTGCTGAGTGACAGCTAGGTGCATCCTTCTGAGAGCAGGTCAAAGCCAAAGCCCTGCCAAGCCAGGAAATGCAAGGGAGAGACCATCATAGCCCAGAGGCCACACTGGGGATGAAACCACCTTATTAATGTACAACAGAAGTAACTGTATGTGTCTTAACAAGCATGAAAACTTAAAATTAAGGCAGGCAGAATGTTATTTTTCTATCAGCCACATCCAAAAGGTGGGCAGAAGGGTAACACTTGTGAAATGGCAAGGACTTGTGTACAGGTGAACTGGTGAAGCCTGGCTTCTTCCTGCTTACTGACTCTTCTGGATGTCTGAGAAGGTTTGGCCTTTCCCACAGCCCCTCCCTGTTCTAACACTAATTCCAATTAAACTTTCAGGAAATTAGGTGTTGAGATCTTTAACTTAACAGATCTTCATTCTACCACCAGATATGGTTGTAAAGAGATCAGGAGGCTAATTGCCCTCAATATTATAGTGTAATTCTCAAAATAAAGGCGATCTAAAGTACCATATGAACTGTTAAAGGTAAGAACAGGCTACAATAAATCAGGAGCTGTCCAGTGGTTCCTGCCAAGCAGGAACCTACAAAATGTCCTACAAAATGTCACATCATTTTTCCTGGTTCTCTGTTGCAAGCACTTAATTACTCGCTCAAGAATGAGGAAAATTATTTTCAGGAGCCTAGAGGTGTCAGTTCTATGCTGAAGAATTCATATAGAATAAGGGTAAAGGCTCAAATTTTTTTTCATTATACATCTGGTTCCAGTTGTGAACACAGCTTGATTTCAGGAAGTAGGTGTGATTTTTGTCTGTGACATCTTGTGTGATTTACTGTAGAGCTAAATAAAGAAGAAAACAGCTCTTACTGTTCTGTCAACTTAACCATTTCCTTTGAGTGTAATCAAGTTAAGAGCAAAAACAGTGCATCAAACTTAGACCAAAATAGGATAAATTATTTGTTCTTAAACTGTATAACTATTGTCATTTATTATGAGAGGTAGACAGAATATAATATTTTTAAGTATTCATTTTCTTGCATTGCAGTGTATGATTTTGGAAAAACCATGCTCTTCTTTTTTTTTTTGTTTAAACTCAGGAATTCTTCTAAGGCAGATGTTTTGGGGAAAGGGAATCACCTTTTAGGGATTCCTTGCCCATTATGGAGTTCAGTATCCCAAATAAGCTTTGGCACCCCCACCCTTTGTGCCTTTTGGTGCTTGGAACTTGTGCACAGATTTGCACAGGTGTGCTGGAGAAGCAGCCTGATTGCTCCTCTCTGACCCTTTGTCCTGTTTTTTCATTTGCAAATTCTTGCTCCGTTTACTGATTCACATTACTCTGAATTCTGCATGTCAATAACATTTATATTGAATATGGGCTCTTAATAAGAGGGTTAAAGGGTGTTTTTCAGTTTACATCCAAATCTTCTGGATGGTTTGACAGAATAGTTTTACAGTCAGAAGACTGACAAAGTGAGTCACAGCCCTTAAATGCCAAGGACATTTTTGCAAACTGGCTTTCTTAATGTTCACTGAAATGTTTGATTCTGAAAGATGGTTGCTATTTTTATGACAGACTAGTGTTCCTCACTGCACTGCAGTTATTCTGTTCATACAGACCCTGTGCAGATAAATTCATGCACTTCATTTCAGTACAGAATAGCATCTTCTTGAATGATTTACATGGACAACGATGGCATGCTCGGTCTATAAAATTGTTTCAGACTCATAAAAAAGCTGTGATTTTTCAAGTATCATACTGGTTTCTAAGCGGGCACATTTTAAATAGAACAAAAAGTCAAATTCTACTAGATTCTTACCAGCCTTTCCAAATAATCTGAAGAAATAAGTCAGAGGTGTTACAGACCAGAGAAAAAGATATAGGCTATTGCAAACAGGAGACTTTCAGTCTTTTCTGTGTTTGGTGAGAAGGTGTGTTTGCAATGAACTGAAAGGTTGGAAGGGATGTTTTGTCCATCCAGGAGGACATGATTTTTCAAAAAACAGTAATGTAATGGAGGGAAACCACCACAAATGTAGCCTGTCAATGAGTTGTTTTGAACAGTGATGCATAAAGATGGGATATAAAAATAGATACGTCCAAAATTCTATGCATCCAGAGTGCTGTTCTCCCTTTCTCAGGACAATTCTAAAATTTGCAGCAAAGTACAGTGCAGGGAAACATAATAGACAGCCCAGAGTGGCCAGAGAAAAAGCCCAGCCTGCAGAAAGGAGTGTCAGTCTCTCTGTGCATCAAACAGGAGAAATGTGGTTTCACAGGAATATCTACTTGAGATCCTCTCTGTCTTTAACTTGTAACTGAGTATTTGTGGTGTAAAGAGAGACCTGGATACTGATACCATTTGTAAGTCTACTTCTAAGCCTAAAACAAACACGACATTCAGTCAGTAATTTGTGCTGTCCGCAATCACAGTCTCTCTAATCCAGGAGGGTACTACATGGACATCTCTGAAAGAAATATTAGTAATAGATTCTGCAAGGAAGCCTCAGGCCTTTCTGTTCACATAACAGGGATAACCTGACCTCTTTTAAAAGAGTTCAGTACCACTGATAAATCAGTATGCTGGATAGATATCACCTGAAATTTTCCCATTTCCAGAATGTATTCACACCTTCTCCTCACTGTCAGCCTAATCAAATCAGCTTCTTTTCCCCTCATCATCATTCATATGTCTTTTTAAGATGCTGGATAAATACTTCTGGTCACCACTTCAATCTAGTCTGCAATGAGACAAATACAGAGTTTGCTCTTCATGGCAGCATCTATCAGCGTACAACATCCTCATTACTGATACTGCCTTTTAACCTCATACTCTTTAGCAGTTTCTCATTGCCTGTTCTTTACTCTTTTGTTCTTCTTTTTTCTCATGTTTTCCACCACATCCTATAAGTGAGCTATATTTTCTCCCATCAGGCTTTTAACATGGCTGAATAATTTTCCAAATTCATCCATATTTTATAAGGTCCAAAGCATGATGAAATCACAGTGCCTCCCTCAGGAATCTTGTCAAGCTGGAATATTACCGTGCAGCCACGTTGTGCAAAAAGACTTTCAGATTCACTTTGAACTACTCAACTACTCTGAAACCTTGTTCTGTTCAGAAGCATTGGTTCCAAATTGCCCTGTTCATCTCCTTTTCTGAATCAGCCCTGGAATGTAACGACAAACTGCTTTATAAACCTAAAAATTGCAGTCATGTCAGTTTTTATTTCTTCTTTAATTTTACTGTATTTATTACACCAAGCACATGTGTGTTAAGGAGTCTGATAATAATTAGGTTATGTCTGACTCAGAATACCAGGAATATTCCTGTAGGTAATGATTGAATAGGTACTCTTACGTGACAGAAGTACTGTGAAGATATTTTTAATTTTCTAGTCATGAAAAAAGAGTAATATTTTTCTCCATTATTCCTTTAATTTCCATTATGGACAGAAAAAAGGAGCCCTAATAGCACAAGGAGGAATAGTGCTTTGGCACTAATCTTTATGAAGTTCCCCGTTCAAATTGTAGGTGCACAGCGACACCTTCTGGAAGCTTGTAATGAGTGTTCCTCTGTCGTCTGGAAACAATTTTTGCATGGAGAAGCTAATCTTTTTCTGGTCAACATTTTGCCCAGACATTTGGTACGGGGTCTAGCATGTCACTGGGACATACACTAACAGAAAGTTGTCTTGATGGAAGATGTATTTCTCCTTAAATCAGGCCTAACCTGTAAGGATTTTTAATGATTCCAAATAATTAAAATGTTTCTGGGGGAAAAAAAAACCAAACAAACAAAAGAAAAAATACAATAGAATTAGAGATGTATGTTAACCTCATGATTTAAAAAAAAATGTAGCTGGCATTACATTTTTAATTATTTATTTTAACACTTCAGTGAGAGGGTCAGACAGGATATAGTGAAGCTTCAATTTGCCAAAATGGCAAATGAAATGAAAAACAGAGTTTCTTAATGCAGTCGCACTTCAGCAAATATTTCATTTTCTGTATGTGTCATATTGCAATTCTAATTAGACCTTCTCTGACCAAGCCACCGGCTTCCTGGGTAGTCTGTCAGTCTGCCAGAAACTCTGAGTCACCAAGGATTTTAAGCACATAAGTTGGGCCACAGAGCTCCATCCGAGGGCTCACAAACACCATGGAATCTGCAACCATCAGCTGAACTGGGGCCACAATGGGGAGTAGAACTGTAGCTGAGCTGAGTCTGATGCTCAGAAATACAGCATTCAGTCCTATTACTAGAAAACATACCCTTATTTCTAATATTTAGTTCCATCTCAAATGTTATTTCTCTTTAAGTTTCCTCTGTCTTAGAAGTAACAAAGATGTGGTATGTAGGAGTGGAACAGAAACAGAATTGTAAGTGGAGACAGCAGAGGCTAATTCTCAGACTTCCCACAGCTTCAGAGCAGAGACTGACTGATAAAAATACTGAAGCTAAGAGTTTTGGTGGAACATACATATGGTACTGGACAACCCTGAGAAATAAATCACCCTAGAAAATAACCTTATGGTGCTGAAATAAATATCAAAGCACTAAGCAGAGTCACCAATTGCAAAAGATTCTGCCTGAACTGAGATCTAAACCAAGTCTAACCATTATGATAACTTTTTAAGTGTTAGTCCTAATGTAATGCAATCACAGGGTTTAGCAACAGATCTTGAGGAAACTTAATCCTCCAACAAAAGGCTAAGAGACACCCTGTGACATTATGAATGATGTGGCACTGGGAAGAAGAACTTCACAGTGGGACTTTCACACTTGGGCTTACACAAAATAAATTCCACTGGTGAATTAATGCATCACTATTAATGCTGATGAAAAATTAAGTACTAACAGGCATCCCTGCATGTAGGACAAGTTAGTTAATGCTCTGTGGAACTGTGCTGCTCTATAGTTGGTCTTACATGCTTAAAGACTCCAGTTTATTCTGCTGCACATCAACATTGAACATACATCTTCTATTTGAAAGCAATTACTAATAGATCTGTGAAGAAAAATTATTTATTCTGTAAGAAACTGATGTTGAAAAAATACAAATATTTAAAAGTTCAACAAAGCTGATTCCCATAATATCACTGGTATTATGTTCACTTCAAAATATGGCTATTTAAATGCATCTGTTATTTATTTTTCCTTTTTACATTTTTAGTTTTTATTAAGGGATAAAAGAAAGCAAATACTAGAATATTGCTGATATATATGGAAAATTGAAGTTCAGCTAAAGTCCCTGGAAACTCATTCTCCTTCTGGAAATATCTTCTCTCTCAGAAAAGCCTACCAGTCTTCAAAATGATTTGTAACAAGTGCACTTTCATGTCAATGAAAAAAGTAAAAAATGGCTTCTTACTCTGTTTGAATTGCTCCCTAATTCACTATGAATCAGCTCCATTCAGCAGTCTAGAAACTCTCTGTTTAAGTGAGCAGGAAACACTGAAATGAACTCATACCATAAGTCACCATACAAATGTGTATGACCTCTCCTCGGGCAAGGAGCAGAAGTTCAGGTATGAGGGTCAGCAATCTGCCCTAACATCTTAAAGCCAAACAGGCCCCAAAATAGCTAATATGTGCATTATGTCACCCACTGAAGTGTGACTGCAAGAATGTTGGAATATAATGTTATTAAACTGCAGATACATATTACCTTTCTTGTAACATGAGAACAAATGTGTGTGGGGGGGGGGGGAAAGGGGGAGGGGAAGGGGGAATGTGCCATAAGTTTTCAGTAAAAAAATAAAATAAATAAAAACAATAACAGGTTTCTTCATTTCTACAAAGGCAAAATTAGGAAAATATATTAACAGGACAAGCTTGCGGAAAGAGGGAGGGTAAAGTCTGGGAAATGTACAAAGTGACAATATTAAATAGCAAGGACAAGGTCAGATAAAAACATTCCTTTCTGATAGAGAATAAAATAAAACTACTGCATTCTGATAGACTTCCCTGCTAAAAGTTTATCAATAGCTTATGTAGACTAATGTGAAATGTTCAGGAAAGTCCAGTAAATGGTGGAGGGGGGTTTCCTAATGCCTCATAAAATAGTAGATAATATCAATATTGAAATTGAGTTTTCATGTATTATTTACCTTGTATGGTCCAAACAAAGGTGCCACTATATGGGATAACTTTATTAAATACACAGTTCACATGTAAACTCTCCATTTTCCGTAATATATTGTTTGGAACAGAAGAAAAAGCCATGCCTAGATAGAATGTCAAGATGTTCACATTTTGCTTTCTCTCTGTCCTAGTGAAGTTGAATTAACCTGACCAAAGTAGAACAGTAGTGGTGACCAAGAGTAAGGTCACAGACACACACATGAAGAGCAAGCTACTTTGAAGACTGAGGGAGTTTTCTTTTGTACATGAGAAATGCACTCTCACTATCCTTTTAGAGAGAGAAAGGGTTTCAATCTGTGTCTCTCAGCCTGCATCCATCATTCAGGGAGAAAAGAGAAGATGACTCTGTTACCCATTTCATAAGGATATTAGGCCTCCACACCACTCAGCTGTTTCAGGATTTAGGTGTTTGTGTACACATGCAGTGATGCAGAGGTACGTGCCTACAGAGCTAGACAGGCCTGCCTACAAACACCAATCACTGGAAGACAGTTAGCTTAGGTGGCTTTGTTTATCCAACACCTTTTATGCTAAGGATCATAAGTACCATATTTTTATACAATATTGTGCACCATCCCTACATGTCACTAATTTTTGGAAAAAGAAGCCTTCTTTATTAAGGTGTTAGTAAGAACCATAGAATGGTTGGGTTGGAAGGGACCTTCAAGATTGTCTTATTCCAAATCCCCAGTCATGGGCAGCGACAATAGATTATGAGTCTCCTGAGAGAAATGCAAAGGATGATGGAGCAAGAGCACACATTCCAAAGAAGTTACACTATGCCAGCATTTTAAACATGAACTTGTTGAAGCATTCCTGCTCATATTTAGAAAGCTATCTAGGATAGTATTCTAGAGAGGTCTTAGAGGAATCACATTTACTCACCAGACTGAATGAAATGACTGTCCTTCCTGTTAGAGTGATTAAGAGCTGAATTCAAAGGCCAGTGGTGTTAACAGGTGTTTTGAACTTGGTCTTAAGTCACATGAACAACCACCTTGGTACACGTACTGAGACTTTCTTCCCTTTTCTCTGCCAAGGAGTGAGGTAGTATCATTTAATCCTAGTTATCAAGCCTGTAATACCTCTATAGGTTCTGTCTGTGCCTTGGCGATTGTGGTTCAGCATTAATTATTTAACATCCCAGTTGTGTGCTTTATACCATGATCAAAAGGGCAGAGATTTCCATAAGGGCTCCTTACCACTGGGATGGAGAAATACTGAGGTCGTGGGGTGGGAATAAACCTTTCTACTTTTTCCATTCTCCTGGGAACATTCTCCAATTTCTACCCTAGTTCACCTTTCCAAACAGACTTAGAGGAACTCTCTGCTGCTAAGCAACAGCAAACTCTCCTTCTGTGCTGGAATGTTAGCTTTTTCTGCTAGTCTCAGCTCTAACAAGCATCTTCCCCTAGCATAAATGGCACCACAGCCATGTTATCCCACTGCAGTGGCAGTGCCTTTGGCCTTCAAGGGTAGTGCCAACACTGTGGGAAGGACTTTCTTCACTCTGTGCAGACTTCTGTTCCTCCCTGTCTCTTTGATGTCTGGTTGTAGGCCAGAAAAAGGGGCAATGTTTTGGGAAGGGCTGGACCCTGATTGAAAAAATGAACCCCTGAACAGGAACAAGTAAGAAATCATTGCTAGAAAAAAGAGAGGCAGAGCCCACATGGTGGTGATTTCTGTCCGTTTCTGCTCAGGGCTCATGCTCTAGCAAGGCAGCTCCCACTCTGCAGGACAGTGGCACTCAGCAAAGAATGGCAAGGTCACGCTGCCCTGCCACCTGCAGACCCTGGCGGGCTCGCTGAGCTGCCCGGCGACAGCGGAGGCAGCGGGGCAGGGTCAGCACCCTGGACAGGGCCGGACGGAGAGGCTCTGCTCTGTTCCGCTGCCCGCCGCTTCGGCCGCCTGCCGCTGCAGCAGCTCCGTCCGTCCTCTGTGGTTGGATTTTTGGGTGGGGATTGTTTTTGGGTGTGCTCTTTTCATGTAGGCAGTAAGTCGCCAACATCTTTCTCGTGCTCCTCTGACACTATGGCCAGCCCCGACCCCCAAGGGGCACTGTCTGGGTACGAGAGGTCTCCTTCAGCCCCCACCTAAATGGCCGGCTTATAAAAGTTAAATAGACAGAGCGTGCATGCGGGGAGTATGGGATCAGGCAGTGGGTGTTCAAGGCTGCCACCCCTCCAGCTCTCGGACTAGCACTGCAGTGGAGGGGTTCTGCTGGGCTGTGCAAGGTCTCGTCCTGCCCCCTCGGGTGATGCTCACTTTGTGTTTCTCTCTCTCTCTTTTTCTCTCTCTTCCCGCCCCGAACCCCCGCTCCCACACCTCCCCCGCACACTGTAGACTCCAAGGCCTGCCAGGCCCCTCGCCCCGCTGTCAGCTCTGCTCTACAGCCCCTTCCTGCGGCCGCAGCTCCCCGCCCGCCGGCCCTGCCAGCGCTTCGTCTCGGCGGCCCGGCGAGACGCCCCGGGGCCCCGCTTCTGCCCCGCGGGTTTGGCGGCGCTGCTGGCCGGGCCCGGGGCGGCCGCCCCCTGCCCGCTCGCCGCGCTGCTGCGGGGCCGCGGGACTGAGCCGCCGCCGGCCCCCGCCCCAGCCCCGGCCCCGCCGCCGCCCAGCCGCCTCCCCACGGAGCGCCGGAGATGCCCGGCGTGCCACGGAGCCGCGCCGCAGCCCCGCGCTGCCCCCGAGCCTCCCGGCGCCGTGAGTACCGCTCGTGGGGCCGCGTCCGCCCCTTCCTTCTCCTCCTCCCCGCACCAGGGAAGCCGCTGTCCGCCCACGTGCCCCCAGCCGGCACGGCGTGGGAGTCTCGGGGGCGCAGAGCGAGCTCCCGCGGCTGAGAACCTCGGGCGCTACAGGCGAAGCCCGCCGCTCCCCGTCTGCCGCCCCCAGCGTTTCCCGGGTCCGCTGGCTCCAGCGAGGCGGCTTCTGTGGCCGCCGTGCTCCGCACCCGGTGCGCGGGCGGGAAGCGAACAGCCCCGACGGCAACCGGGAGTCCAGCTCCGGGAACCGGGAACGCTCAGAGCGTTCACGCACCGGATCAGACTGGGTTTCACGGGAAGATACTGCCGCCCTGCCCGGGGACGGCGGTGGCACTAGCCAGCCGCAGTGGTCCCGTTAACCCTTGTCCCGGCAGACGGCATGTGGGACTGCCCGGGGAGTCGAGGCGGCGGATCGTTATCGGTGAGACAATCCCCCAAACGTGGCGATGTTGGTAAGAGAGCCGCTGCTGAGAGGGCAGCCCTGGAGGAGCGGGTTGAGCGCCGAGCCCGGCACACTCCCTCGCCCGCGCAGCGG
Source organism: Poliocrania exsul (assembly GCA_035041345.1). Lineage (NCBI taxonomy): Eukaryota > Metazoa > Chordata > Aves > Passeriformes > Thamnophilidae > Poliocrania > Poliocrania exsul. Next base: position 111,887,250 of record JAWWLZ010000082.1, read on the forward strand.
CTGCTGCAGCCGGGTCACACCTTCCCCGCTGAAACGGGAGAGCCAGCCCGGGAGAGCCCGGCGGCGGTGAGCTCTGAGCCGCTGGAGGCAGCTGGGGGATGGGAAGATGTGTATGCCTGCAGTCACTTAAAATGCGACCGTGTTCCAGCGCGGGGTTGAGAAGCCCGGCTCTCCTGTAAGGCATCTGTGAACATTGAAGCACCAGTACCGAGCCTCGCGGCTGCACCGCCACCTCTCCAAGCCCTTCCCACCTCCTCCCCTCAGTACACGCACACACACACACACACACTCGCACACACACACACTCGCACACTCCCCTTGCACGCTTCCACGCCGGTCTCCCCGGCATTTCTCCCCGCGGCGCCGGCCCCATGGCTGCCTCCGCGCCCTCCTCACTCCGTCGCCGCGGTGCGGGCGCTGCCGCGTTTAATCGCGTTGCAAACCGGCCCTGAGCCGCAGCGGCCCCCGGTGCTGGCCGCGCGAGGGCCGGCCCGGCGTAGCCCGCCCCGTCGGGCCGGGCCGGGGCGGGGAGCGCGGGCTGCCGCCTCGCTCCCTCCGGCTTCGGCCACGGCGAGCGGAGCCCACCCGCGGCCGGTACCGTGAGACGAGCCCGCTGGGGGCCGGGCGCATGCGTGGGGCCCGCGAGCCGCCGCTCCCGGTCGCCCATCCCGCCGGGACCGGAGGGGAAGCGGGCGAGGACACCCAGCGGGGCCCCGCCGCCGACACCGTAAGTAGCGCTCGTAAATGCCGCGATCCGGCAGGCGCGACCCCCGCCCCGCAGCTGGGTCCGCCCTGGGGGCAGCGGGACGAGATGGGACGGGACGGGCAGCGCTGCAGGCGGTGGCTCCAGCGGCGAGGGCGGGAGAGAGGTTTCGGCCACTCTCCCCGGGAGGCACCGGAGGGACCCGGCGCAAAAGGCGCTTCCCTGGTCTCTAGGAAGGTCGAGGGCTGCAAGACGGGAACGCCCGGCGCTCGGGCTCGCACTGCCTCACCCCATCCCGTCCCGTCTGGTCCTTCTCCACGGGCTCCCGACGTCGCTCCCACCGCGTCCACAGGGCAGAGCCCGGGTGGCACCCGTTTGACCGCGGCTCCGGGAGCGGGGGCAGGACCCCTCCCTGGGGCGGGCTCGCATCCCGCCACCTCCCTGGCCTCAGCGCAGGTAACACCTCGGCGCGAGACCCGCCATACGCTCAGGGACTCTCCTGCTGCTTCTCACGAGTGCCACCGAAGATAAAGCAGCATCCGTCCCCCCGCGCCCCGCCGTGAAGGAAGTCCCGCGGTGCGTCCGTTCTCGGCGCTTTCTGCTCCCCTGCAAAGTTAGAAAGATGAGCAGCAACAGGCGAGTGCTTCCATAGCGACTCTTCCAGTATCACCCTGCTTCATCATGCATCCTCAGGAGAGAGAAAGAGCTCTTCCTGAGCTCTGTCATTAGGTAATGTCGGTGGGTAAGAAAAAGCAGGTAATGAAAATTGGACACAGATGCAGAAAGCGAAATAAGATTATCCCTGTACATTCTAATAAGAGTTACAGTAATTTAATACCAATGTAATTTACTTGATGCAACTGTTCCATTATTTCCTTTTTGCTGTTGAAAAATGTAAAATCAAAACTTTTCATACCACACTGTTGCTATGATATAACGGTGAGGAGTCTCCTTGTACCTCTGCCCATTGCACAAACAGAACATCAGATTCAGTACTCTCCAGAACTACATACTCTGGTGCTAGTTACACTCTTACTGTACTATGGGATTAAAAAACAGTAACCACTAGTTCAACTAAACTGAGCATCAGAATCAGTATTAGCTCAGAGAGTCCTAGTTGCGGTCAGTTTAGTAGCGTCTTTCTAAACTCAGAGCATGTTCAAGCAAATGAATGTAAAACTAGCACTAAGTTTTATAAAATGCTGAAAGGTGAGAGAACAGTTATTTCATTTGCCCTTTAGTTTCTTCTCTACCTCTCACATCCACATCTACTTTGATATCTTTATTCTGGGTCCCAAATAGTAGATCATAGAAGCATCACCTTGGCTGTTACACACCTCTTTACCCCTTGTATAGAACAGTGGACATATTTTAGAGTAAATAGTGATGTCTGATGGCTGAGCTTAAAGTACCAGGAAGGAGTTTTCAGAGTATAAGGTGCCTGTGGCTCTTGGAGTCCAGGTTGCAAGTTGATGAACATGAAGTGTTGAAGCAACTACCAGTACTCAGTCACTTATAAAAATTCATCTCATCTTTTTGTCACTAAGAAAAGTGACAAAGGAGGCAGAAATCTTGGAAATACTCTGCAGACCTGGCATTCAGAAGTAGGAGGGTTCTTAGCTGGAGGTTCATGACTCCTCACTTGCGGTTGTCCGCATGTTTCAAAGCTTGTCAGAGCCAGGTGAGGCACATATCCATAAAGTGTCATGGCTAAAGGGAAGGTGTGCTAAGCCAAATCCTGATCTTACTTCAGCTTTAAATTGACTTTAGTAATACTCCTCCTGGCTGACATTGTGCCAGTTGGCACTACAGTGGAGCTTACAAGGCAGAGGGTCACTATGACTGTGCCTGCCCTTCCAGAGCAGCCAGATGCCAGAGTAGTACAATCTGAAGTGAATCGCAACAATCGGAATCAATAGGAAACAGTATGTGAATCACTGTTTGATGCACTCCAGGGTGAGTCATCCCAATTCAAACCAGCTTTTAGACCAGTACAATATCAGTCAGCTCCTCACACAGTTCAGTATGAGTCAGATCTCAACACCGAGTACAACATGAAATGAGTCACCAACTAATACAGCGCCATGTGCCTCCAGTACCCGGTGCGAGTTGTCAGAGCTTCTGTGTGATATGAGTCACTTCATAGTACAGTAAAATGGGCTTTTTGGAGACCATTCATAATTAAGCACAACGCAACCAAATGCTCAGTAGGAGATGATGGGAGTGAGCAGAGTAATCTGCTACATGCACCGGTTTCACTGCATAGTAGAGAGGTTTGTAAAGTATTAGGATGAATGACTTTTTTTTTTTTTTTAAGCAAGCTGCATAAAAGTAACTAGAAGCAGACACTTTTTCCGACATCAGTGCCAGAAAAAGCAAGGTTGAAGCAGCGGTAAAACTCCCAGCACTGGAGAAGCCTGGGTTTGGAGGTTTTTTTGGTTGATTGGTTGGTTGGGTTTTTTTGCTTCCAAGGGAGCTGATCACCCAGTCTGACTGACATATATCCAGAGGCCAACTCCAAATGCCATAGAAGACAAGGGAAAGGATGCCAACAGCCTGTGTTGTGCAGAGAAGGACTTGACACTGATTTAACTTAATTGCAGTTTGCAATGACCTAGTTTGTGAAGGGATTCAGCATGGGACAAAGTTATATCCATACTTATATTCATACTGCACCATTGTCATAGCATCCACATAATTGGCTGGACTGGAACAACAGGTTGCTTTTTCTATGCAGCTGGTACAGAATTCTCTCATGCCTTTCCCATGTTACAGGAAAAATAATGGCAGAGAGCGACCCTGCTAATTACATGTTAAAGTAACATTTTCAATTAAGTCTCTTGTTACAAAATCTAAAGTCAAGAAATTCTTTATCCAGAGGAGATACAGGGCCTTTTTTTTTTCCTTCTAAGAAAAAAGAATCCCATTGAAACCTCAAGTAACTAGTTTCTTAACAAGAAAGTCAAAGACTTTAGTGCAGGAAGTTTTTTGTAGACAGTGGGCTGATGTAGTGGCCAACTGGGCAGTGCTGAATACCAGAGAAAAAGAGCAGAAGACATCTCAGCCACTGATAGAAAAATACCTCAGTTAGAGGTGACATGATAAAGGCACCATTACCTATTACTATGTGTCTGTGATACATTTTCTAGTCATTCAGTTTGAAGTGTAAAGTAATGTCTTAAACTGGATAGATAAATTCAGCTTCTCTGAGATGCTGCTCCTCTGGAAAAATAAATTAAGTAAAACAGGTAAAGACACTCAATTTCTGGACATTTGACATAAAAGCATCCCAGAATTTTTAGTTAAACTCATAGAAGGATAACACTCTTGCAAGTTTATCCACTTAAGCACAAAAGCGATAAAAAAAGCTTTATTCCATAAAATGGTTTATTCCATGTGGTTCTCAGTCTCCTTTCTGCTAACTTCTGTTTTTTATTCACAAACTCTCAGACATCTCAGTCACCCCACCACAATATGCCAAATCTCCAATAATTGAAAATAACTTTCGAAGAGCTCTTGTTCTTAACTTACTAAGTGGGTAATCCAACAACTATGTCTAAAGCATGTGCATATGTGTGGGCGAGTTCATTAACATATATTAGAATTCTTCTCTATCTAAAATAGCACACTGCTTGATGCAGAAATCCTGCTTGTCACATTTGTCAATGAAGAGGAAGAAGCATGAGCATCAAGTTTCCTGTTCATATTTCAGTTGACAACAAACCGCCACAGGCTTCAGTGGGAGTATGTTACAGCTCTACATATATCTGAATTGTTAAAATATAGATTCAGAGATTTACTTGGAGCTTGACCCCAGTTGCAAGCCTCTTATAACATTAGTAGATAAGGACTGAATCTCTCTTCTAACTCACTGTTTTTCATTATTGGGAGGATCCGAAGAGAAAGCAGAAACTGTGAGAGTTATATAAGCTTACCTAAAGCGTGCTGACACCAATAGGTGGTTTCCATTGCTTTAATGGAGTTTGGATCTGTGCACTCACTCCAAGTGGCTGTCAGCTAGTGTTATGGCACAGGGCTTCTCAGGCTGGGGAGTTCCTGTGAAAGCTTCATGCTGTGGCCATGCAAATCAGCCTTGGGGACAAGTTAAAAGCTTGCACACCTGCCTGATTGTAACACGTACAAGAAGGAAACATTATGTCTAAGTAATTATGTTTAAGTAATTATGTGTAAGTAATAGAATCTTTGCACTTTGAGCTTAGAAAATGTCATTGTGCTTTAGCATAAAATGGGGATAAAAGTGTGAAGTTGACTACAATATTCTGTGTATTCTTGTGCTTGGTTTTGGTTATTTTTATTATTTGTTTGAGGTTTTGTTTTAAAATTTGACATTTGTGGCTTATATTTTAAATATTCCTCCCTTGGGAATGCTATTTTCTTGGCAGCCCACCTTTTTGCTGAGAGATTAGCAAATACTATAAATGTTACAACTAAGCCAAATATCATCTGAGCTGTTTTTAACTAGGGAAATAACTTTCACTTCTGACCTTTACATGCCTTTGTTTTTATAAGATTACATAATCTGAATGTTAGATAGGCATGCTTTGGAATGGAAAAGGTATGACAGGTGTTTATTTCACAACCTCAACATTATTCTTAAGGCATACAGTAGTTTTTCACTGTTGTCAAAAGTAAGTAGTGTTTCAGATGCTTTCTTACATCTTTGGACTTTTTTTAATTACTTGTTAGCATTCAATAATATGAGCATGTATTTTTTTATGATTCACAGATGTTATCTTGCTGAATAAGAAGCAAGAACATGTGCCATTAATTTTCCTCTATTTTTGTTTCGCTGGTCTTTAGGGACAATTTTAGAATGGACTAAATTTGTTATTATCATTACATAGAGAAGGACATTTCTTTACCTGGAAGGTACAGAAACTCTGCATCTAGGCATCTGCATAGATGCTACATTAGATTGACTTGAAACAGTGAACCAACTGGAGACAAGCTGATCAACTCAACTCCTAGTCCTCTTTCTCATTTAAGCATGTGACTAATCAATGCTTTCCATGCAGAATTTGGACAGTTCTGTGAAATCCTCCAGGCAGGACCAGCTCTGGCTAGACAAGTTTCTTCATGTTTCAAGGTGCTAATTAACACCCTGGGTGGAGAATATCCAAAGACTCCAAGGCTCCAGAATCAGTCCAGTTCTGCATAAATTGCAGGTAGTCAGAGGAAACTTGTAAGTAGCCAGAAGAAACTTCCTGCACATGCAGAAATGACCACATAGGACAGATTTGTGTACACAATTTAGGTAGGTAGATGTTTTGTATGTAGCTCAAGATAATGACTAGGGATGGATCGTGCATGTGCTGGAGCAGTCCCACAGAGCACGAGACAACTCAATGTATGAACTGTGCGGCAGCTCATGATTCAGAGTCTCATCCAGTCCAGCCAACACTACCAAAGTGAGGACCTTTGCAACAGAAACTCCTCTTGCCATCTGGACACTGACTGACTGTCCCATTCAAGGATTTGATTCCTCACAGTGACTCAATATTAGCAATATCAGACCCCACTGACTACCTGAGAACCAGCAGAATAGCACCTTTTAGCCCTTCCCTATCCACATGAACCAGAAAGGAATATTTTTTTCTATTAAATTATGGCTACCCAACCCCTCAGCAAGCAGACATAGGTGTCTTTGAGGGTGCTGTTATTACTTTGGACAGTCAAAACTGATAATTGAACATGGAGGTAATATTTCATGTTATATCCAGCTATTATTGGCTAAAACTGTAAGCAGGCTGAGTTCAAATAGAGTATGAGATGGTAGAGATTTAAGTCCTTTGTTAAAGGTATTTCACCTCATTCCATCAGTAGTCTAAAAGTACTTTTGGGTTCGTTAGAAAACATGTACACGATAGCGGTCCATCTCCAGTTTTCTAATCCTCTGTGTTTTCTTCTCTAACCCATTTTCAAACAAGGCATGTAGCTGCTCCAGATGGTGGGAACAGAGAAGGCAGACCCCAGTTCTCAAAGTGCAGAGAACACCCAGCACAGAGGGTTCTCACACAATTTGTTTGTTCTAATAGCACCTTCTGATAGGTCTGGAAATCCGAGAGAATAAAGGAGGTACAGATAGTTTAGAGCAGTGAAATTTCTAGTTTGGCATGAAGGAGATACTCTAAAGAAAGACAAGCAGTATTTGATTTGTTTATTCTTCCTCAGTGAGGCAAATTTTAGGTTATGTATCTCTCCTGTAGTACGGCAACCTAGCAAGGGAGTTAAAGGTAACAGGGAATTAAACAAGAGTAAGAGATCAGGGAGCATCCAAGGTTTTGGAAAGCAGGTGTATTAGGGGATAATCCTGGCACAAAATAGGTTGCTGAAACCCTCCATAGAGGCTCAGAGGTAAGTTCTGCTGCTAGACCTTCCTCACTTACCTTGAAGCAGAAATATAACCTTGCCTCAGTCCCAACAAGGGAAAGCACTAGAGCTCAGTGTAACTACTCCAGTGACTTAGAAAAACCCAGAAAACCAAAGGATCAAAACCTAAACAAAAGCAGAGCAGTGATTTGAGCTTGAACCTGAGAAATGTTTATCTTCCTAAACTAGCAAGGATCTCAAGAACAGCATCTCATAGATCTGTATCTCTACCCGTTTAAGTAGATGTCTTTGCAAATCTAAACACTCTTAAACTATCTTGGAAGAAATAAAAATACTCACCCCTAAAATTGATTTTATAGTTGAAACTTAGCAGTTCTTTCAAAGAATAAATACAAAATTATTCAGTGAGAGCAGAAACAGAGAACTATAGTTCATGCACACCAATTGACTCTGCATTCCCCTAGTAAGATGGAAAAGTCACTTTCAGTGATACAGTAAAACTCTCACTGTAACCAGCTGTTTAAATGCATTCAGGAAGCAGAAGGAGGATTCTTTATTAAAAAAGAAAAAAACAAAACAAAACAACTCCCCACAACAGATTTGGAAGAAAGGCATTTCTGACGATTCAGAACACCTCTGCTTAGTCCAACCCAAGATATGACATCACTTTTCTCTGCAGCATAAACACAAATACCAGATCAGATTCTCAGCTGGTATCTGGTAAAAATTTCCTTGTCTTCACTGGCTATAGTGAAGTGATATAGTTTTTCAGCAGTTGAAAAATGTCATTTTTCACCTATGTACATGTAATTAGCATTAATGTACACTGTATGGAATTAGGATATTAATACTTCAAAACTGAATGAATAAAAACTAGGATGGAATTTTCTGTCAACACAGCAAGATCTTGATGTTCCAAAGAAAACATCCTCTTTTTTGGCAGACGTATTTAGATTTGATTGTCCAGGGAAAGGAAACAGAAAATACTTGACACTGGTCATTAAAAAATCCATTTAAAACTAAATACCATAGTGAAAACCTTAGAAAGAATATCTCCATCTTGGCTTTTATCTCAGAGTGTCAGCTGACCAAATAAGCAACTGGGAGACTGCAGTGACAAAAAGTTATATTTACCAATTGCCACTTTCAAAATGCACACCTGCTAACAAAGTGGTAGAACAACATTTGCACTGATGTTTAAAAGAAATGGAGCCAATTAATTAATTATTGTCTAACTGCATTATAAAATTTCTGTACAAGGTAAAATCTGTTCAATCACAGGTTCTTTCCCACTTCAATGCCATATTGACTAAAAACCAGTCCTATGTCAGATTTGAGTGCTCTACCTCACAGTTCCAGGTGTAGGAGGATGGCTGTACACCTTGCTTTCCTCACAAATGCACTGTTTTGTTCTACAGCCAAATAATTGGTCTAAACCCTTCTTCACCCTTGAATGCACTTAGTTTCATACACACTTCAGTTGTCAGGGCTCCTCGAGCTCCAAAGTCTTCCTACTGATTGCTGCAATTAATGTTTTCTCTGCTCAGCTCTATACATGCATTCTTTGCAACATTGCACTACTGTTTTAAGTAAACAGAGATGGTTGTTTAAGCATCATAGTCAGGTTGTAGAGAGAAGTTTAGGCTACCTCTTATACTCCTTATGAAATGCAGCAGCTGGTCAGAAGGAACAACAGCCATGTGCCTCATGCTACTTCCGTACTCTACCATTTGCGGGTCTGCTGAAGGTATTCTCAGACAGGATAAGAAAAGAGAACTTTTTAGCTAAACATACGTATCAATATATGTCATTCCTTTAGCAACTTTAAGGTAAACTATTAGATCAAAATGCTGTTGACAATTCAGGCCTTTCGTTATAAAAACAACCTGATCACCCACAGTATTAGCCTAAAAAGTAAGAAAAGCCTTCTTGCAAAATTAGGAGTCACACTTTCACTCACTTTGATTACAATTGGTAATTTTTGGTCTAGTACTGTGTGATAATAAACTTGAAGGGGTCACCAATCACTAGTACCATGTGCTATAACAGCAGGAGCCAGAGGTGAATAATTCTTCAACTAATATATATTGGGAGTCTTATCACTGATGCAAAGAACACAGGTACAAGATTTTCTAATTGGTTTTACAGTTACTGCCTGACCCAATCAGACCACTTGACGTTCCATATTAACAACCATATAATTGTATAAATAGTAGACCTTTTTACTAGAAGGCCTAAAACTATCCTCTCCTTTTTGCCCTGGGCACCTAAAGTCTACTGAAGGCAAAAAAAATAACGACCTCAATTCCCACAGATCCACAAGTCACTTAAGCAATTGTTTAAACTGTTGCTAATGTGGGTTGTACTATAAGGGAGCCAGCAATTTTGTTTAACCTTACAAATAATATTCATTGGAATTGTTGATAAATCTATAACCCATTCCTGCACACAGCACAACTCAGAACAGTTTAATTCGAGGAGCTGCCTGGCAAGTCTCATTACACAGCTATGGTGGTTGCAGCAAGAAGCAGCAAAGTGTGATGGAAAACTTCCACGTCCCATAGTGACATTCGGGATACACTAGAAGTAGCAGAAAGACATCTACATACATAAAATAAAGCTTTTCTGTTTGTGTCCTACTAATGGCTGTCATTAGCTCACTGCATCTCAATTTGCTTCATCTCTCTTTTTTCCATACATCTTCCAAGACCATTATACTTCCCTGTGTACAGTCATACTCTGATAGTCTCAATACTTAGTACTTTCCTTTGAAAATGAATCCTTAGATGACTTACACAAACTGAGAGTCTGTGCATTTGCCTCTATTCCAGCCAAGGAGAAGGTTATGTGAGAGCAAAAACAGCAGACAGGGAGTTGTATCATCATCTACAGCTGCAAAATTGGAGGGCTGGGGTTTCCCTGGTTTACCTTTTCCCTTTTTTTGTTTGTTTTTGGGGGGGAGGGTGTGTTCGTGTTTTTTGGTTTTGTTTTTTTGGGTTTTTTTAAAGCAATGAAATCTAGAAAGCCAGTGTAAATCCATAAATCTAGGTAAGAAATTTTGATATATCCTTAGGCAAAGACTATGTCTTACTGTGCATTCAGGCCTCATGTCTGGAATTACAAAACTAGATTATACATTTGCAACAAATTATGCTGCAAACATAAGCACAACTTTATTTTGTAAGTCTACTTAGAGGATGAACCAAAAAACACTACACTTGATGCAAGATATCCAATTCTCCTGCAGACTGATCACTCGTATGTGCCCAACGGGAGCTGGTCCATGTAGAAGAAGATGTATATAGAACAATGTGCTTGATGATAGAGCCAGCGCTGCATTTGAAAAATAAAAAAGATAAAAGCAGGGAAGAATGCAGTTAAAAAAACAGCGCTGGGATGAAGCACTTACTCATTGCTTGTTTTAATACTATTTGCTCCAAAGGAGTTTCTAAAACTCTGTAATAACCCGCATCACTGCTCAGCTGTCTACCTTGCCACTATATAATATTGAGCCTAGATTGTATTTTGCTCAGGCTAACTCATTATTTATATCTGAAGAGAGGGCAATAAAACATCATAACCTTCTGCTGATCAGAAGATCAATACACTTCTCAGTTCCTCTATCTAGATTAACAACACAAACTCCTATAGTTTTTCTGTACAAGTCATAGTTTGATACTCAGTGATTCAGAAGTGAAACAAAGACATGATGCTGCTGGGCAGTTTTGCCATACAGGCACTTACACATTCCTCCCTTTCATTAAAGATGTCAAAGAAAATTCCAAAGAACCGCCTGAAATTGTAAGAATGGATCCTGAAAGATCTCTTGAATTAAGTCACAGCAGAATGAGGCAGGGAGGAAGAATGTATTCTTCCTATTTTCCCCATCCTATACCTTTCTCCTTGGAAAAGGCAGACAACAGGAGCCAAATTTTCTACTCAGACCACCATTACCTCAGTTATGGATTAGAGATATGAAAGTGTGAACTATCTACATAAAACATCGTAAAAGAAACAATGGATGGATTAGGCTATATAAACAGCACATGTGAATCCAAGTTACAGTTTTCCAATCAGTAATAATTGTTTACTGTCCAAAGCAGTCTGAAATACTGTTAGATATATTA